>JASVER010000229.1:133523-141023 GCA_030449065.1 Oceanodroma leucorhoa | reverse complement strand
GCTACCGCATATATATATATATATATATATATATATATATATATAACCCAGACATACGCATACATACAAACTTGCCTAAGGGTGTTAGAAGTGTTTGACATGCCCTCATTTTTTGGTGTTACTCTATGACTGAACAAATCACTAACATTGTCACAAAAAATGGTGTCTTCCTAATTTTAAAGGAATTGTGGGAGTAGCATTCCCACCTTCAGTTCTGTCAGTATTTTCAGAAGCTACTGGTAGTTCAAAGTAGGAAAAGCTAAATCAAAACAAAGAACTTCTTTTAGTGCAGGAAAAATAGCTCTTTCCAAATAGCTTCCAGGGCACACTAGTCCTAAGGATATGGCTGTTCTGTAGCCTTAACCTGTGCTCTTGCTGTTCTGTTTCAGTTATCCCATTTGCTTTGTGTATATCCATTGTGTACACATATGCAATGGACACTTCTCAAAAAATTGCTTTGAAGTTGTCCTAACCATTGCAGCTGGGGCAATAGGCTGCAGCCTGAACTGGGGAGGCTTTGCTGCTGGGCATGAAATCACATGTGTCTCTCGACACCTCTGCAGAGGAGTTGATACCAGAGGTTTCTCGCTCAGCTTTCAGATGCTGTATGTCAGGAAGCCTTGGTAAGTTGGAGGCTGTTAACATCCACTGGTATTAGTGGGCAGGAGGTATTCTGAGGTAGTTTCACTTATCTGAAGGTCATTCCTTCTTTATCTGTGAGGTATTCTTCCGACATAAAAGTTACCTTCCAAATCTGATTGTTTTTCTTTGCTTCTTCTTGCAATTACCTCTTCAAATTACTTCCCTCTAGTAGTTTATTTGCAGTTTGTGGCATCTGTTTGGAACTGAGTATGGTACTCCGGTATGGAGAAGTAACATGATCTCTATTGTAGGTGTACCTAACTTTATCAGTAACTACTGTTAATTGCCCCCACATTAATTGCCTTGGAGTTTGGGCCTGAACTGTTAAGGGTTGAACAAATCTTTAATAAGATGGTCCTTGCTGAAAGGAGCTGGCAGTGAAGATGGGCAACACTGGTACGGGATGGTAGAGTTTCTTGTCTGAGGTCCTGCAGTAGAACTGAGAATTGAACTGGTGTCTCCTGAGTCCTACTGGGGAAATTTCATAGTGATTTTTCTCTCCCTGCCCTCCCCACACACACAGTGGGAAAAAGGCTTATCAGCATACCTTACAAAAAATGTCAGTTTCTATTTGACATTTCTTAAAAAGAAGTTCTTGTTCTTGTGGGGATATTGTTCAGAACTGGCATACCTCATCTATGTTATGAGCTTAGATCATTAGATGTATACTTAAGTTTGTGCTCGGCTACAAAAAGAGTTGGGCAGACTTTATAAATGATTTTGTGCTTGTGACACTTGGAGCACGAGTGAGATACGCTCCACTTCTTTCTTACCACTCCTTTCTTACTTTTCGTTTGGCTAAGAGTGTACTTTATGGTAATAAATACTGAAATAATTTTCTTTTGTTAGAAGCTGTTCAACTCAAGAAGCAGGATGTAAGTGGGTACAAGACATGCATACTAGTAAAATAAATAGAACCAGGAATAGCATATTCCCAGTCATTGAGGTTGAGAACTTCTGAAATGACAAACTAAGAGAAAAACGGTGTGACCTAAAAATGATCTGGCTTGCTGAACTCATTTTCTTTCAGTAAAAGCAAATACATTAAAGATGTCCCCCACATGGTATGGAAAACTTTCGCAATATGTGTCTGAACTGGTAAGCAGCAATGGAAAATGACCCTACTAAAGTTAGATGGCAAGAAAGGTTGAATAGTTCAGAGGTAGGAACAGAAAGTAAGGCCTCTGGCCCCTACACTTGCTGTTTTTACTTCCTCCTTGCATTATGATCCACACTGATGTGCCAACTGCACAATTGCTCATTTCAAAAGCAAAAATGCTAATTTTTTCTTTTCACTCTTAACAATGAGGTGCAATATTAATAGCCAATTTCTATTTTCCTTTCAATCATACCTGTTCTATAGTAGCATGAGTGTTCAAACATAGTGCCGCTAAGATTGAACATTTTCATAGGAAATTTACCGAAGATTCAGTTTTAACTCCTTCAGACCTGGATACAGATAGCTTCTGTCCATATCATTAACTTCTTTAGCATGTGGTAGTTGTTTATTGTTTGCAATTGGGCTTGATTCTCATATACCCAGCTATACTTAATTAGCTCCTATAACTCTGAAAACAGTATTTGAAAGATAAATTCCTGATAGTATTAAGATTTTTCTGTTATCCACCTTCCCAGTTAAGCACAAAGATGGGAATGTGAAGTGATCTGGTAAATTTAAAAAAGTACATACAAAAATCAAATTTAAAAACTGACACATAACTAATTACATATTTTTCATGCACTATGTGATAAAAAGAGATTTCATGATTCTTATTATTGTATCACATGAGATCAAATAAACTTTGAGCATGGAGATTTTGGTGGTGTTTTTTCTTTAATCTACTTTATGATAGCAAAAATGTTATTTTAAAACTGGTTCATCTGCAGATTTCAGTTGTAGACTGAGGTTCATGGTCTAAATGGTGGGGTAGGACATCATACAACCAGCATTCCCAGGTGCTTTGGAAATGCATAGTTTTCAGAGGACCTAAAACGAAGATTAAGTCGCTTGAAACATGTTCCTTATCCCAGCTGTGTCAGACTGAGATGCTGCTTGAATTATGTCAGAGGAAATATTATGCAAGATGAATAAGGGTTTTCATTTAGATATGTATTTAGTGACTGCATTGCCTAAGAGATGTCACCTAGCTAATACTATTCTGAACTTACATAGTGATATCACTGAGAGTTTTCCATAGTGTAGGACTTTTCATATTGACCTCCTCTGGAAGAAGGAGGGCCTAGTTTGCCTCAAAAAAAATTACTGGTGCCATCACTGACTGTCCACATATTCCACTACACATGCTGTGCCAACTCATTACAGATACATTGAGCTGAGCAGGGTTTGAACCAGTGAACTGAAAGGGAAAAGAAGGCATTCTTGCTATATGGTTACGTTTAGATGAGGCAGGTGGTGCTTACTGGCAACGTCTGAAGTCCATGTGTGTGACAGCACTAGTACTTTGTGCTTGCGGCTGTCCCCAGGGTGTGAAAACTCCAGATGACTTACTGGAGTATGTACTTGAGTACTGGAGAGCAGCACTTGGTCCTGTGCCTGTGGATGTCAATGCTTTTGTAACTTCCCCGAACTGACCCTGTTGCTAGATAGCCTTGTCTAATTGCTTCTTCCCAAATTTGAGACTTTCAGAAATGCAGAGCAAATGCTTTTCCACTCTTGTAGCCAACTCAGTGGTTTAACTGAGATCAGATAAAGTCCAAATCTTTGGCCATTAGCAGACATGAATGCAGGTCTTAAATTTTCCTTTTGGCAGTGTGGATGGATTCTACACTTTGGCACGTTTCTGCAAAAGGCATCCAACAATGTGACCTGAGCACACAGCTGAGAGTCCTCTTCATAATGAATCAAACCTTGATTTCAGTAGCTGTTTTTTATATATTATGATATCCTGCTGTGTTGGTAGGTTGTGGAAATATGGAGTGCAGCTGTTCAAGAATCATTACAAGGCAAATAATTTTTCCTGTCTATACTATTAGATAGAAATCCTTTTACTCACTCTGGCCACCTTATGTGTAATTTCTTATGTCATTCCTGCTTCTGCCAGGAACTTGTGACTAAAACCAAGAATCCTCCTGATGCAGAACATCATTTAGCAACCTTTTGAATTTGTTTCAGGTTGATTTTTGTTTGGATCCAAGCATCCAACGTATAGAGTCAGATGGTGCCGTGCAACTTTCTTTTCTTCAATAAAAAAATAATTTCAAAATTATGTAGTAGCTGTTCCTCTCCTCTTTCCTTTTTGTGGCTTTGAATGCAACCAGAAAACTTGCACTCTTGAACTACCTCCAGGGTCAAATGCATAATATAACAGCTTACCTCCTGTTTGATTTCCAAACCCTGGCCCTCTGGGGATATATCTTTATTGTTGCAGTGTTGCCTTGTAGCACTACAGACTAACAGATCAATTCATCCTTCAAAGCACCCTATCACCTGTCGATATGAAATTCTAGCAATTACTAAAGTGGGATGGCTGCAAAGCATCTGAAAAACATTCCCTATTGATTGGTTCATTGCTCCAGAGTATGATGAACTTGTTTAAGAAAAATTGATCTGGCAAATTGATTTTTTTTTTTTATCAAGGAATCATATGAATGTAATTTAAGTAACAATATTTTTGCGCCGGAGAATGTATAACATATACTCACTGTGTGTGCACATAAAGGACAAAAAAAAAAAAAGATTTATACAACATAACTTGGAATTTTTCCACTAAGATTTATGGGTTGTTTTGCAAGTTATTCCAAACACTTTTTTTATTGTTGAATGCATTTCTTTTTGTTTCTTTCTTTAATCAAATGTATATTAAAAAGTGAAGTTCCAATATTTAATGAACGAATTCATTCTCCTGGGATGCCCCAGGTCATTTGGGATATGAGCTGTATCCTTCTTATTTGTCCAAGTCGAGATACGATTTTTCACAACCAGTTCCTTGTAATGCAGACGATGAGGGGAATAGTTAATTGCATAACTTGGAAAGTATTTTATAGTTTCAGCTCTGCTGTTACATATGTACTTTTGCTGCTCTGTTTTTATTCTACTAGGAGCTAAAAGCACCTGGCCCAGCCTATATAGACCATAATCTTTTGCAAGACAGTGTTGTGAAGGGCATTATTCACACTCAGGGCATGCAAATGATCAAAGACTTAATAGTATAGTTAGAAGTAAATTTCTCCCCGCCTTGCCTCTTCCCCCCCCGCTCCCTTTCAGACTTTAAAACTGTGTAAGATTGAATACAGATCAAACCTAGAAATTCTGTTGTTATTTGGAAAAATATTAAGAATTTGCCACAGAATATCTGTATTTTACAAACTGTCCTGGTTCTGGCAGGGACAGAGTTAACTCTCTTCCCTGTAGCTGGAGGGAGTGCTGTACTTTGGGTTTGGTAATGAAAGGAATGTTGATGGCCCATTGATGCTTTGGTTGTTGCTGGGTGGTGCTTGCACAGCCCGCCCTTCGAGGTGCAGGGGGACCTGGGGGGGAGCATAGTCGGGGCGGTTGACCCAGCTGGCCAATGGGGTATTCCATACCATGTGACATCATGCCCAGCTTAAAAACCGGGGGCGGTTCCTGCAGGGGGGGGAGCGCACGGTTTGGGTGATTCGTTCGGAACACATGGGGGTGAGCAGTTGCGTTGTGTATCGCCTGTTTTGTATATTCTGTTATTGTTGTTATCATTGTTATTATCACTGTTCTACTTTGTTTTATTTCCATTATTAAACTGTTTTTATCTCAACCCACGGGTTTTCCTCCGTGTGCCCTCCCGATCCTCCCCCCATCCTACCGGAGTGGGGGGGAGAGCGAGCGGCTGCGTGGTGTTTAGTTGCTGGCTGGGGTTAAACCACGACAGTCCTTTTTGGCGCCCAACGTGGGGCACGAAGGGTTGAGATAACAGCAGATTAACAACTAGAGTATATTAAGGAATTTTCTGGCTGTTGATAGCTGCTGGTCACAATACTGATTCATCTGCTTGCGATACTGATTTGTTTGGTCTGCACCATGCTCTTGTTGTTACTGTACATGCTAAAGATTGGGTTTGGGTTTTGTAGTCTGCTCTGCTCTGCAATAGTTAGTGATGTCATACCTGGGAGACTTGTTACTAAAATACTGACAATGGGGGGTATGTGGTATTTGGGATTCATAATGAAGCCTTTATTGTATTTCGGGTCCCACTACATGGAGGCAATTGGAAATTATACCTCTTCTTCTGAGACGTTTTTTATGGGGGGGATAGAGAATGGTACCTTCATTACCTTCCTCTGTGATGTCGTCTCCTTTGTTAAAATCACTTGTCAGTACCTTGAGCACCCCTGGGTAGTTAAGATACATCTGTTGCTATTGCTGGGGAATATCGTTTTGGTTTTGTGCAAGGTTAAGACGCAATTTAAGAACATCATCCAGAGATCTGCCCCGAGGCTGGGTAGTTATGAGTGGCAGGGTGAGTGGCAGAGCATGGGCAAATGCCTAGGGCGGTGGGCACCCCCAGTGTTTTCGAACTTCACCCCTGAACAAGTGCAGAATCCTGGAAAATTAGTGGAATATTTGGAAAAAGTGTGCTGTCACCCTGGCAATTCCAGGGAGACACAAATCATTGCCATGTGCTGGGGCCTGGCCCATGCCTACGGAGCCCTGTCTGACGCTATTCAGAAACCTCAGGGGGAGGGGAAGGTCTCTGGGTCTGATGACAAATGAACGGGCCCTGCGGCCACCCCACCCCCATGGCAGGCACGGCGGCTCCCCCGCCCCCGCGACAGAGAACCCGCCCGTGCTGGTGTCAGTCGCCCCTATTCAAAAGAGAAAATCCACAAGGAAATCAGCCTGTTTGGTAAGGGATGAAGATGAACCAGGGCCATCACGAGAGCAGGAGGAGGAAGAGGAAGAGCCCATACATGAGGCAGTGACCACCCGATCCTTGTCTCTGGGGGAGCTCCGAGATGTGCGGAAAGATTCCAGCCCCCGCCCAGGCGAGCACATTGTCGCCCGGCTGCTCCGGTGCTGGGATAACGGGGCCAGCACCTGGAATTAGAGGGGAGGGAAGCCAAGCAGCTGGGATCCCTTTTGAGGGAAGGGGGCACTGACAAGGCAATTGGACAAGGAGCACAAGTCCTCAGCCTCTGGAGGCGACTCCTGTCAGGCGTGAAGGAAAGGTATCCCTTCACGGAAGATGTTGTATGTCACCCAGGCAAGTGGACCACCATTGAGACAGGTATCCAGTACCTGAGGGAATTAGCCGTGCTGGAAGTGATCTATGGTGACCTGAATAACGAGCAGTTATCCAAAGACCCAGATGAAGTCAGATGCACCCGACCCATGTGGCAGAAGTTTGTACGGAGCTCACCAGCGTGGCATGCCAACTCATTAGCAGTAATGACCTGGAAAGATGGAGAGGAACAAATGGTGGATGAACTGGCTGGCCACCTCCGGCAGTATGAAGAAAGTCTCTCCTCTTCCCTACGGGCCTGCATCTCTGCGGTGGAGAAATTGTCTCAGGAGGTCCAGCAACTCAGAGAGGATATGTCCGGCTCCCCACCTGCACGTGCCAGTATCTCAGCCATTCAGAGTAAGCGTTCCCCTGCTCAAGAGGGGAGAGATCGTGGGTACACACGCCGGGGCACCCTGTGGTTTTACCTGCGTGACCACGCAGAGGACATGAGGAAGTGGGATCGAAAACCTACCTCGACCCTAGATGCATGGGTACGTGAGTTGCAGGGAAAAACAACCACAAGAGGGGGTTCTTCCAGGAAAACTGCTGCTCCGGTTTCYAGTGAGCAGCTCCCCAGGCGGAGCAGAAGGGCTGATTCCATTTCCGAGCTTAATAAAGGAACTTCCAACTCACACTTAGA
>JASVER010000229.1:82990-129277 GCA_030449065.1 Oceanodroma leucorhoa | reverse complement strand
CGGTTCGGGTGGTTCGTTCGGAACACGTGAGGGTGAGCAGTTGTGTTGTGTATCACCTGTTATTGTATATTCTGTTGTTGTTATCATTGTTTTTATCTCAACTCGCGGGTTTTCCTCCGTGTGCCCTCCCGATCCTCTCCCCCATCCTACTGGAGTGGGGGGGTGAGCGAGCGGCTGCGTGGTGTTTAGTTGCTGGTTGGGGTTAAACCATGACACAAACCCATCCTACAAATCGCGTGCCCAGGGTTACCTTACCCTAATGGACAAAACCCAGCCATAGGGCAACGCACCGTRGAAAGACCTTTCAGTCTGCTGAGGTCTGCTAAGAATCTGTGGGGCCTTTTTATTCAGTTTTAAATCCTGTTATGTCCATTTCTGTCTTCAGTCAGTGGTCATTTAGACATTTTTCGCTTTTGATGTTTGTGTAGATTCTGCTAAGATGTGCTGAGGAGTCACTGCATGCTTGTAGGAGTCTTTAGTGTTACTGTGTAAATCTACTTTCCAAGTGCTAATATTTTTGCGTCAAAAATATTGCAGTCAATACAATGAATATCCATGAATGTATTGAATTTGAATGAAAAAGACAGTAGTACCAGAACACATGCACAACTTCAAGTTGTCAGTTTTGTTATTAAAACAGAGGCCTCGTGTTTTGAGTGTTTCTCAGATAGAATGTGGGCTCTTTTCAATGCAAGGCTCTGCTTTCAGCAAAATTGTTAATTATAGATCATAATAAGCTGTTAGGAGCAAAACACACACATAATTTGAAAGTTAAATGAGGCACAGTACATAGATAAAGCAATTGTTTATTTAAGAGGTGATTAGCAGCAGCAAAACAAGCAAACTGATACTTGAACCTGAAAGAAATTATACCCATTTGAAATGGTTAAACTGTTTGCTTATTTGTGCATTGCAACCTAATGCAAAGGTAAATGCATAATGATGTGTTCTCTCCTATGTGCTGAGTGGCTCAGTGGATATACATCATGTTTGAACTACCATCGTATTAAAAGAAAAGCCTGTCAAAAGGAGAAAAAAGTCAAGTGCCTCAGTTTCACAGAGGAAAGCAACTGAAGTTTAAATTGTTCTGTACTATGGTAGACTGTAAGCTTTTAAAAGGCACTGTACTCACTGAATGAACAAAAGTTTGCCTTGGGTAATTATGCCTTTCAGTTTCTTTCACTTTAGAGTTTATTTCCTCAGACGTTACATGGCACACTTGTTTGCCATGCCAGAGTGTTAATCTCAGTGCAAAACACTGTGATTTTCTGCAAGGATAAATGAGCCCAGAAACATTCTGAGTTCAGATCAAGTTGAATGCCATGATGGTAATCCAATCTAATTTTACATTTAAATCAGTGCTTAACTGGGTGTTTAATCTGGCTCTCATGGGACAGCAATTTCATTTGAAATGCAAAACTTTGCTCATACACCACTAGGATAGTTGTTTTATAAAGTCATAGGATAGGTAGACCTTAAGTACATATTTATGAAGTCACAAATCAGAGCTATGCGAATGGTTTGGTGAAATGTAAAACGGCCCACATTCGCTATACTTTAAGGTGTCTCCTCCTCATGAAAAGGAGAGTACATTCACTTTTAGAATTTTTTGAATGCAGTGTGATTGTAAGAAGCTTCTGTGCTAAAATGCCTGTRAACCCTTGAAACAGAAACATAAAGAGACACTGTGGAAAATAACCTTTACGTGACCTTAGTCCTTCCCTAACAGGTGGCTTACTTTTTGTGATGACTACATACTATTCCCTGCCTTCCTTTCAGCATCTTTATAGGGACTTTATTCTCTTCCCCCAAACCTTTGAAAATAAGTCAAAGTACTACTTGCACATTCTTTTTTTTTTCTCCTCGGTTGCATGACATTAGTTTTGAAAGGAAGATGCTTCTATTTAGCATCCATTCATTAAGTATTCTACAAAAAGTAAAAATGATAGTAACCTGAATATCTTAGACTAAAAAGCTACATCTTTGCTGTCTTAGAGATGTCTTGCCAGCTTTGTAAGCATGTTATGTCTTCTTGTTATGCCTGCATCCATGATCCTGGGGTGTTAGTAGCTTGGCAACGTTCCTCCTTAAATTGTAAGAACAGGGTGAGCTTAAACTGTTCATAAATCCTGTCTGAGG
The DNA here is from genome assembly GCA_030449065.1 of Oceanodroma leucorhoa. Taxonomy (NCBI): domain Eukaryota; kingdom Metazoa; phylum Chordata; class Aves; order Procellariiformes; genus Oceanodroma; species Oceanodroma leucorhoa. The sequence goes on along the minus strand of JASVER010000229.1, from coordinate 127,138 downwards.
AACACGTCTTCAGGGTTCATCTGGAAAGGCTTCTGTGATTTGTTTGCTTGGCCCCAATGTGGTACTAAAGGGAAAGATGTAATGTATTGCAGTAAACTGCATTAACCAGACAGAGAAAAGCAAAGAAAGTTGGTATCAGCTGATAGCAAGAGAATTACTGGTGGTGTATACCTCAGAGAAAGGTAAGAGGGAACTGGGAAATGAGACATACTGTAGGTGTACTAGACAGGTATATTCGTGTAACTTGTATACGAAATTGTTTTGATCAGTCTTAATCAGGATTGAATTTTTGTCTGAGTACTGAGAGAACAGCTGAGAAAGACAAGTGAACAATTTGAGATGCAATGTGTCATGAAAATGTGGTAATGTAGTGCTGAAAATATTTTCCATGAAAAGAATAAATAGAGCCCAGTTGTAGAATCTAGTTGACAAAGATGACCGAGGGGGTGAACAGGTCACTGAGAAAAATAAAACAGCATAAAATGGAAGCTGAAAAAGATGCTACAACCATGTATGTGAGTGTTAATTTTTACTTTTGAATTCACTTGAATTTCTCTTTACGGGCCTAAGATAGAAAATTTTTGCAAATACTGAATTTTGGTTATAAAAGTACTTACCCAGCTTTAATAAGAAAGGCCTTGCTTCAGTCTATAATTCTAAAAATGTAAGGATATGGGTATTTTTAATTCTGTTTACAGTATCACAACACTGTGAATGAATGGTTGATCTGAGCAGATTCGTCTGTGGAAGCCAAGACCCACTGATACAGGAGACATTTAGGAACTTGTTATCTGCATATTGGCATCTTACTATATCAATATTTGTCAGGATTTAAGGGTGTCTGGTGATTGAAGAGTGAAAACTAATATTATTATAGGAACATAATGGTTGTTCTCTGTTCTAATAATTATTCATTGCACTTTTTCAATGTTTCCCAAACTTATTGTAGCAGTGTCTCAGGACATTAATACTTATTTCATTTTCTCTTTGCTGTTATAAGTCTGGAATTAGAAAAAGTTTTAAATTGTTCGTATACCTACTTTTTTTTTAATTCTGTGACCCTTTGTGCATCTTGGCTCCAATTTGGCAAAAGAGTAAAGGAAGTACCTTACACAGTGAAAGAATCTGTTCTTGATGCATATCTAGTTTAATCAAAAACTGGAGGTACCAGCAATCTCGTGTTGGTCCTTGGAAAATTTCCAGCTGAATTTAGATAAGTTTAAAAAAATTTGAATGAAATTTGTACTGTTAGATGTTGTGATGTTCCCATACCCATATTACAAACTGTGGGAATGCTTTGCAGTAGTTTTAAATGTGGCATATACTAGTTAGAATTGCAGGCAAGCAACTGCAAACATTTTATATACTTACTCCATTTAATGTACTCTGATATTTTCTTTTTATCTAGTCTGTCCGCTTCCCTTCCTCCCTAGCTCTTAACAAGCTCCTCAATATTCGACCTTCAGGGACTTCTAAGGTTCACCTGAGACAACAAAATCACTGTAACAGACCCACCAAAGTATCCTGTGGTTTCTGACCATTTACCTCCTGACCTTGTGTGCCTGATAAACAACGCATGGCTGTCCAAATTCCCAGTCTTTGTGGCTGTCTTTCTCTCCCAGGACAGTTGCGTTGAGACATAGCAACTCATCTTCATTAGAACTCTGACTCATAATGCAATTAATTGTGTCAGGAAGTGAAACACAGTCCTTGGGCAGAACTGCCTCTAAAACGTGTCCCAACATGTGCTGATTCACTGGAGAAGATGCATATTTCCACAGGTAGATGAGAGATGAGGGCAGACACAGAGGGATATGGTGTTTTATGCACTTGGTTTCCATTGTTGGTTTTGGGGAGGGTGAAATTTCATTATTAAAGAAAGTAAGGAGACTAAATTGTAAGTAGTAGTAGTTGTTGTTGTTGTTATTATTAAATAATTAATAATAATAACCTTATACTTTTTTCTGTCAGTATGGTCAGTCTCGTACTTTCTGGGAAGTCAGAACTGAAGAAATGTATTTTTAATTCAATGTTGGTAAAATTATTTTTGTGACATCCATGGCTGGATTTCAGGTTTCCAACGTGAAAAGCCAAGTCAGAAATATAACGTTCTCACGTCATACAATTTGGCTTATTATGTGTGTTTGTGGCTGAAGTTAAATTCTCCAAGGATTTTTCTTAAATTGAACTATAGCCCACTCCTGACCTTTTACATGGAGGTGATTTCTCCTATTATTGGGCAGATCTTCTGCATAACACATAAAAAATCATTTAAAAAACAAATAATAGAGATTCAAGAGATGTTTCTCTGAGATGACGTTGAAAGGATGGTGTACCCTGAAAGAAGTTAGTGGAATCAGAGGCAGTACTGTGTTTTAAACAAACTGCAACGAAGGGAATTTGCAGTTTTTCAACTTGCTTTAGTTCTCTAGTGGTGGAAATAGATGTTTCAGAAGTACATCAGGGAGGAATCATTGCAAAAAACAGAATTGAAGTTTTTGTCCCTACTTTTGCTTCTTTTTATTAATGTCAAATGCTTATTTCACAGATAGAAATGTACATTTCCTTGTATTCTGAATGCAAGACTCTGTTGTGCTTGTGACACATTTAATCAAGTGTTTTTCTACCCTACTCGTACAGCCTTTATAATTTTTTAATTTTTGTCTTCATTTGACAAAGTGAGCTTGAATGTGCATTACAAATATATGATTAGCATATGGTTAACTGGAAGTGCGTTGTAGGTGGACAGATATGCTTTCCAAATGGATTATGGCAAGGATGTTCAAAGTAGAATGTGGGAATTAGAGGCTCAAAATTCCATTGATATTCAACTGGAGTTGGACACTTGATTCCCATGGAAAACTCATCTAAGTGCAATTGAATTTTAAATGGTACATAGTGGGAGAAGAAATATAAAACACCCTTAAAATGTTGCCCATCCTGCTGCCCAGAATCATGTCAATATTATTGCCAGCTGTGTTCTCTTTTTTCTAATCTGCTTATTTTTTTATTACAAAGTGTTCACTATTCACTACAATAACGTGAGCAGTAGGAACACCTGGGAATCTGAATTTCATAAATCTTTCTCCAGATTGAGGGAAGCATGAGGGAAAGTGGCCAACATAAATACAAACTGTTGTGGCAGACAAGGGCTCATTACCACTGTGCACTCTGAGTGACCAAAGAAAGATTCAGGCGTTGCTTGGAAAAGCCATTAGAGATGTTGAGTTTTCATGAAAGGAAGGAGAGTTGGCTGCTTGAACTTGTTTTCATTGCAGAGAAAAAGATGAAGTCATTGGTACAATGTTAAGCAAATCAGCTGAGACGGCTTCAGTACAAAAATCAAAGATGGATTGGCTTGTTATTGAAGTGAAAAAAAAATGGATATGAGCTGGACTTTGGTCAAACTGAAGAAAATGAGAATATTAGCCAAACTTGGGGTATCTCTATTTAACTCTTACCTGTAATAAAATACGCCTTTTTCTCATTTGTGCCACAGCCTACCGGTGCTACTGACAAAGGTAGATGAGAGAACTTCTTTGATTTTACAATGTTCTAAAGTTTTACTTTTAACTGAAGAAGATTTTAAGTTATCATATGCTTCTGGGATAACTTGCAAACTGAGGATTTTTCATTTTTTGAAAATAGGTGAAGGATTTGAGCCAAAGATCAGTTGTGTTCTGTGGACTTGCTATCTAAAGGATGTCAGATCTAAAGATTCATGAACTTTGGGTTTTGAAGTCTAGACTTGGTGAGCCATGACTCAATGGCCACACTGTGTGGCCATGCCGCTCCTAGAATTTGAATTATTCTGTTTAAAGCAAGGACCTTTCATCATGGCCTCGTGAACACACAAGTAATTGTGTCTCCCTGCAAATCTAGGAATCTGAGCAGCAGAACTTGCTCAGCTGCACACCTGAAGAAATAAAAGTCCTATGTTTGGTTTGTTTTGAATAGAACTGTAAGCCTTCTATTCATGAGGGAAGGGAACACTTTCTTCTTTCTAGTGATGATTTTGGAGCATTGCCAGTCCTTGCTGTTTTGTCACAAAATGGTGATAGTTCAATGTTTACCTCAGGCTTTGGTTTCTGAGAACAGGTATTAAATAGAAAGTACATCTTTCACTGAGGGTATGAGGAAACAAGGAGAAAAGTTTCATTACTCCTAGTTACAGAGAAGAATTCGAAATTTGACCTCGGTCTATCCTAAAGGCTCAAAACAAAGATGGTAAATAAAAAGACACGTCATTGTCTTCCTTTCTCCTTGCCCTTCCTTTAAGTTTGTGATATTTAAGTCAGCTTTAAGATTTCTAGCCTACTAATTTATGATATTTTACAATCTGGCAAATGACCAAAACTAATTATTTAAAAGGTGGCTTTTACATGAACTTGGTTTGTTCTTACAGACCCATAATTGTCCGGCTGGTTTTGCCTGAAACACTCCACCCTTTACCTAGTGTCAAGGAGTTGAAAAGAATTGGGATCAATCACAGACACACATATATTCTTTTAGTCTCTGCTCCTGCCTCTCTAAACAAACAGATTGTTAAATCTGTTGAACTTTGCAGAGAGAATGCAAAGGCCTATCTCCTTCCTATCCTAAATCCACACTATGGCGAGGTGACAGTAATAAAGGCTGCCTTGAAGACATATGGTGTAACTGGATAGCACATTGTATTTTCTAAGTATTTTAGGTAAAATTTTCAAAGACACTGAAATGAGCTTATCTCATTTTCAAAAGTGGCTTTTCAGTGCATGAAGAGCTTACATTTATTGCCTTTCAGTGAGTCTCAAGAAGATTTTTTTTCCACATTAAAACAAAAATGACCATAATTATCTTTCTACAGAAGAACAATAGGAAAGAAATCAGAAGATATTTGTAAATTTATACACATACATAAATAGTAAAATAATTTTAATATAAAACTTTGATTTTTAAATACTAATTTAAGGATCAAATATATTCCTGTCATTAACTAGATCTGTAAACTTACATGTGGATATTGTTGTGAGTTAAAAAGTGTATGATAATATAATTGGACCATATTCGTGGGGAATTCTTACTTCTTGTTTCTTTTATCTTATGTGTAGGGGAAGTGATTCGTTCAAGCAAGTGCAGCAACTGAATAGAATCTTAATTTTAATTTTTTTTTTTTACCTATACACCAGAGTTAACGTTCTGTTAATCACTCACTTCAGATATCCTAAAATGTCCTGTCACCTGGCTTTGCAGTAAAATTTACTTCTTCTAATTAAGGGCAAGGCTTGAGTCTGAGGCTGGTTTGGACTTCAGGTTACTGAACTGGCACAGCAAACATGAATGTTAAAGAGGTGACGGTTTCCAGCCAAAAAGGACTCAAATCTCTTTGTTGCTTCCTATTGCTGATGACTTTAAAGCCTGCCATTGACACTGAGCCAACAGCTTGCTCTTGTTCCTTGTCAAAATAAGGACTCTGGAACAGGGTCAGATAGATGCGTGTTGGTTTCTAAATGGAGAGACCTTTTTGGCAGTGAGCATAGTGATAAAAATAGCTGGAGCTGTGGAGAGAACAAAGGCAAAGGGAAAAACAAAAGGTAAAAGGGACACCAGAGTTTAAACTGGATGTATCCTTGTTTCTGAATTTCTACCAAACATCTTTTTTCTATTGGCATATTTCTGCAGTGTTTTGGTTTCTTAGTCAGGGCAGGCCATTAGACAAATGGAGTTCTGATGAAAAATAGTTGTAGGCACACGCACAAGTACAAAGAATAAAAGAAAACAATGATTATTTAATTGTATGTCTGAATTAAATACATTTCCAAGTAATTTTCAATAAAATTAGATATAAGCCCAAGGATAAAAGTGTTCTAATCAACATGGCCAAGGTCAGGACATTTGCGTTGAGGTTAAGCATTGTGTCTCAGGTGCACTTTTAAATGCAGTTTAAGGAATAGTCAAATATACATACCCCATGTARCAAAACCAGCATGAGGTTCCTGTTCCTAATTACTCAGTCCAGCTCTGTGTCACACCTTCCCATTCCCCGAGTTAAAATGATGCAAAGGTATGCGAATAAATGTAAATCAGACCACTGCCATCCAAGAATGCAGCAATAATCAGTCGAGCGCCTTCTGTAGAGCTTTAACTTGCAAGAGCAAATACTTGGGTGTTTAACTACTGTTGTTGTGCTTTCCTCCTTCTAAGCAACCATGATGGCATCTGCTGTAAGGGTGTAGGTGGTTACTCTTCCAGAGGACTGAGATACGGCACACAAATTTTCCTACTTTTGAACATCTAGAACACCTTTCATGAGTGCTTGTGTTTTGAGCCATCAATTGGAGCAACAGAAAATTCCCTGTACTGTAGTCTAGTTCACACAAGCACAATGTGATATGTTAACATTATTTTAAAAAATGCCTGTCAACCAGCAAGTTTAATGGCACAGAGAGAAAGTTGAGAGGTCAGGTAGTTACAGGTTCTGATGATTTATGGGTTCTATTGGTTTGCTACTGGTGTTTTGATTCAGTTTTACACATTTCTACTGCAAAGGAAAATAGCCATTTTCATATTTGTAAACCAAATCAGTTGTAGAGAGGGTTGGTGTTTTTTTGACCATCCCAAATCAAATGCTATTGCAGTGTTGTAATCTATACCATAGTTTGAAAAACAAATGTAGTATGAAAATTAGGCTCGATAAGTATAGAAACCCATGCATTGGCATGATGCATTGTATGTCACAAGATCTGGGATGTAGCCCTTTAGTTCTCCTTTTTCAGATCCTTTTAAGTAAAAATAATTTTTTTTGAAAGGATTATCTTTTTTTCATTTTTTATTTTACTATTACTGTTTTCACTTACAGACAAATAAAAACTGGGCTGAATTTTAAGTGTTTGCTTTCTTATGCTTACCTAATCTGTTTTCGTGCATAGAAATTATGCTTTTACAATTGCATTGTGTTAATAGATGGTCTTGTAAGACATTTTAGATCTCACTAATCACGTTTTTAGTGCTAGACTGGAGCTTTAGGCATTGGTATTAGTTTTCAGCAATGGCCAACATATATGCTAAAAAGCCTGTCAATCTGCAAATGCTCTTCTTCATGTATGTTGCTTCCTAATTTTACATAGAAATAGAACTGTTGGTTACTTAGGGCAGCAAAATATTAGAAAATCTAGTTAGCATGTTTTTAGGGCTGTAAGATCCTATGGCAAAGGGGAAGTGTGGGAGACTCACAACTTGAGGACCACCCATTCCAGATTTCATCTGAAGTACAGAACTGAGTGCTGTTGTTTGCAGCCTTCCAGAAGAAACTGAAAAATAGAGGTCCTCTCTGCTTCCCTAGGGCATAAAGGTTTGTCCTGATTCTGTTTTGGAGTAAAGTGGATTTATTGTGCAAACATCAGAATTGGATAATTTTGCTTTCCCTGCAATTCTTGCCTGTCATTTTCTTTGTTTTTTCCCCCTTTACTCCAATCAAGCCCAACTCCCTCTTGTCTCACCTTACCTTCTTCTTCCACCTCAAGTTTAGACTATCTGTCCCCAAACTCCACTCCTGGACTCACTTTGTTTTTAAGAACTTTCACATTAAGTGAATTCTATAGAGTAAAACATTAACAGCTGTCATTCCCTATCACAGTTGCACTCCTGAGCATTCGTCGGGATTTTGGTCGTTACCCTTTCAAGTCCTAAATGCTCTCAGCTGTACCAGAGACATCCCGCTCTTCTCTGCTTGCTGCTTTCCTCTTCCCTGTCACCACAGCAGCCTGTTTGATGTCAGAAAGAAGCTGAAAGCTGCTTATTTTTTCCTCTCTCCCCGAGCTTCTCTGCCATCTTATTTTTCTTTTTCTCTTCCTCATAAATTGCCTTTCTACAGACCATCTGGAAGAATTGATTCACTCTGTGCCCGTCTCTTGCTGTAACGAGATTTCTGCCAGCAAAGTCATTCCATGTTAGTCTCGTCTTCTGTTCCGTCTGTAGCCTCTTCCAGTTAGGGAACAGCACATGCGAGAAGGCCCTTGTCAGCCCAGGACTGATGTGTTGCACGCTTTGAGTTATATATATATATATATGTGTGTGTGTGTGTGTGTATGTGTGTGTATACATATATGTGTGTATATACATATGTGTGTGTGTATATACATATATATACACACACATACACATATATATGTGTATATATGTGTATATACACATATATATGTATATTTGTATATGTATATACATATACATATACACACATATTTGTATATGTATAAATCTAAAAAACAGGTTGTGTGCAGACAGAATTCTCAAGGTCAGGCTGTTTCCTGGAGTTGTGCGGTACTCAGGTGTCTCCACGCTCAGAACTTCCACCGGCTACCAGAGGATTTTGGCACCGTGCAGTTCAGCTCTTTGTAGAAACTTGTGATTAGGTCTCGGTGAGGAAGGTTGGTACCAGAAGTGAGACGTCTGCACTGGCAGAGCAGTCCTATTAGGCTCATGAGAGTAATAGGGTACATTAGCAAGGGTGCAGCTTCCTATAACACCATGGCTTCTACAGCTTGAATTGGCAGCTGGATCATTAAAATGAAACGGACTATGTAGATGCCTATGCTCCTGCAGAGAAAGAGAAGCAAAGAGGCAGTCTTTTTGGTTTTGTAAGATTTGGATATCATTCCAGGCAATTAAAACCATCAAAACATATGGATTTCAGATGAAATAATATGCTTCTAGGGTTTCTCAAATTGAGTGTATTTATTTCCTCTTGTCAGAACCAAGAAAACATGTAGAAGATAACTGATTGCAAAAATAAGACTTCTAAGAATGTGATTTTATTTTGCTGGCTTCTTTGTTTCTGTTTAGACCTTAAAATGAGAGACATTGAGAAGCATAGGCTGATTATTTTAAAGTAATTCTTCTTGCTGAAACCCTATGAGATGATTGAGTCTCTTGCCGAAGAACATATGAAAGACTGATCCTCAAGCATAGCAGCTTGCTATACATTTCGTACTAGATGTGTATCTTGTTCTATTGATTACAGTATATAAGGGATAATACCTTAAAGTCACTTCTGGCTCAAATATTTGTATTGTATGTTCACTATATGCAAAGTTGCTTAGGCATATATTTATAGCAGTAAACATATCTGTGGTGAAGTTAACAACTGTTGGCTTGTGAGAGGTTTTTGGGGAGCAAAAATCAACCTTTATTGCAGTTTTGGAGGGGACAAAATCACTTTCATTCCAAATCAGAACCACATTGGTTATTGAGATAGTACCAACTTTCCTGGTACATTTGTAGATATTTACTATTTATGGCTGTGTTTGTGCCTGTGTTTCCTGGCATGTCTGAACTGTTAAATTATTATGTCAGATTCTTTTGACTTTTCAGTCTATATAGCAATAATGACTTTTGTTAACTACTTATAAACATGGTTGCATGAGTCAAAGATTTAACAGCACATTAGTGGATGCTGGGAAATGGTATTGCATGAAGTTAAACTCACAGTAGGATAAACACAAGGATGGAATTATTTAAGTTCTGGAAGCAACTTTTCTCAAGGGAAGTATTTCTTGCATTTTGTGTTTTGTTTTGGGTTTTTTTTTTTTTTGGTTCCCTCCCCTGCTCCCAACTTTTGTAAGCCTTTTCAAATCCTTTTGATAAAAAATGAAATTTAATTCTACTACCTGCAGACTAATTATGAATAGCTGTTTTCATTCTCCTTTCTGCCCTCGCAGGGCACCTGTAAAAAGTAGGTCACTGTTCTTTTGACTGTAATTCAGTTATAGGTTGTAAGTATATTATGTGTAAGTGAAAATTGATCTTTTAGTCAAAAAAACCCAGTTAAAACTAGACTCCACGTCAGTCTTAAACAAGCTTTAAAAAAAGCCCATCAACTCTCTTAAAAGAAAAGCAAACAAAAAACCCCTCTCAATAAAGTCTTCATTGAGTAAAAAGCATGAGTTACAATAACATGCATAGTCCAGAGGACTTCTATAGTTGAGATGATGGGCATTTAAGCTATATTTTTGAAATATATAAAGTTACATAATTAATAAATACAATTTTTAGCACATTCTTTCTTTAACTTACTTGTTTTTTTCTTCTCTATAATCTGGAACTTTACGTGCTTTTATTTTTATAAATCCCCTCAGGCTTATAAACTTTGTAACTTAGGTTTGAGTTTTTCTGATTTTTGCCTAAAAATTCCTTTCCAAATACTGTTTTTCCCCCAAACTCCCATGAGACAAAACAGAATTGTCAGTTCTTTATCATATTACATCTATATAATATAATGATTTCTTCTGGAATGAAATGAAAAATATGTTGAAGAGAACTGATATCACTTTGCCATAGTCTTTCCTCTTTTAAAGATCAAAATAAAATTTATTATTTTATTTCACATTAAAAAAACCTGAATGATAGAAATCTCTGTATCTTAAAGGCATCCAAGAGTCTACAGGCGTTACAAGAACACTTGGGCTAAGAAATGTAAGGTTATACATGACTGTATGTGCATTACTGTAGTGACCGTACATTACACGACTGCACATTGTTTTCTGATGAGTTGTTGCTTTGTCCTTCCTGTTTCCCAAGGCTTGCTGTAGGTGTCTGTCTGTAGAAAAGAACTGCATGGCTATGTGATGCAGCGTTTTATCACCCAGCATGTCAAAGGTGACATGCAACATCCATTTTGGACAATAGGCATCCTATCCAAAAGAAGCAGGAAAATCCAGGGAAGTCAGATGGGTAATTTTCTGAAGTATTCAGGGAAATGGTAGCTATTACGGTTCACTGACTCTCCAAGGTGCTTTGGCACATATATCATTTTAAGCTATTCAGAACATAGTAACCAAAACCCAGTAAAGTGGCCTGATCCTGTCAGTTCCTTTTCATTTACTGTAGTCAGATTTTTGGCATAAACCTTAGCTGTATCCCTCCTGTGAATAAGATTGCCTTGCTGAAAAAATTGGAGGAATGAAGTAAACACAGATAAGAGGTAAATGGTTTAAGCTCTGGTAACTAAAAGATAATGATTTATGTTTTTATCGACGAATATCTAGCATTTTTATAGAGCAATGGAAGATCTAAAAATGTCTTTTAACTACATTCAGTACAAAATTCTGTTTRTACAGACACAAATAAATAAATACAACATTTCTAACTTTTGTCTCTGTATCTGTTTTCAAACATTGATTTTTGAAATCCTGGTTAGAAATTGAAGATCATGTAGATAGTAATGCACATGCAAATAATCACTGTGGCTGTATCTTGATCTTATCATCAACTAAATATACAGTTCTTTCTTTTAAAAAATCCCCCTAAATCATTAATCTTAATACTTTCAGTGACATAGACAAGCATTTTGTTGAATTTCAAAAGAAATAATGAATAGTAGTTGTTCAGGTGTACTCACTTTACGTATTGTACAGATTCTACTCCTTTTGATCAAATGCAAATAAATGTCAGACATTTTGTGTACATGTGTGCTGCTGTGCCTAGCTGACAATGCTGACCTTTATCAATAAAGTAAGAAAAAATCAAAAAGCTCAGGGTGAGTATAACATTTTTTGAGCTGAAATGTTATTATATTGCTTATTTACAGACAATCCCTAAAACAAGCATATGGTTTCTTTAACAAAAACTGTCTCAATATGGACAGTAATTAACAAGTTCTGCATGATAGTGAAAAGTGAATCCTGTTTAATGAAGTTTCCTTTTGCTTGACTGAAAAGATGTTTAGCATAGCAGCCTCAAAATGGAAAAAAAAAAAAAGTCCTATCTCTTTCCTATAAGGAACAGCCTTTCAATGTTGTACCAGCTGCAGGTGGAAAATAAAAGATGCTACAATTATATTTTCTTACCGGGGGTGACCTCTAGTGTGAAACAATGGCATTTAGCATTCTTTTGGGTTTGAAATGACAGCTTTTTGCCAATTACACTGGATTTCTCAAGTTCTGTCAGTGTGTAGAGGAGCAAGGTAATTCATTATTAAAAAAACAACCCCCAGCCCCTACCCTGGAGTAATTCTGTCTTCTCAGTCCAGTGTTTCCTTGAAATGTTTGTTTGCTTATATTTTCTTTAAAAAGTCCAATACCTTTTCTTGCCCAAATACTGTAATTCAGATTCTGTCCTGTTCCTTATGGCACCAGTGAAGCTATTAGTTATACTTGTCATTAGCTCTTTACGCATTCATTCCTTTTCTACCCTTCACTTGTATGAATACAACTATGCAAGATAAAACCCATGAAAAAGCTTTTTTTAATAAATCATAGAGAAAATGTGTTAATGAAAATTAAATTTACCAAATGAAAATCTGAAAAATCAGAGTATGTGAAAGAGCAAGCTGTACTGCAGGCTTAACTTCAACCCTTTTGTGGTGGATGTGTGTGTAACATCTTTAATGCTGTGGGTGTACTAGCTGCTAGAACAGTTAGCTATGCGGTAATATTGTAGGTTTTTCCGTTCCAATTTATGTATATGTGTGTTCTGTCTTTTAGAGCTGGATACTCTCTGCATGTTCATATTTATAAAAAGCATACATGTGTAGGTTTTTGTTTGGCTTTTAAGTCAAAGGCTACACCAATTCACAACAGAGCTGACTTCGTAAGTAATTGTATTATCCCTCGGACTGTGTTTAGGGAAGGCATGGAGTTTATGTGCATTGCAATATGATATGCTTTACTCTTACTCATCCCATTGTAAAATCATTGCTGAATATTAATTTTCTTCTTTGCTGAGAGACGTGTGGAATTATTGTAATTCCAAATGGTGCTATCAATATCAGTAGGAGACGCAAATTACTGAGATTATCCTCTGTTCATTAACAAGGTGGATGTTAGTATGAATACCATCAAATAATAGCCACGTAAAAATAATTTACTGCACACTTTTATTCTCTAATTATAAATTTAGCCAATGTAGGCTTGTCAGGAAAGAAATATCATTAAAAAAACCCAGAAATACTAGTTTGGAGAAAATGTATGTCAATTTTAAATGCTATATTTTAACCTTCTGAAATTAATTTGGAAAATTGTCCATTTTCCTTGAGATCCTAACCTGTGGTTATTTTGCAGCCATGATGCTCTGGGGCTTTGTCCAGGCAGATCGTGTAAGCTAAACAAATCTTAGGCTAAGTACAGGCTAGGGACTCTCTTGAGTACTACTGTGTGCAGGAAGTGTGTAGACATGTAATGCACTAATCTTTAATATTGAGATACATGACAAAACAAATTCTACTCTGCAAGAGGTGGACTGGTATTTGGTCAACTTAATGTGATGGCCAGTACAGACTGATGCTTTAAGTTACTTTAGACGTTTGCAGTGGGATAGGACTGTTGCAAGTTGTGTGCTCATTGCCTTAAAAGGGAAAAAAAAGCTTTCCTCAGATTGTCGAAATTTCCTTTTGAAGGGTGTTTTGAGATCTGTTGGTATGCCAAACAATGCCAATGTTACAATGCACTCTTAGAATAGCTCAGTATCTCAAAGATTTTCAAAACAGAAGCAGGTAGTTTGAATTATTGCGCGGTTTCCCTGGAAGTCGATTTTGGTGTATCTATTGTAATTACTCCCTCCAGCCATTCTTTCCATACTGAGTCATTGAACTTTTTTCAGGTGTCAAATATTTCTATATCTTTTGTTCATTCATTGATGCATATTGTCTTCTGTTATTATTACTGCTTCTCTGCTGTTACGTATCTTGAAAAAAAAATTCAGCATGTCCTATTTTCTGTCATTTCTTCATAGACAGATAAATGTACAGCTTCTCTCATGGCAATAGCCTGTGTCTGATTAATGTCCTTTAAAAACCTCAGGTACTTCCTGTTCAGCAGTTAGATCACTATCTACAGCTAAGCAAAGGGACAGAGGTCACCTTCATCTAGAGTGAAACAATATTAGATGATTAGGGAAATAAGATCTAAGTTTATCTAAATCATATTATAGATATTGAAGTTGGTCTAACTTTGCAGTGTTGTTCTTTCAAGACTATAAATCCTGAGATCCAGGTGGGTGGAAAATACTTGGAATCTGGGATCCAACTATTTGTTCTGTTGCTAGCAGTACACGTTTGAACTTGTTTAATACCCTGCAACCAGAAACCTGAACTCTTGGAGTTTTCCTTAGCTATATTCTACATACAGTCAGGTAGACATATAGTAGAGTGTGCACTATGCTTAAACTCAGTTGTTACCACTGCTAGGAATTGAACCTGTCACATCAACTTAAATTGCAACTTTTCTGCCTAACTATTTTGTAATACTGACTCATCAAAAGATTTAGAAGTTTCCGAAACACTGTTCCTCCTGCCATGGGTTTGTATTGATTCCAAAGCTGATCTTCATAGAATTCTGCAGAGGACTATACTGAAAGGGTGAATACAGTTTTCTCCGTCCACTTTTAACTTAGTTTCCAACAGGGATTTTTTGTTGTGTATGGAGTATTTATTGGTGCATAGCAAGTACAAGCCAAGTTCAGGGCTTTAAACATTAGTGATGGAGAGTGTTCTAACAATGCTTTCATAGCATTGATCAGGAGGATGTCAACATGTTAAACCTTACAGTGTTTAGAAAAGTGCATTTCACTCTGAAAATGGAGGTCAGAAAAATGTTGTTTTGAGAGGTATTTTTGAAAAAATGAACAAAAACTCAGAACTGAAAATTATTTTCAAGAAGTATGCTTTGGAAATGAAAGCTGGTAAATGATATTTGATATGCTTTTCCTTTTCACTCTTGTGCAAATACTTGCGTTTTTTTCTCTCTTTTATTCTTCTTCCGTTTGTGTCTTAAAAAAAGTCCTGGTGAGGGTATTTTCTGATTTCAAGAAGTTCTTATCAGGGGAAATCCACTACTTCTTGTTTTAGCTCTGAGAAATCTTTTCTGTTTTAAATATTTGATTGCTGGATCTGGTTGATGTATACTGTCTAATTTAGGATCTATCAGACCTTGCTATATCAAAGTTTTCTCCTATTTTTTTTGAAAACCGTAGTACCTTAGAAAAGCAGGGCTTTTTTTTATGGTGGAGCAGACAAGATTCAGTTCATCGCAATGGTGTGACTTCATGGACTTAAGATGAAAAATGAATTTGACCAACTGCTTATTAGTCTGCCTGTTCTATAGAACTTTCAGTTTCTGTCCTGTAGCCTTCTGCATTTTATCCAGACTGTTTTGGCTCAGGAAGAACCATCCTCTGTGCTGCAAGGTACAGTGGATCCATTGCAGTGCTGTCAGCCAACACAGAGAAAAAAAATGCAGATATTTTTATATTTTGATCTTTCTACCACATTATGAGAAAATATACATACAAGTAATTTTGCTGAAGTCTTCCCATGTGAAGAAGATGCTCATCAGTCTTGTAATTTCCTTCATAATGGTTATGAAAGCCTGTTACTTTACTGGTATCTTGAAACGGTTCAGCCACAGTGCTTTTTCTGTATCTGTAGTCATTAAAGCCAAAGGCATGCAAATGTTCTAATGTATTTAAACATTTTCCAATCATTTAAAGGGGGTGGCTTTGGCGATATTTTTTGCACAAAATTTTATCTCCAAATGTGCTATAGAGAGCCTATATCTGGCTTGTAACCTTGTGTAGTCAGATACCAGTTAGGTAAAATCCTGTGTAATTCCTGGACGGAAATATTTTTCACTTACTAAAAGCACCCAAAACAGTTTTCCTTACCCATGTCTTTTTGTGGTGAGCTTGTAATTTGTCTGAATGTCACCTAATCTGCATAGTCTAAAAATTCTCATGTTGTCAACCCAGAAATGTTTTATTCTTGTATACAGGCTTTTCCTTCTCTGTCTTTCTCTTTGATCCTTACACTCTTCAAAATGAGGCAGGTCCAGAAGAATTATCAAATTTGTATGGAGATTCAGAGAAAAGATCCATATCACTTATTATGCAAAGAGATGTGGGATACCTCTGGAGAAATCAGAAGCATAATGGGGTTGATTTTGACACAGGCAGTATTCTATCGTATACATTTCAGGGTTTTTGAAGATGACATCCAGATTGACTCCATATCTCCTCAATTTTTGAAGTTATTTGAGCAGTTTAGCAAATGTTACTTTGTATTAATTGTGGTTGACTAAATAATTGGAACATTATCACAAGGCAGTTTTTACAGCTTCTAAAAAGAGCTAAACTCTCTGTCCCTACAATATTCCGTTCTGCTCCTAATCACATGATTTATTAAATAGGACTGATTCTTCTGTGAAGTGTATCTTAAAATATTCTATGGTTAAAATAATTGTTATGGATTTTATAAATAAATGTTAAGAAGACTCTTAATTTCACCTACAGCGTATTTACGACATTAGTAAGAAACCCACTTTAAGCTTTCATTCTTGCAGTCTTACAGCAAATGTAAGGTAATTCGTTAGTTTGAGTTTTGTGAAAGCAACATGCTGGAGAAAGAAAGCACTTCAGCTTGTCAGGTCCCCTGTTGCATTAAGCCCCTTTCTAGAGATGTCTTATCAGAGAACCCACTTAGGTTTGCAAAATAATGTGGGGATGGTCTTTATAGATCCTCTGCTAGCTCTCAGGCATCCACTGAAGTTGTTTGAAACCAAGAGCTGCCACTGTGCTGGTTAGGTGGGATATTAGCATATCATGTGCGTATAATAAACATCTCATTTCAGACATGGCATTTTTCATGACATTCTGAAGTTTAACCTCTCTCATTTAAACTCTTCATAACAGTCAGGCTCCTTGTTCTTACATGATTGTCTGTTGCTATCTGGGAAAGGGCTGATGGTCTCCTTTCAATATCTACCAGATTAATTTGCAACTGTTGCTCGGAATGAAAATTTTATGCCTATTATTTCAAGGAAGCGGAGGTTAGCAAAACATGCATGACTTCTAAAAAATTGTACAACTGTGTGCTGTGTACTGGCACTGCAAGTGGACTTAGTTTGAATAATGGACAGGATGTTAGAAGAATTACTATACAGTAAATACAATGCATTCTAGTATAGTCATTATGATTGTTCAACACTCTGAATTGTGCTTTTCATTTTGACAGCCCTACCTTCTAGAGCACATCACCTAGCACTTTGATCTCTTTTGTCTTGCTTTTCCTTTTGCAATTTTATATTGCTGCTTCCCCAGTCTCTATGCAAATGCTAACACAATTACCTTGACATCCTGAGACATAATTATAACGTTTTATGTTTCATGGCTCATTTTGGCCATAATAAGTAAGTTAACTCACATAACCTTGTTCTGACTTCTTTGTGCTTATTTAACTGGTCTTAATCTGCAGAGTTTTATTGCTTGTTATGGCATCTTGTACCACACAGTTTTCCCACAACCACTTAACCCTATGTAGTTTTGATAATGCTTGTTCAAAGTTCAATGTGCAAAGTTCAGTGTACAATCTTAAGTATGCTACCTATGAATTAGTAGATCTGATTGTATGAGCTTCTGTATAACCTGGTCTACTTTTTATCTTTGATTGCCTATGGAACTTCAATGACTAGGCAACTAATTATATACTACTGTTTTTCTGTTTAAAATCAAATTACCAGATGAAGGCAGATGACATTAATTATGGTATTGGATGTGTTCAAGTTTGTGTGTGTGTATGGGAGCATGAGGCTAAACTATAACAGAAATGAGGAGAACGGTAAGAGCTCTGCAGAAGCAGCTTTGGGCTAGCATGATAAGGCAGTTTGCACAAATTGAGCAGACTTAGTTTTCATGAGGTATTTAAAAGAAAGCATAAAGTATGTTGAAGGTGAGGCATTCAGTCTGTCCATACCGGTCTTCACTGGAGTGAGCCATTAACTGTTTGCTTAGTAAAATCCACTTCTGCATTTCTTAAAGTGTTTTGCCTTTTAAAAAGTGTAAAAATACTTTTTCTGTAAGTAATTCTGAGCCTGTTTTTTTCTTGGTTCGACTGAAATTACTGCTGCAGTTCAGGACCAGGTTTTTACTGCTGACTGGTCCATGCCTTATCCCAGTGTGTCAATATAATGAAGCATTTTCCTGAATTTGCACGTAGGAGAATAGTCCTACTGAGTTCGTATAAATTAGGGCTAGAGTTCAAGGCAGCAGTCTTTTAAATCAACAGTCAACTTTTCAGCTCCTGTGCTAAAATTTGTGTGTAAAGAACAGAGTGAGTATGAAGAAAGCAGGTGTAAAGTCAAGGAATGGGTATAGGAACTGAGGAATAAATTGTGAGAATTTTTTCAGCATGTTGTTTTATAGCTCCTGGATGTGTGCCTCTTTTTTCAGAAGCACAGAAGCTGTGCTGAAGCTGTTGTTCTCCCATGCTCAAGCATATCCTCCCATGCGTATGCTTTCCTATAACCAGTTCTATTCAGGTAGATTTCGGTATAGTGATACGTACTTCAAATTGAACCACAGTGCTGTCGGTAGTTAGAATTTCAGTACATTTAATATTCTTATTCTTATGTATGTGTACATGGGGAATATAATGCATATTGAACATAAATAGCAAAAAGTGAGAGTGGCGTTTTATAGGACTCTGCTTATTTTTCTGCTAATAAAAGCCGCCTGATTTTGAAGATCAAGGTTTTTTATGATGCATTAATAGGATTTTCTGTATAGCACAGCATGTATACTCTCAAAGTCAATGCAGTCTCCACAGAAGTAACATACTATTTTAATTCTACGTGTTCTTGTCAGTTTCATATCATCATAATAGTGAGAGCAAATGACTCCCAGCTATGTGGACAAGAGCACAGAATTTGCTTATTCCTTTAGCATGTTTTGCACTTTGGATCTTTCGTTCCCTACATAGGAAAAAATTGCTTAGGCTGAATTATGCCTGATGCTTATCTCATGTCTAAATATTCTTTTCTGTGTAAAATATTATGAACAGGTGGTAATTTTGCTTTGTTTAAGAACTAACGTTTTTCATTCTTCCTGAGGCAAAAAACAAGAGAAGCAAACAAACATACATATTCAAACGTGAATGATTTCATGCTCTTTTTTATGGTTTTTTTTTTTTTTCACTTTGCCATGTAACCAGGCTGCACATGTCAATCCTAATCTTTGCATCCTGGCCTTAGATCTCGCTTTGGTAACAACAGCAACAGCGAGTGGAATTTTACTTTAGAATACTGTTTTTAGTCATTTACAAGCTGTTTATGTGACAGTTATCACCTAAGAGGGATCTAATTATTGACATTTTTTTAAAACACTCATGTTTTTTTCACTGTGATAATCAACATATTTAGAAACTGTTAGTGATCTTTTGGTAATAAATTGCTGTTCCTACAATTATGTGTCATTCTAAAGAGCTGTTAACACATTTATAAGCTATTAATTATTAATTCATTTCTCTAATGTGCCTGCGTTGCTTACTGTATTTCTCCTTTGCTGTATAAACTAAATGCCATGCCACATTTGTGTTTGAAAGCCTTGTTCTTCACTTCCACAGTGCAGTAGCTTCCAGTAACTTTTCTTAGCCTGGCAATCCATAGAGGCTACAAGCATGAATGAATACCACATGTAATTTTCAATTTGTAACTTCAGACTCATATTTTCGTCATTGATGGTGAAGATACACTTAAGGAAATAGTTTCTAGAGAAGTTGTGATGCAGTGGTCTGGTACTCAAAGACTTAGAAGAAGGTCTGCTTGGGAGCTACCTGGATTCCTATATAGAGCACAAAATGACATATGCTTTGCTACCTGGATTGAAAGACCATGATTTCACTTCAAGGTCTTATATAATATAACTCTGCCCACCTCTTTACTTTTGTACTTTCACCTGCTTTTCTATCCTTTCTTTGTACAACTCAAGAACAAGACTTGTAAGCTTTTCTCAAAGTGCTTCTCCCTCTCTGCTCTCACAACTTCTGTCATTGGTCTTCATCCCACTTCCTGAAGCAGTCTGACAACGCTTCGCACTCTTCTTTTCGAATAACTCGTGAAGACACACAATTTGAGAAAAGAGGATGATAAATGTTGGCCTACTCATCCAGTGAATAGATGTATGTCTATATACATAAGACACTTATGAGTCATGGGGCTAACGAGATGTGTGCTTAACTTTTACCCTTTCTTTTCAATGCTTTCATCAATTCACTCTTTTCCCTCCCACTCCCTTATGTATGTACTGTCTAATTAGACTGTAACATTTTTGAATCAGGGTTGTCTTTTTATATGTTTATGAAGTGCTCTACATATCACATTTATACAGTTGTGAAGTGCTTTACGCTTTCTGATATTTAGTTTTAATGCATATTTGAAAGGTAAATATGTTTACTTGAGATCCTTTTGTATTATTAAAGGCTTCTTTTGTTTTCAATGATGTAAATAAGGTGATAATAGTGAATTATTAGAATAATTTCACTTTTGCACTTCAGAAAAAGAAAGTTTTTATACATCTATCTATGTTTTTTTTGATACGTCCATACCAATGACAAAAAATATACGTTACATGAAAAGTCAATATTTTCCACTCCTCTTAATTCATAATGAAGTGTGGTTGTGCATTTGGATGTATTACTTAACTGTGAGACTGGAAAAAGTCATACTATAGTTCTGAAACTTGTTAGATGGCTTGATCTGTTGCTGACTGAAATGTGTGGAAAGTCTCCCACTGATTTCTGTGGGTGTTCAGTCAAGTTCTGTGTGTTCCTCTGTCTTCACGCTTTAGCTTTTAATAGTTCGGCAAAATTTCAGAGCTGCAAACCTTTTCTCAAGTCCAATGTGGCCTTGAATTTTAAGTATCCCTGCTTGGCTGGTAAGGGGACTTTAACCTTATCATGTTTACAAGAAAGTAGCTGAATGGACAGATGTTCCTGTCTGTCTTCTCCGATTCCATTATATTCAGCATAATTTTGGATGCATCTATACTTCCTGTGTGCCTGAATCTTYAGTTACAGCTCATGAGTTTGTCTTACAGATTTGAAAGAAGACCAATGAAAGCTTTGCATGCATGTCAGATCAGCAGTTAGGGATGAAAATCTGACTTTGAGCTGATGTTTAGGCTAGCCAGAATTATGGTTTGAGCTAATAAAAGAAACCTCTTTAATTGGTTTTCTCAATTTCAATTGTAATGGATCCAGTGTTCAACAGGAATTTATATACAGGGCTTGCCACTGAACTAAGGGGCAGAGTACCTGCATACAGACTCAAGCCCAGGGTGTGCTACTCTATGTTCAGCAGAAGGAAAGCATCAATGATAATAAATTTCTATAAGAGAAGAGTAATTTAAATCCAGGATAAAAGTAGCAAGAGCAGCAGACAAATAATGTCCAAATAATTAAAGTAGGAGTGAAAGTATACAGAATCAGTAAAGCAGAGGTATAAGACACTGTCAGTTTATACTTTTATATTTTTTCAAGGATTTCAAAACCTCTTGAGTGCCAGGTATGGTGGGAGCTGGCAAATACAAAAAAACACCAAATCCTAGCAAAAGGCGTACATCAAAGCAGACATTTTGGGTCTTTGGCTCTTGGAAAGAAAGGTCACCCTGCTGCCTTTCCCAAATGCTAACAGAAATCTTTCTCAGAGAGCAGTAGTAGTTTTATTATCAGCTAAGCAAGGCCCTGTTGTCAGTGATTGACAAGGTTTCCACCTCCAGATTTCTTCCATAACCATGCTTAACAACTTGGAACTTGCAGGCTGGTGCTTGTAATGAAAATTCAGCGGGACTCAGGGAAGCTGAAAATTCACCAGTGGGTCTTATGTAGCATATAGTAGCTGTCACTGCACTTGGCAACAGAATTTACAGCAAAACATTTTCATCACAATCTTTTTTATTTTTACCATTTCAGACAGCTCTTAGTGCATTTAGCATGCAGAAGTATTATTGTTCCAAAGGGGTATTATAAGGGTATGTTACACAAGTTTATGGTTTTGTCATCAGATGTGATACCTGGGGTGTCAATTATATCTCTTACTCAAAAATTTGGAGTAAAAAAGCTAAGTTGCCTTTCTCCTTCTTCTGTCTCCTCTTTTCGTCCCCTAATTTGGTAGCTGTTGTTACCCTCCATTTCACATATGGATAAAGATGGGAGTGAAGGTGGGACAAAAAAGGAACCAATTGACTTTCCCAGATTCACATAGTTGGTAGAATTGAATATACTGATTGAAGAGTCCTTCCTGTTCTTTTAGCAGCAAAGAGATAGCAAAGCATCTGTTTTTACAGTGAAGGTACAAATTAATTGTATCATGAACTCAAGATTTGAAAAAAAGACATACGAGATCTAGAACACTCAGATAATGAATGATCCTGTGCAACGTGTACACTTGCATGAAGACCAGAGCTGTGTGCCCAGGAGTATGATTACCCCTTTTTCTGCATGTGTCTACAAGCATTTAAAAATCTGTGCCTGATCATTAGTGTCTGTGGCTTGTTCAGTGGTCACAGCGTCATTCCTAGAGGACAAAGACCTGGTCAAACCTTCATTGAATTCAGTAGAGGTTTTGCCATTGATTAAAGTGAGAGGACTGCTTTCCTAAATGGATATAAAGGCTGAACTAATCTCTTCCCTCATAGGTCATTCTAGCAGGTCAGACTTGGAGCATGCTAGTGGGACAGTGTGCTGAAAGCTTGCACTGTTTCGTATTTCACTGTAGCAGTTCTGTGAATAAGTCAATGAGTTCAGTCTCTGGGGCATTCAGTCTAATAGCTTTCAAGATAACTAAATTCACTTTATAAATGAATTTATAGCTGGAATTTGAATATCTTCAGCCCATCACCAATAGCTTTGTTCAACAAACTGCAGAAGGAAAGCTGCCCATACCGCACTACAGAAGCGAATATATTATTTTTAAAAAAGCAGCTGGGAGCAATTTTTCTTCCCTCCTACTGGCTTCTCTAAGATCACCAGACAGAATGTTTGAAAAACATGGTAAAAGAGGAAAAAAAAAATAGTGTTGGTGAATGTACTGAAATCCCCTCTAGGTCATGCTTGAGTAACTAGAGTCTGACCTTGGCAAGTAAAGGAACAAAAACATGGTAGCAGGGTTAAAACTCAAAACCCAGTAGCACAACTGAGACACTTTTGATGGTTGATGTTTTTATGACCCTCCAGTGTCTAACCAACAGGAATAACCTGCAGGATTCAAAGAGCAAAGCTCAGCATCTTTATGTCAGTTCGGTGATCTGTTCTCCCCAGCTCTGTCACTGTGGATATTTACCAGACAGATCCTGCAGTGCTCTCAGCACTTCGCACACACATAGAGATTAATCTTCATTTTACTCTTGTACTTCTCTTGCGCCACATTGCCATCTGGAATCTTGAACCAAAGGCTCTGGAAGACTCTTTTGCGAAACTGGATGGCTCAAGAAATGAGACTTCCTGAGCTTTTCTAAAGAAAGTACTAAACAGCAGTGCATGTCTCTAAACATACATGGTCTTTTCAAATCTTTGCAATCCTTTCCTTTTCTAGGACTGGTATGACAAGTAAAAAAAGAAAAACGAGTAAGAAAAATGCAGATGATGATAGTTAATGATTTAGGATAGCAATGATGAAAGATGATTCTAATAGGTCAATAGACAACGTGAAGGCAGATGAAATTTGATGTTGATAGAGGTAAAATGATGTACAACTGGAAAAATAATTTCCTATTCTAGTGCACTTTATTTACATATAAAATAACTGAGGAAAATAAAGATCAAATATTGTTGTGGACTTTGGGCTGCAGTGTTTCAGTAGTCAAAAGTAACAACAGGCACTAGATATTTAATTCCCATTGGTATCTGGAATTCCTATTTAATCGTATATTTCAAAGGAAATCTGCATTATCACTGTCTCATATTATAGGTGACAGGAGAGCCTTTTAGTCATGGGGTTGGGAGAAATAGAAGCTGGTCAGATGAGCATGAGTGCATCTACAGAAAATTCTTTTACTAGAAAAAGCTGAGATTCTTTACATTTGAGAGAGAAACAGGGAGTAGAGCATTTTAATACCTCTGAGGTGACATCATGAGAATGTCACAAGAGATGAAATCGCATCCTTGTCATTGATTGCCTGTAAAGTTCTATGTTTTTTTTCTGTGACAGATGCAGACTTGAGAGAGATGAAAGAAAAATAGTCTCAAAACAATTAGATACATCTCTAGTTTTGCAACAGAGTAAGCAGACTCTGAATACGAAAGGTCAAGATATTAATGAAATACAATCATCTGCATTAGCACTTAATAATGTTACATATACTTCACTGGCATACAACAGATACAGGGCCAAAAGAAGTACCCTTTCCTTTTTTACCTATTCTGCCTCTCAGATCAAAAGTGGGCTTCTATCAAAAACATTGCTGAGTAGAGATAAGGAAATAAAGAAACTGTTGGTCAAAGTCTGAATGGGGCCTGAATCAAGAGTTAACTATCTGATGCTCATCAAACCATTACAAAAATGTACTTTCTCAGCCAATTTTTGGTTCTTTAAAGTGCGGAATGGCTCAGGGTTATGGTTGCCAAAAATTGTAGTCAGATGCAGAAATGAACATTTTCTTCCAGATGATGAAGGCCATGGCTTCCTTTGGCTGTGTTCCTTTATTGACATAATAGGTTGGTGGATGTTTACAAAAGCACCAAAAAGGATTTGTTGAGGGTAAGGAAATTTAAAATAATTTCTTTGAATCAAGTTTCATAAATGTTCTTTCTTTCATATGGTTCTGATCCAATACCTCCTTGCCCCCTTGAAAATATTTTTTTAACTATCTGTAATTCTGTTGGGTTTTTAAATATATCATCATCCAAAGGCATTCCTAACAGTAGTTCAATAGGCACGGCTATTGGTAATTTTTCCTGCTGTTCTTCACCAGCCATATTATGTTGATCCCATTGTCTTTTTACCTGGGCTGGGCACCAGCCACCTGCCCTTCTGTTTCAAAGTGCATGATCTTCCCATTTGATTATCCATTTGTTTGGATTCCAAGAGTTTTCCCTGCAGATTTGGAAGCTGGAGGTGAAGTCTTTGTGAAGGTTTCTGAGCCAGTAAAATTAAGAAATTCATTATGCTTTTGACTCAGGAAAAGCATGACCAGGATGAAAGCTTTCCAGTCACTGTATTTCATTTCAGCGGGGACATTTGTGGCAGAATAAGTTACTCCACAGTGGTCTCAGCTGCCTGTTTTCTAACAGATGTGGGATTTAAACATTGATTAGTTGGAATAGGTGAGTTCAGTAGTTAGAATTCTTCATGTCTGGCAAATATATTTGGCAATTTTGGGAATTATTTATGACTTTAATTACCCTATGTTTGCCCATTGTTCTTGATTAAAAATCTCCAAGCCTGTGACCTTAGTGTGGGAAATCTACTGTTAATGCAAAAACAGTAGATAAGAATGATAGATTTGGTATCTAATAATTGTTGAAAGAAACTTGGTTGTTCACCATGTCAGCAGCAGTTTTGTCAGATGTGTATTATTACACCAAGCATAGGTGAGGTAGTCACCAACAAAATACAGCTAATTCTATGCCACTGTGTGGATTTCATCACTGCTTTTGTTACAAGTGTTGATGCACTCCCAATGCTTCTAGTTCTGTCGTACTTTTGATTGTCAGTGATGGATGGAGCAGAATCCCGTTAGTTAACAGACTGAACAGACGTGCCTCACAATTTTAAGAGTGGGCAGTCATTTTAAGGTGTTTGCTTTTCAACACTACAAAGGGCAGCTAATTCTTCAAAAGTTTTCAGGAAACTCTTAGTACTCATGCTTAAGCACAGACAGCATACTGTAAATTGTTAGAGAATGCATAATATGTACTATAACCTGTAATAGCTTCATGTTCTGGCAGCTTTACACTTCTTTCAGTGAGTAAAACTATTTTAAGCAGTACAATAAAAATACTAGCCTTAGAAATCTCAGCTCCCAATGAAATGCATGTTAAATGTATTTATGAAGTGCATGGAAACCATATGTTCTGCTTTTTCTCATAAAAATGACAAGAAAAGAATGCAACTTTTTTTTTTTTTATTTTTTTATGTTAAAATTTCATGGCTCAACTGGTTCGTATTGTCTGTCAACAAGCCTTGAGAAATCCATTTTTGTCCCTGTACCTCAAAGACCAATTGGCTGATAGACAGAGAGGCTTGTGAAAGCTGCAGATAAATTAATAGCAGAGAATGTGCCTGAGGACCATGCCTGGCTGCTCTTGAAATCCTTCTGAAGCCTGAATTATTTGTATTAAGATAGGCCAACACTCAGGCCTCTATGAGTCAATTCTTTGTAACAGTTGCCAATATTTTTATACCTGAGAGAGCAGCTTCATTCTTTATTATTGCTCAGGAATCAATACTCCCATTGCCCTCACAAAATGCTATACAAGCATTATTGGCATTTCACTTGGCAGTGAAGGGTATCAACATCAATCTCGCCAACTGCACACTTCGCTAACCTTGTTCCACTTCTCCAGCACAAATTTGTATTCAGTCTGCACTGCGCTCTCCTGCTCGATTTGAATGGGAATCCTTAGTGAAGCCCTGACACCTTCTGAGACGAGGAAGTGGAAAGACATCATTTAGCCACAGACGAAAACTGTTTCCTTTGTGTGTGTGCATGCGTGTGTGTGGTGGGGGGTACATGGAAGCTCTGAATGTGATTAAAATGTGATTAAAAAAAAAAAATACAACAAGAAAAACCAGCAAACAGCATTGCTACTGATAGACCCTCTAAAAAAGGTCCAATTTAGATCCAAATAGCAGTTTCTGTTCCAAAAAGCTATCATGGGCTGTAGGGTAGTTTTTCAAGGCTTATGAAATCCTTTTGAACTAACGGTTCCTAATTCACAAATAGTCGTACGTGTTGGAGATAAGTGATATATTGCCAAACAAACGAACAACACTGTATACTAGAGGAAAAGAAAGGCTGCTTGGAACAGCAGCCACATTTTGCTCTAATTGTGTACAGCTGTACCAGTTTGATATGCTAGTTCAGTCACAAAGATTTGCACTCAACATGTAAATTCAGCTTTAAACATGCAATTTCTAGACGTAATCTAAAATGGGAATTGTTCAAAGCATCCTGTCCCCTGCAGAGCTTTGTGTCACTACAGAGTACAATAGAAGGCATAGTTTGTTCAAATAACACCAGAACCATGGCAGTTAGAGCACCATTAATAAAATAATAATCCTTTCAGTGTATCTACTTTAAAACAACAACAACAACATGCTCTTATTCTGCTTCCTTCTCACTTTTCGGTGTTGAATCTGTGTATGTTCCCCTCTCTTTTATGATTATGGCTCAGCTTATCCTCAGGCAAGGATCTAATAAAAAAAAATACTGAAGCAAATTATTTTTGTTCCAAAGTGCAGGAAGATTATTTGGACAGTACAGATTTGTGTCTATGTGTGTGTGTGCATCCAGGGTCATGACAAACCGAGGTTATGTGTCCATGTTAATAACATTCAGGAGTTTTCAGATTGCATTTGGTTTTGTGAGAGGTACAGCTATGAATTTCTTACCGGGAGAGAAATATTTGACTTCTTGTGTGTTGCTTTGCTATAGCTTCCTGATACCAACAAGTGCCAAGGACAGAATACCTTCCCAGTTCTGTTTTTCCATCTAGTCCCATATTCAATATAATCACTTCGGCAAGAAGAACTTTTTTTTTTCTTTTCAAAGAAATGACAGTATTGGAAATCTATGGAGCGGTAGCTGAAATATCTTTAAAACATATCAACTGAGTATTAATATTTCATATTTTACTTGAATCTGAACTTGCTTATTTACTGAATTTTGATTTTACTTTGCTTTAGCCTACATTCAGGCATCTTTGGTGGCAAACAATCCTTCTTAACTACATAAGACATTACAGTGCTCCAATAGGCAATTTCTCATTGTTTATATGGAGGATAAACTGGATAAACTGAAGTCTGTGCTGCAGCACTCCTAAGACAGTTGCTCCTGAAAAGTTAGCCAGGGATAAAAATCATCTCTGACAGGAACAATTTAGTAGGATGCAGAACTGTCAGAGGCAGGAAAGTCTGTCTCTGATTATAATACTGTTCATTTAAACAGCTAAGAAGTACTACCGCTGTTCAAGTAAACAATAGGAGGATGGGGAAGGGAGAGGAACTGTAAACATCTGTCAGTATACTCAAGCACAAAAATAACAAACAAGGGATGAGGAAAATATCAGTAGATTAAAATATCTTGTGTACATCTGGCAGACCACTGATTTTCCATGAGTTTAAATTACATTATTATTATTATTATTATTATTATTATCATCATCATCATCATCATTTAAAATCCATGATTGATATGAAAATAATATTTTTCACATGTGAAGTAAACAAATATTAGAGGCAGCAGCATGGTAACAGTTACAGTTAACTTTCTCCATTTCTCTTAAGAGCCTGTATTTACTGTAGCAGTGTCTTACATATTTTGGACGTAGATTCCATCATTCCTCTCAAACTGTTTACACCTAAATCCATAGAGCTGATAAAGGAAATGTGATACAAGGCATACTTTTTTTTTTTTAATTTACAGAAACTTGACCTAGCTTTTAATCTCACTCTTTTTCTTTCTCCTCTACAGCTCAGGCATCTGTAATGTTCATTCAGATTAGCTGTGGGTGTGATCAGGCAAACTCTTCATCCCCCCAAAGGAAGCCGCAGGTGCCCCACACATCATAGTGTTAGCTTCTAGGACTCAAGGTACTGTTGTACTTTCAACATATTTCTACAGTGGCTGTAAAACAGCAGTCGACATAACCCCACAAATATCTCTCATAGATACTTCCTGTCGACATGAAGAGCCACGACATTGCTCTTCATGCTTTATTGCATGAGACTTTTGATACCAGTATTAGTCTTGCGCATAGGCAGAGTCCTCTTTTACACAGTAATAAAAGCTTCTGTCTCTGAACTACTTTGTGACAAAAAGTGAGGTGCTTTAGTTCTACAAGATTCCAGACTGCAATTTGCAAAGAATAAAGTGACATAGACACTTACTAGTAACAGCAGTGTGAAAAGAACACCACCACTACAAATCTGAACCAAAGCAGAACCCTTAAAATGGATGCTCATGTAGATATTTAGGTTCATAAGCATATGGTCAAATTTGGAAAAGCACCAAGATGTTCCTATACAGCCATTTGAAGTTGTTGGGGGCACGGAGCAATGATGAAAACTGGGATATTTATTTAGGCATGAGATTTTAAAATTCATGGCTTGGGACTCTAAGGAAGAAATTTGTAAAACAGGCCATTTTCATGTAAAAGGAAAGATTGACAAGAATACTACTTTCATGGGGCCACTGCTGAATGAATTGGTTATTTTCTGGTACATCACGCTGGTACATATCTGGTACATTATTTTGGTAATACTGTCATTTCTTTGAAAAGAAAAAAAAAAGTTCTTCTTGCCGAAGTGATTATATTGAATAAACCTCAGCAATTGGTTACAGCTGCAGTCTATTCTTTTCTCAAACTGTAGTTCACATTCTGATTGATTTCAGAAATTTTCATAGTTAGTAATCAGAACAAATAGCCTTACAAAATGCTGATGTAAGCTCTCTTATGTGATAGTATTCCTTATGACTAAACATAATAACAACAAATCTGAGAAGAAGAAAAAACTCCCGTTTCTTGAGAAGGAGACATCTCGCCCCTAGTCTGACAGCCAAGGTGCATTAGTATGAGGCATTAGGACACCCACTTTTCTCTCGCCGCTTTCTCAGTCTCTATGCAGAGGGCACTTCCAGGCTTAGATGCTACCATTTCACGGTCATGATTAAGACAGTAGTTTCAGATATTGCTGCAGACTGTCCACAGCACTGCTTGAGAGAACAGACACCACCTGACAGATGGATGCATGGTGAAATACCTGCCGCTGTAAGATCTCTCCCACTGTTGAATAGGTATGGTTTTTCACAGGAACAAGTCCATCCACTGTAGTGAAATTTCTACCCCTGTACAGGCTAGGACTGAATGTGGATCTGTTAAATGTGGACCCTGCCATCCATGCCTTCATGACAACTCAATGCCACAATGAATCATGGATCATCCTCATAACTGATAGTGCAACATAAGAAGGCATTTTCTGGCTTTCTTATTTTCTTTTGCTTGTGATGGGAATGTGTGATTGTGTGCAGAAGAACTCCCCAGATGGTGGTCTGAATGCTGTGAGACCTATTTGTCACAAGAGGACTTCTCTGGCCAGGAGGACTTCAATTTCTTATACAGCTCTCCGGACAAGAGCAGAAATTGTACTTGTCATTCATTCATTTTTTTTGTAGGCTTGTTACCCAGCTGCTTTGTAGTGAGCACTTCACAATTGTTTCATCTTACTGATTCTGGTAGCTTCCTGGAACCTGAACACTTGGCATCCTTGCACTAGGTTCTTCTCAGGTCTACAGCCACTCATTTGCATCACTGCATGGGCCTTGTATACCCCTGATCTCCCAGGCCCAGAGGAAAACAACTGCTCTGGACACAGATGTTACAGTACAACAAACTCAGAAGGGAAGGTGTGTTGGTGAAATCAGTTTCTATTTTTCTATACCAGGCAGTGTGATTACAGAGTTAAGATTACAACACACAGCATGTTGTAGCCATCAATACAAACTACAGAAGGTTTGGATATGTAGTAATTTGGAAAGTTAAAAGTATATATGCATACATATATGTACAAAAGGATGGTAAGCTATAAAGCTTTATATTTAGATTTCTTTAAGAAAAAAGAAGGTGTGAGGTAGTAATTTTCGGTTTGGTTTGTTTTGTTTTTTCTTTCTCTAAACTTCGTTTTCCTCAGCTGTATATATTTCTCCCAGTTTACTGTACTCTCTCTGATCCTTGGAGACTTCTCTGTGTGCCTGGTCATGCCATTTCCCAATCATGCCACTGCAGTTATTGTTTTATTCCTGTGGTTTTGTTTCCATAATTCCTGTTCCAACTCCACATGCCCATTGTGCCTCTTTTCCCCCAATGCCCATATTACACATCTCTTTGGTCTTTCTCTCCATCTTCTCTGTTAAACTCCAAGCCTCCGGGTTTTCACCTTGGTTTTCTTGTCAACCTTGACTTCGTCCCTAATCACTCATTGTCCCTAAATCCTGTACCGTGTGTTGGTGTTCCTCCTTTGCAGCATGTTAATGCTTTTGAGGGTGCATGTTCCTGTGCTGTCCCCTGAGTGCCTTTCAGTACCCTGAGCACATATCTCCACCCCCCAGTAACCGATGCTGCAGCAGGAGCTAAAGTTAGCTGATATACAGGGTTGATTTGAAGTACAAAGACAAAATCATTAAGGAGACATAAATTTTATGGGGGTAACCATGCCTTTCTGTCGTGTGAAAGCTCTAACCACTCTTTTGAATGTTTCACAAACTTTATATAAAACTTCTATTTATAGTTTCATGGTATATGACATTTAAGAAGAAACTTAAAGGAAAGGGGGTTTTGTCGAGCAGTTTGTTTCTGACAGCTTAGTTACCTTGTGATCTTTTTGAAGGATTTACCCACGTCATCCACTGTTAAAGCAGCAACTTTGTCTTATTCACAACCTCCCCAAACCCCTCCTTTCACACTAATGCAACAGAACTACTTCAGCAACTTCTTTAACTTGCAACTCTGAGTAAGGTGGATCATATAAACAAGATTCAGCTGAAAAAAAGACATGAAGACATGGGTGGGTGGGGAGGCTGGGTGGGGGGTGTTGCTTCACCAAAAGAACAAAAAATGCACCAGCACTAGTTATTTTTTTTAATGTGAATTTACAAAAATCTGATAGAAAGTTGAGTGACCTCCAGCTGGAATGGGATGTCACTGCACAGGTACAAGGCCTTCAAAAGGGGAGGAATTTTAGAAGCAGATGTTTGTGTTGAACTAATGCAACCCCTTTTACAAGGCAAATATAAACTACAAACCATATCCCAATTAGCCAGCTCTCATTCCCATCTCTTTTTCCACAAAATGGGACAGAAGCATGAAAAATATGAATTTCTTTACACTTCTACGTAAATGGCAGTCCTGTAGATATTACAGTGCTGTGGGCAATGAAGCCACACAACTGCAAAGATAAAGTAACTCCCTACAGGTTATAGCACCATGTTTTCTTATTTACACTTTCTAGTTCCACAGTAAAAAAAATAATAAATACATTCCTTTATTGGTGACAGCAAATTATATTTGTTGTCTGTCATACAAAGAATGTGTTTTATTAGATAATTTAAAAAGGAAAACTAGTCCAAAAAGCTCATAAACTATAGTTAGAAGACATTTACCAAAATACTGAAAAAGGTCACCCAAAAACAGGAGTAAGAAGAATAAAAGTAAGAAGCAATTAAAAATTGTCTTTTGAAAAAGTGTCTGAGTTGTGAATAAATCGTTTGGTATGGTTAGTCATTAATAATGTATCTCTGCTTTATTTTCTTAAGGGAAGGAAAAATGTTTTTCTCTGTAATCAAGTTGTCTTTCTCTCCTGGTTTCTTAGGAAATGACTGTTTTATGCCTTAAAAAAAGATCAAGTGCAAAGTGGGAAAAGAGGATCTAACCACCTTTTGAACAATGTTTTTGTTGACAGAGCATCTTTACAGAAAGAAATATGTTCAGAATGGATTCCTTCTGCTTGCAGGTGAAATTTTGAGTTGTATGGAGCTGTTTAAGCTGATCATGATGGCATGACATGCAAGGAAGCAGAGAGAAACAGACATGACTCTTAATGTTGTTTGCAGCTAGCGCAGTGCTCATCTTGAAATGATTTTGTGCTCAAGCCATTCAACAAGCATGATGAGGACAATAATCAGACTTTGGTTTTAGATTCCTCTTAGCTTTATTGTAGAATAATTTAATTAAAATACATTTTTATTGTCATTTTACTGTCTCTGCCTGCTCTTGTTACTGCTTTAATTTCCTGAAAGGGAGATGTATGACATCCTGTGGGCATCAATGGTAGCTTTCAATCGTCAGTTCGTGTTCTTTGAAATTATTTTCATTTCATGGAAAGAACTTATTGTGAGGAAATAGAAGTGATTATCTGATGTAGAGCTAGGGGAAAGAATCCTTTCTCTTAAGGCACTCTGATTTTGTACTGATACGGCTTGGGGGAGTGAAATGGAAAAGTCATGAACCATTTTTATTGAATGGTTTCTTTAGGAAGGAAGGTTGGTCCCAGGTGAAGGCTGGCAGACTGGGCCTTGGGAGATCTTACTCAATCCTCCAGCCTGCTGGGGCAATGATTTGCCAAGGCAGTTGTACCAAGGTAGCTCTATGAATTTCTCCCTAATATTTTGTGTCCTGTTTGTGTAAACTCTAAGTTCTTCCAAGCATTGCCCAGACCTACCAACCTCATCACTCTGCTGTAATTTCCTGGGCTATCACTTTGGACAGGGATTTATTAGTTTCTAGACATCTGACAGCTGTGGCAAGTGCCTGTGATGTGCATGCATGCACCAAATTCACAGTAAATCAACATGGCATACACTGGATCTTCATGTCTTAGACTTAGCAATGCTGATGGGTCTGCCTCATGCTATTTTCAATTATAGCATCCACATTTCTTTAGGGCCCAGCCTCTCTTAGAAGCTCTATATATTTCAGTCATAAAATAATTATCTTTTTTCCCACAGAATCTGTGATGTGTGTGCTGCTCTGCCAATTGCCCGGAGAATGGTGCTGCCACTCCCTTTCATTTTTTGATGAACTAAGATGCAAACACAAAGAAGTCACAAGGAAAACTGAGATTTGCATAGGCTGAAGCTTGTTAATCATGGTAACCAAAAACTAGTTATGCTTGGGTTTTTTTTTAAAAAACTGGTGGGAAAGCTGACACCCTTGCAGCTTCAATGTTGTAGGAGCAGCTTCCTGCTCAATGTTCATGTAGTGCTGTGTCACCAGATTCCTTGCAGTGAGCGCAGTTTCACACACAGCTCACAGTCAGTGTGCAGCTCTGACTGATGGGGACTAGAGGAACTAAAAGTGTGCCTAACTCACATCAGACAACTGTGGCTATATTAATGA
The DNA here is from genome assembly GCA_030449065.1 of Oceanodroma leucorhoa. NCBI lineage: Eukaryota > Metazoa > Chordata > Aves > Procellariiformes > Oceanodroma > Oceanodroma leucorhoa. The sequence goes on along the minus strand of JASVER010000229.1, from coordinate 93,288 downwards.
AAGCTGGAATCCAGTATATTCCTGGATAGACTTCTCCTTTAATAGAAATTAATAAGTTTACTTATTATTATTATTTACTTAATCTTTATTAATAAAGATTCAGCTGGATGTTTTTTGCTTAGACTTGCTTAGACAGCAATACAAGTTTATGTGCAGCACTTCTTGCATTTCTTGTAATTGTTGATTTTTAATGGTGCTGAAAATGAATAAAAGTAGGCGTACAAATGATAAATGCCTGGCCATTCGACACACAGACATTCAAGAAAGGTTTCTGAATTGTATCTGCCATCCTTAAATGTGGAGTTTCTCAAACACGTAAATAGCACTGTCAAAAGATCTAATCACACTCTTCCTGCCAGCTGATGATAGACAACTAGTTTTGTTGGGGTTTTTGGGGGGTTTTTTTTGGTGTTGTGGTTTTTTTGTTTGTTTGTTTGTTTTTTGACACAAATACTTAGTTTTTCAAAATACCTTAAAAATTTTTGAAAGTACCTGGGTATGAATGCCTCAAGAAGACATTATGTCTCAGGACTTACCACATTGATTCTGGTTTTAATTGTAACTGAGATGTGGACATAGGCAAAATCATGGATAAACTGTTTTCCTCATATCCAAGAACCTTGGCTGTGTGATGTTTATGGTCTCAAGGATTTTTATTTATTTTTTAAAATTAAATTGATTTTGTAATTAGATAAAATATATAGGTCCTGTTAGAGATGCTGAACAGCTGCAGGTCTATCGTGTAACGTTTATTGAAGGATCTGTATTTGGTGTTTTTGAAAAGTCAGATAATTAGTGCTTAAGGCTCTGTAATACTGATTTTGAAAACAAAAAAATAAATACTTAGTGTTCATTTTGCTGTGTTCTTTTACAAGATTAGAAGTGGAAAAGTAGAAAGGGCTTTTCATAGGGATATGCAGTGGTATCTGACACAGGATTAGTTCTAGCAGTCAGACTGATATCAACATTTACATAATGTGTGTTTGTATTAGATTGAAGGCAAGGTTACTGGATTGCTTCCAGCCTGCTGGTGTTACAGTCCCACCCCTGAAGAACAGCAGGCACAGTCCCAGAGAAGTGGTGTTGATCACACGGGTGAATGACAGACAACAAGAGTGTAATAATCACTGACCTTTTTGACACATTTAACTATTACAAGTGTTAACATATAAGTGACATATTCAGCTRTTACAGGTATTATTAAACGTGTACGTGGACTCCAAGTGAATGATTGCGGTAGCGTAATGATTTAGTCACGACTTCTTTTCTTTCAATGATGTGATGATGTCATGGAGCAGGATAAGTCCTCTTGTGCCTCTTGGCATAGTAGTTGAAATATTGTGCTACTGGCAACATTGCCATCACAGCAACATTGCTTATGTCCAGATACATTACCTTGATAAAACTGGTCTTTTTAAGAATTCAGTTATATATTAGACATTGTATGCAAATTGCAATGAGACTACAGATAAATGTTATATCCTTTAAACATCCTGTTTTTTTAATGAAAGCAGGTAAGGAACAGCAATTTAAGATCCTTTATGTATGAAGAGAGACTTGAGAAAAAAGTTTCTTGAGCATCTTAAAAAACTACTTCTGTCCCCTGGACAATCCCTGGTAACTTTTAAAATCAAATTCCAAAGTGGCTTTGATTTGTAAGGAGCAGAGGAGGAGAAAGCATGCACATTGTTTATAAACATGTCCCAAGCAAGGACATTTCTAGTGCAAGAGGAAACCCAGGCATAAGTCTGTGTCTGAGAGAGTTAATAAAGAAGAAAAGTGGTGCCACCTGCTTTTAATAGTTTCTCTTTCTGCACAAAGAAATAGATCTGTGGGCAGAAGCTGCAAAAAAAAGTGCAATGAAAGATGGAACCAAAAACTAGGGCTGCTCCATTTTTTTTTGTTAACCATACTAGTTTGCGAAAGAACTGAGTCACTTTTGCAATCATTACTATTATTTTAGTGGAATATTTGCCTTGATTTTCTTCTGGTATATTTATTACTTGTAACAATTTTGTCATTCTGATTCGCAATTTGAACATTTATTCCTGCCATATGTTTGGTTGTCTTATGATTTCAGCTCCTATATTAAGGCCTACCAGAAATCTGAAAGCAAGAAGGTGATAAATAAACTTCTATTAGTAGAGATGATCAGATGATATATTACTTGTGATCCAGCTCATGGAAAATTCTGAAGCATTTCCTTCAGTATGTGAGGATTATCTGAAGACTCACAAATAACAAATATTCTCATCAGTTCAAGTAGTTCTTTTAATTATGAACCCCTTCCGATGTCACAAAAACCAAATGAGTGTCTTTTGCACACTGGTTCTTGTAGTGGCTGTGTTATTGATTTTTACTAGACAGGTATTTTCCCCACTTAGCTTTGACACAGACACTGCTGGTTTGCATGAATGGTACAGACGGTGGTCTAGCTCACTGAGAACATAAACCAGAGCTTAACAGTTGTTGTTGGGTTTTTCTCCATCGACACTGTTTAGTTTGATTCAAAAGCTCTGTGCTAGTTTGCAATTTCTTGTCCAGGATATCACAGATTTGGAGTTTGAAGGTAGGGAGGGCACAAGTGTAATTAGAAATATTACCTCAGTTGGCTTTTACCACTTCTGGGTGTGATTTGTGTAGCTTTAGGATTAGATATGGAAAATGTGAGACATTGACTTGAATTGTGACTGATTTTGGCTCTCTGGGAAATTCTGTCTGGAATGGTTTGTTGCTTCTGGACAGGCTGGAGGTTTTGTTTGCTCTTTTTCTCCATTCTGAATTTTGTTTATGCAAGATGTGGCGGGAAAGGCAAGTTTATTTGTCCCTGTGGAACTCTCTCTCACTTCTATTCAGGTGCTGCTTTTGTTGCCTATTTTTTTCCTTTGTTTTGTTTGTCATTTTTTCCTCTGATTATGTATAACACTATGTTGTTTCTCCTGCTGTGCCCATTTGCACATTGAACGCAGTACTTGAGAGCTGATAGTTTAACCACACTTGTCTTTGTTTTCCTCTTTCCACATGGTGGCACAATGGAGCAACCATTTTTTGGAGGCAAAGGCAATGTGCATGAGTGAAGGTGATTTCTTCATTTTGGAACTCATGCAGTAGTATTCTTTTCCCCATTTATTTCCTAAGTGCTCTTAGGGAATAGTGCTTAGGTCCACAATCTCAGAGTATCTAATGTTGCTCTTCGAGAATTCCTGGATCTTAAGCTGAAGTTTAGATGGTGGAATTATTTAAGTTTCCGGGAGATTTAAGCTTCTTGCATCAGTAGAAGAAGGTAACTCCACTTTACCTGCATTCCCCAGAGTGACCCATGAGCAGGCTCATGGGTCCTTTTCAGGAATCTTCTAATTTTGGTCATTGGCCTCAAAGAGCTTTTTGAATGTGCTTCTGTCTTTTTTTTTTTTTTTTTTTGTGCCTAAACCTCTGCACTGTTGGCATCATGACCATAATACTGAGAGGAGCAATTTCTATGTTGGGGAAATTAATTTTCCTAGAAAATATGCTAGTTCTAAGTGTGTTAAGTACTTCATGGAAGTTGCAAAAGAGAGATGGTTTCATTAGGGAGGTTATAATCGTGATGGACATGACACAGCAAGTAAGGATTATGATAATTATTTAGTACAGGCACATGAGCATGTGTGTGCTTTTCTAATTTTTTGTAAGGAATGTATCAGCAGGAATTCAATGAGGAAAAAATGTAGAAACCTGATAAAGAGGAGGTGGGAAAAGCAGGTCAGCAACTCTGTGACAGATATTTAAAACTCTGTTTATATAATTTCTACACCATTTTCTCTCCTCTTTTGTAAACTAGGTACCAATAATAGAGGTATGAGAGAATTTCTGAAAATTTGAGGCACGTAAATGACTAAAGTTTGCCCACTGATACAGATAGGCTTATTGGCAAGGGTGATTTAGAAAAATGCTGAAAAAGGTGAGGTCAGAGATGAATGCTAATACCAGACAATTCAGTAAGTTTTTTCTTCTGGCTGAATAGGAAGAGTGCTCTGCCCATCTCTGTCGCATTACCTGGGTTAAATGGTAAAAATGTGCAGTGTGCATGTGCATGTGTGTGTGTGCGTGTGTGTGGCCCTAGGGTCCAGGGCACTGCAAAAACAAGAAATGTTTACTGCAGTTTCTGCTAGCCTGTGTTGATTGTTCCCAAGATAAGTCCTTGTTTCATGTCCTGACATGCACTTTATCCAGGTAAACTGTAGACATAGGTGCTGAGGTTGTTGCTCTCACTCCAGGGCTTTCCTGTGAAGAGACTGTACAATTAGTGTAAACTGGCGATTACACTGTCATGTGAACAGATGGACATAAGGCATTGCCCGAGTCAGACTGATACAATATTTATAAGATGACGCTGAAATGATCTGTGATGAATATATAATGGTAGAGCTGCCAAGCATGTTAGCCAGAAAACCCAGTGCTTTGCTTCAGATGTGTGTGACTCCAAGTCTGGCTCTACTTCTCAGCTCCCTTCATAAGATCATAATAACTTGCTTGTCTGCTGACACTAATCATCATCATCTCTAAGTAGTATTGATCTTTTAGTGTCTGCCAGTCATCTTTATATGGCATATACTGTCACCACAAAGCCGCCTGTTAGAAAGCTTTACCTGAAAACAAGGCTATTAGCAATTGGTTTTAAATTCTGTCAAAGTCTAGTTCCCACTTCCTAATGCATAGTCTTCCATATAATATATGATTATTGCCATGAAGTACCAGCAACTCGTATATATATCCAGGGGAGGGGAAAAAAAAAGTATGAATTAAAAAGAAATGCTGTATATTCTTTTCTTCACTGTGTAATTTTTTGTTTCATTATGATTCTTTAACAGTCTTCAGAAAGGGAAAATGTACTGTCAAATGGAAGCTGCAGGGGAAAACAAATCTAGCTTAAAGTACTTCTATGTCTCATAAAGGTGAAAATCTTCCCATTTTTACCCCACAGACCATGAGCTTTGGAAGAGGAAGATAAATCACTGCAGAAAAAATTTCCCCTAATTCACACATATTGTTTTTTTAGTTCTTGTATTGAGTATGCTACACTTCAGATCAGAAATTTGGTAGTGAATTACCCCATTGATGTATCTGCACACCAGGAGCACTTACCAAGTGAAAAAAGGAAGCTAATTCTTTTTGGTGTATGATAGTTTTTACATTGCTAAAGTGCCGTTGAATATTGTTGCTAATTTCTGGTGGTGAATGACAGAATTCCGCCATGATTTTCTACTGTCATGATGCCTTTCCAGAAAAACATAAGAAATAGGCTAAATCACATGAACAAGACTCGATTCTTCATTAAGTTGATTAGAGTTAGTCAACTAAGTTATCAGACTTTTAACTTTCAGGTCTAATGGGCAACCCTGAGAAATTTTGCCTATTCCCATAAAGAAGTTTGTCAAACTTATGACAGCAATTGCTATTTGCAGTAAATTATTTTGTTTTTGTTCTTGTCACTGTGATATAGAAACTGACTTTCTCAGCCTGTATCATCTGCTTTTTGCTCTCTATAGAGTGACTTCCTTAATCTCTCTTTTTCTCTCCTCCTGCCTGATTTCTGTAATCTATGTTGTGGTCTAAATGATTGGAACCTGAGTTTTCTGGATGTGCTTGTAATTACTGATTGAGCTTTCCAAAGTTATTAAGGATAAATGGGTGTATGATTTCTGGGGAAATTAATGAGAGTTTGTGACTAAATGTCTAGTTGTGATTTCTTGGCAGGAAATACAATTATCTTTTCATATTTCATGCAAGATGCATTAACAGTTAATAATTTATTATGGAGGTGTTATATTTTGGATACCACTAACTTTCAGAAGCTCTGGATTTTTAATTTTGTGACCTTATGCTCTTCCACCCACAGTCAAAGCCAAAAGCAAACCACCCCCAAACTTAAATTTGTGTGGAATTTAATCATGTCAAATTTTGCAGTTCAGTCTGTGAGTGGAATCTTCTTTAAATAGCATTAGAAACACTCCACCCAATCTGCCAAATAAACTCTTATGAAGGAACTAATTCTGAAGAACTTGTGTAATCAATGAAGATGAAGGTCAATTAGTGAGACTGTCAAAGCCATAGAGAGAGCCCATATCATATCTAGATTTCATTTGAAACCTCCCAATTATAACATATTTGTTAGAAAACCAAGCACACGTCTTGTTCCAGAGTAAAGATTCACATCAGTTTTTCTCCAGGAGACGATGAGAGACTCTGAAACACACCAGCTACATCTCCAGTACGGGATTCAGCTGGGGGCTCACCCATCTTCTGCACTTATGTTCGTTTGCTGGGAAAACCCACAGAGCTCCAGTAGAATGCCCTAGCCATTGCTGACCTTTAGGCAGTGTGCACTGTCAGGAAACTAGGATTCATCTGTGAAGTCTGGATAGTATGGGTGTAATAACACAAAGGTACTACAGGGTCCTGTTTCTGTGCTCAGACCACAGGGTCAGTTGCTGCATTATCGAACATCTCCATCTAAGGTGATAGGTGGTCAGCTTGATTCATCACTTATTTCTTTGTGAGGCTTGCACCGAAGTGCTGCTAAATTGAATCTTGGCTGGAAAGCACGTGTCACGGCGTGAGGTTATGGATGTCATAGAGAGCAGGGGGATTGTATAGCCTGGATTTAAAACCAGAGAGATCACAATGAGATCCATATTCTGGTAATGGAAATGTGTGAACTAATATTTATTTAATACTGCAGTGTAACAAGGGGAAATAAGGCGAAAAATAGTTACATTTAACCTGGATAGAAACTAGAAGGGAAAATGCATAGGTTCTGTGGGTATCTTGGGAAGACATAGACCGGGAACGTAAAATTCTGCTTTATGTTGTCTCCTTTTCTTCATGGCTATGGCATCTCTAATATGAACCACTTCTTCAAAACTTTGGGGTTATCCACTCCTAAGCTACCAAAATAATTTTCTATTTTAGATTTAGATCAGGAGCTGCATTTAGCTAAGTCCCATACTTTTCTCTTTATTAGTCTCTGTGTCAGGGCTGAAAGTAATTAACATGCTATGATTATTACAGATCAGCATCCAAGGCCATTAAAAGCACACCAACATCAATATAAGAACAAACTGGAACGAGGAGCTGCTGCTTTAATTTGGAAACATGCAGTTTTCCTGAATCAAATTCCCAAGTTGCTCTCAGGCTGTCCCAGAACCTTCCTGGGTGGGCTACTGTGTCTGCATACATGCATGTACGCCAGGGAAAGACAAAAAGGTGTAGGAGGCCCTGAGGTGGAAGTCTAATAAATGAAAAGGTCTTACATGATCTAAGATATCAAGCCCATTTGCAAGGCCTGGCGAGCTGACTTCATTACTGGCTGCCTCAGGTTATCTGGGTAGACAGTGACAGATCATTTTGTAGGTCCTGAAGGGAGCCAGATCAGTCTGCCTAGAAAAACAAATAAATCCAGGCCTGAGACTGAGGTTAAAAAAGATTTACAAGACTCACTGGTGCATGTGGCCCTCTCAGAGAGGATTTTGGCTGCTGTCCCTGTATGGCTACCCTGTTTCACATTTGCTGCAGTCTGCAAAGCAAGTGAATTTCTCCTGATTGCAGGAAGTTTTCTTTTTTTTTTTTTTTACTAACATCTGCCCAGTAAATAGACAACAAACCACATATAAAAAGACAAAGAAGAGAAGGGTCTTTTACAAAAAGATCACATAAAAGGAAGCATAAATCTTTTGATGTCTGACCTTTTAGTCATACATTTCCAGGGGCAGATTGAATAAAACTAAACTCATGAAATTGTTGAAAGAGTTATGTCTTCCATTCTGCATAAAAACAAAAGGCAACTAGTCGTCTAAGTAAGATGATAGGGAAGCAAACATGCAGAACCATTATTTTTAAAAAGAAACACTTGAAATCCACTTGACATATTAGAAATTAAAATGTATATATTCTTTATTAAAAGAGCTTTTAATTTAACCTTAAACAATCATGGGCAGTAAAGCTTATCTGCTGACACAAGTTAGTATTAGTGAAAATGGTCAAATGAAAGGTCCAATGATGGTTGTTCTCCATCCTATGTGAGATCCAGAAAAAAATAATAAAACAGACATTAATGATAGAACATGTAGGATGATGTGGTGGGCTACTTAGAGTTTAATTTAACTCTTTTGCTGTTGATTTCTTTCTTCTGTCTGCTATTCTGACATAATTCATAAGCATCCGAGAAACACAGTCTGCGTTTAACTTCCCTACAGGCCCACTCAGTAGTCAATAGAAACGTAGTAGCCATCATCCCTCATGTCAATGAACACAGCTAGAGAACATCATGGGGAAAAAGTCTAAGAAAAATAACAGAAATGGAGGTATTGCATGTTAGAAGCAGTATCCATGCCYTCCTTTTCAACAATTGGTAGAATGGTTGCTAATACCGGCGACGTTTTATTCTCAGAAATAAGGAAGTCTGTTCTAGAGATGCGTGCAGTGCTGTTTCTCAGGTATAATTGCCTTTTGATCTTAGATAACAAATACATTCAACTGAGAGCCCCTGTCTCTCTTTTCTCTGTTACTGAATAGTCTTTCTCCCATCTGGTGGATTTATGCCTATGTTTGGTTCAAACAAGAAAATATGGGACAGTTCGGCATACTGAAGCAGGTAAGATTTAACAAGCTGCATGAAAAAGGTAAGACCTGGAGAAAATTCTTCTGTTGAAATATTGTCCTTCTTCTGAATGATTATTTATTTTCCTGTTTTTCCTTTTTCCTTTAACTGGAAGGAATTTTAAGAAACAAAAATAATAAGAGAAGAAAGGCAAACACTGAACTAAGTTCTTTGGACAGGGATTCTTCATTCTCTGTTTGAAAAGAATAACAGCAGAGGCCTCGTAACTGATTAGGATATCCAGGCATAGCTAAAATACACACAATAATACATAACAACCAGCTACTATGAGAACTGGATGGAGAGAGCTGCAGAAAATTTAAATCACTTTGCTTTTGGAAGAGTAAGTAAGTTATTTGAATCATAAGAAGTTTTTCCCCTTCCCCTTCCTCTTCCCTTTCCCCTTTCCCTCCCTTTCACCAGCTCCAGGCTGTTTGCTCTGCTACAGAGCTTGTCTGATGAAAAGGATGACACGTCTAAGGCGCATACCTTTGGAAACAAATGAAGAATCAGGTACAGCAAAATCTCAAGTGTGTTTCTGCAGAAACAGCATTAGAAGGGGCATATGCTATTGATTATGATCTTGATAATATCTAAGARTGTTTTGCTTTAGAAAAAGCTGTCTCTAAGATCAGAGCTTGCTGTGCTCATCTGTTGCCTGAAGGCAAATAGTATGCACCGTTAGACAGCCTCTTGAAAGAGCTTCTCAGTCCCCTGCAGAAACTGGAGCATGAGCAAAATGGCTGGCTGTAATAAATGGATTAATTGGTGCTCCAGTGATTGGACTGAAGAACTAGGGGCTCAAGATTCTTCAGTCCAGTATGACATATCTGATGACTAATCTTTTATAATGAAATCGTTAGTGAATCTTCCAAGTGTTCATGTCTTTCAGTGGCAATTGCCATTTATCCATTGTCAGTTATATACTTCTGGTCAAACCTAAACTAAACCTACTGAAGTAAATAAGAATATCCTCTCTATAGGTTTCAGATCATAATGTCTATGTATACCTTAACAAGGCTTATCTTTGGAAACATGCTAATAAGTCACTCCGAATAAATTCCCTTGTATATGACTCTACTGATAAAAGAACAGAAATCTGATTTAGGATACAGACTGTACATTTAACAGACCTACAATGCACCGAAAGAGAATTTACAAATCTTTAGCTTGCTTGAACAAAAAATTGGGTCATCTTGTTTGATCCACACTATATTTCTTAAAAATACATTGATTGTCATAGCTAAGATGCGCTTTAGAACCCCCAAATAGACAACTATTAATGCATTCCTGAAATGCTAAAATTGTCTATTAAATTACTTAAATAATATATTAATAAAATCTATGCAATCTTAATTTTTCCTGGATGTTTCTGAATATTTAAGTAATTTATATCCCTACAGAATACGACCATGATCTTAATCTAAGAGGGGCAAGAAAAATATGACTTCCTTGTAAGAGATACTTATAAGACTATCTAGCCCAATATTCTTTTTCCAAGAGCATCAAAACTATGAAAAGTTGAGATGCTGTCTTAAGTGGTGATGTATTTGCCAAAGGAGGTGGGGAACAGTGGCCAACAGTGGGTGCCTAAGGATGATTACATATACTATTGGCATATCATAGTGCTTCCCAGGTAAACCTTCCAGCTTCCCATTGG
>JASVER010000229.1:65490-77990 GCA_030449065.1 Oceanodroma leucorhoa | reverse complement strand
CTTTTGCGTAAGCCACATTTGCTAATTCGGTAGTTAAATATACAGATAATTGCAATGAATTTTCGTCTTCCTTCTTGTTTGTTTCTGTTTGTGATAGCAAACTGTTCGCTGTTTTGATTTAACCATTTCATCTCTTGATGTCATTGCTCATGGAGGAAAAAAAAAGCATTGATTCTCAATACTGATTTTAATTATGCATTAGAAAATATCTCTTCACCCTAGTCATCAACCTGTAACATTCAGCTATGCTCTAATCTAATATTTTACTTAGAGAGGAAGTCTGACTTTGCACATGGTGCTGCTTTTCTCTGTCCACAAGAGAACTTTATATAAAAGACTTAATCAGAGACAATTCTACACAGAAACATTCAGTCATGTGATGTTGTTTACTTGCTTTCCCATGACTAACTTAATACGACCTGTTTTCTAGTGTTCAATTTTCCTTCCACCTTTAAAAAATACATATAATCTTTCTGTGTTCTAGCTCTTTCCTAATCTTGCCACTGGTTGTACCAGAATCACATGGTGTAGGCACTATTAGAGAGTGACTCAGGGAGGATGAACATTAATCAGATTCACAAATTTATAGAGACTTCTTTTTTAATATAGGTATAGAAGTAGATAAATAATCCTCACAATCAGTGGTTTTTTTCATTAGCCTGTACGTTTAGAAGCAGGCATAAGCGTAATTCTGCTGCTGATACATCTCTAGTTATTACTAGGTTTGCAATTCAATTACCCGAAAAGCCTCAAGTACCATTGATTATTCATGGGATTCTTGGGTTGGGCTGGCTACAAAACTACTCATTAATCCCTTGAGTGCCCCTGGGCAGCTAGTATGCATTTAGCATAGCAAATCTGCTGCAGCCATGGAATATAACAGGGTTTGGCTAGTAAAGTGGCTGGAGCGAGGGCAGGCCTCCAGCCAGGTCACAGCGGCCAGCGGCTGGCACTCTGCGGCATAACAATATAGTTCAAAACCAGGTAGCTGTGGGCTTTCTGAGAACAAAGTGCTCAAGGGGTTGAGTTAGCCAAAGCCAGGTAGCTTATTAGGCAGTCACACAACTCTGGGTGCCTCATTAAGAGAAGGCAGGAAACCATCTTATTTTTTCCTCCCTTTCTTTCACGGTTTGCATCTGCTGCACTGAAACATTTGCTTGTTTGACCAAACCTGCTTGTGTAAAAGAAGAGCTTGCTGGAGTTTGACACAGTGACAAGGTTTGAGCTGCTTGGTGCTCATCCTCGTTCAGCCTTCCTGGAGATCAATATAATGCCTGTTTCCTTTGCAGATAGTCCATGAAATCCTAGGAAGTACCAAGGCTCTTCCTGAAGAGCAGGCCACACCATCTCTTATTAGCTTTTGGTTCAGTTGTTGGCACCATTGAGCAGCAGTGAGGATAAAACAAAATAAGTATGAGTTTATTGTGCCACTGAAGTATCTAGGCTGATAAAGTACATAATCTTCATATTCATGGTTCACACAAGTTAAGTTCATGTACTTTATTGACACAATTAACTATGCTCATTGCTGTTTCTGAGAGGTTATCAAGTTAGTTCAACAACAGTTTGAAGGTATTTCCCTTTCTAGCTTTTGTGTGTTGCCTAGCACTCATACACATACCTGTGGCAGACCAGTACAAAATCTGCGATTGCAGTGAATTCATGTCCAAACCAGACTAACAACAACAGTGAGTGAAAACTCTGTGTCTGTCATTTACTACCTCCAAATACAATCACACTGCAGTTGGTTGACATGAAAATAAATATCTCTGTTCCTCTTTCACTTGCTCCTCTCTCCTGGTTCTTTCTTATCAGACTTGCATCAACAAGAAGAGTCTTCTATTACTTCTACATGCTTTACATACTTCTACACATACCGTATTTTCCTGTGTGAGAAATTAGGGGTTAGCTTTTGCAGTCTTTGTTATGTAAATGACAAAGCCCTTGCAGGCCAGTGCAGTCCAGGCTGGGTAGTCCACATAGTCCAGTTTTTTACAGAAGAATGCTGAAGACATGTTGATAGGTCAATACTGAAGTAGGTTGGTAGAAACATCTAAAGAAGCTTGCACAGCTCTAACTTCACTGTTTGACTCAAGCTAATGCCGTCAGTGCATCGTTTCTGTTTGCCTTTACTTGAATCTCTCTCCCAAGTAAGACAGTCATAAAAACAAAGCAAATAAAAACACTAATGGACACAGGCTTTTTCACTGGGCCTTTCCTTTTGCAGGTACGTTTTTGTGTGCACAAGTATATTTTCGTGCATCTACACACATTAGTGTATTTCTGTACTGTATATATATTTAAGTATATAGTGGGGAGAAAGAGAGAAAAGGAAGAGGGAGAAGCATATGAAGCTGTGGCATTACAGAACTTTTCTGATCAATACCTTATCTTCATATGTCAATGCTTATATCTTTCTTTAGGTGAGATGCTCGAACTGGTACTAAAATCTGCTTAATATATTGATCACATGGTATCACTGTGGCAGCCAGTTACAAAGTAAGCTGTTAGTGAAATCTCTTTGAGATCTATATGTAGATCATTACAAAGTTCACAGGATAAGGAACAGTTTTTTTAGTGGCTTTGCATCCTAAATGAAATATTTGATATTTTCCCCTACTTCTTGTAGTCCTTGATGGATGTATTGCTAAAGTAGCTTGAGAACCTTTTCTGGTAAAGTAAAAGCCAGAACATAATCATTGTGAACATTGTGAGAAAGGCAACTCAACAAAACAAACCTCTTGCTCTCTTGCTCAGTCTTTTCCTACATGGGTTCCCCTGAGCCCTTGGGAAAAGTAATACCTAAACCAGGAAGACTGTAACATTGCTTTCAGGAAAATGTAATAATAACATTTTGGCATCTAGTCATCTAGTGGTTTATCAGAAAAACACAACCTGAATAGCATACAGGGAGAAAAAGTATGTACATTTCTATGTGAAGGAAGGGGTAGCTGGGACTAGAGAAATACATTGAGYGTAGAAAATAATAAAGACGGTACATTTCTGGTCAGTCTGCAAGGCTTCATTTCAAACTCAGCAGCATTCTTTTTGTGAGACAGTGCTTGGGAAATGTCTTACAACCAATCTTTAAAATACTTAATAAGTACATATGCTCTAATAAGATGGTGTTATTGGGGGGGGGAAAGGAACAAAAAAAATGAGACGTGGCTTTGTCCACTTGAGATGGAAATCTTCTGGGTACTAAGCATTCTCTTCTGATTTAGCTCATTGCTTACGTACAATGGACCTACTTATGTGTTTAATGTTGTGCCTGTGCCTAAGTGCCATGTCCAAGCAGAGCCAAAATGTTGAGTACTTGAAAGAAAGGAGATGTAGGACAGCAATCCCTGGGTACCCGTGACCTTCAAGTGACACTTGTGCAATTGAAGCAACATTTGTATCTCCAGGAAGAGTAAAATCCAGGCATTCAAACAAAGAGAGAAATACATATGCACAGAAAAAACGAACCAAATAACTAGATATTCATGAGATTATGATAAATACGGTTAGCGTATTTCCAGCATTGATTTCTAAAAGTCTAATAATGCTTATATTAGCTGAGATCAAGATTTATCAATTATGTAAATACCGCTGGAAAACCAACTAGGCCTAGTCCGTAAGTAGTTATGCTAGTGATATTAATTTCTGATTTACAGCTATTAACTAACAAATTATGACTCTGTAGAGACTTTATAAACAACTTTAGTAGGTATTGGAAAGTTGTAAAATGACAGGTGAGTGCTGCTGAGACTGAAAACTAGCAGTGTCTTGTAAATGCCCTTGGTAGGAAATCTCCAAAATCCAAGGCAGAAATAGCCCTGAACAACCCAATACAGAAGGAATTTATAATGTGTGAGCAAGTTTAAGGCAAGCTGAGGTACATTTAGACATAAAAGAGGCTTTGCTTTAATGCTTAACTTAGAGGACCTCCTGAGCTCCTGTACAGTACAGGTATGGTTTTAACAGTGTGCATTTGGCTAAAGCCCAAATTTCTGATATAAACCAACATACGGTCTAAATGTTTTGGAGATCTCTAAAAACAAACTCAAGATTTGAAATCATATCACAAGAGAAATAATAATTTGCAGTGGTAAGATTGGCATTATCAGGATCATCAGGACCTGACTATTGTGGCAGGAGATTAATCAGACAAAATGGCTGAATCAGCAGTGTCTGCTGCTTCTGCTTTTAACCAGTGGTCCAATTCCTTCATCTCCTGAGCCTTGCATTGCTGCTATTCTGTTTAGAACAGAGGAACTGATTCAGAGGAGTTTGAACATCTCTGAGCACTGGGCTCACTGAGTATTCTAATCATCTAACTTATTTTTTGCCTACTGATTGCCAATATGTAATGTGACGTTCTAGAAGTTAGTGCTTTGAAATATGGCTAGAAATTTGGTTTTAATATTCATCTTCTCCTGGCATTTTTTTTTTTTTTTTTTTTTTTAATTTGGAAGACCTGAATTTCAGTGGCTGTTGGACTTTGTTCTCTTATGGGGAACTTAAATTTAAACATCTCAGACAAGTTGTGGTCAAGTGCACTCTTATGTGGTATTTCTGCAAATGGATGTGGAAAATCAAGTAGTGTGTCAAAAATAATCTGTATGATTAGATAATAAGAAAAGGCCTAGTTAATTTAGCTGGGTTTAGACCATTGTACTATAAATGGCCATTTCAAAAGGAGTTTAGGGGGGACAAAAGTGTGGCTCTTTCAGCCGATGTGATTAATGGGGTGGGTGGCTATGCTGCTGAAAGCCTTGTTTCACTTTTTAGCCTGCTCTTCCATCTTGGTATTTTTTTGCCTTAGGGTAGTTTCAAAATAATTTTAAGTGAGTGCACTGGTCTTACTGTCAAGTCACTGCTATAGGCTAGACTGCAAATAAAGTATCATTGTTTCATTCTTCGATTTCCCCCCATTTCAAATGCTTTGAAAGGCAGCTCTTGCTTCCTGTTACAACTCAACTGGACTCATCACAGCGCAGTGCAGCTAGTGCTCATTTATTAATGTTTAGCAGATCTGTGAATGTGTAAGAAAGGATTTTGTACAGTGCATATGGCATACAGTTATATTCTTCAGCCTCTGTGTAGATTGCTGTCTGAGAGTTGAGGTGGAGAAGCGTTCCACTTGTTTAATCTCATGGTTTGCATCATACTCTTGAAGGAGATAAAACACTGACACCAGATGTTTGGGAGGAAAAATGTGAGTGCTGGGCAACCTCTTCCTGTCTTCTTGTTTGGAAGCATACAGCTCACAAGGCAGAAAACTTCGTCACTCGCTCCAGTAAAACTGCATTGTCATGAGCAAACAGATGTGAGGAGAACAGTTAAAGCAGGGAAACTTTGATTCTTCCTGTGTGTTACTGTCTGCCAAAACATGTTTTGAGAGAACTTTCCTTTTGGTAGATTTAAAAGAATAAAAAGTTTAACAGTGCTCGGGGCTAATTTTTGAAACATAGCTAATAAAGTTTCAACAGTACAATTGCAATCACTTCCATGGTGTGCCGTGTTATGTAGTGTTGTCTAGTATTACCACCAAAGTCAGCAGATTTGCTTAAGATGTGATGTCAGCCCTTTAGACTGGAAATAAAATACTGATATTTCATCCTCCCTGTTTGTCTTTTTTTTTTTTTTTTAAAACCCTATCAAATGTTTAGAAAATGAAAAAAAAAAATAAAATTCTTTTGAATAGCTGCAAATCTAGACAACCAATATACAGTTGCTGTCAAATAGCTGCAGGAATCAAAGGAAGTTTCCTCACCCCTTCAGACACACTAATAGGGCCAGAGCTGCTGAGTTGTGTTAAAGCTGACCCAGGAATGGGTTTCTCTAACTCAGTGTGGCTCCCTGGAGTTTCTTCTACCAGACTATTTCCAGGAGTAGGAGCAGGGGTAATGTCTGACTTTTAACACTACTGCATGGGGGATTGTGAGATACCAGGTATACCTTCTGAGATGCTTTGTGGAGACCTTTCTTTCTCAGATGAGAAGTAAACTATTACTGCGTTAAATTCAAGAGTAATTCATGCTGGAGAGGTCAGAAAATGAGTAGTAAATTGTAGCCCCCATAGAGTGCTGTGGTTTGACGTTTGGGTATGTGAATATAGAAACTGATATGATAGTTCGTTATTTTACTTCAATATAAGTAGCAGAGGCAGCTAAAGTTATTGTACAGATTTGATTGATGTGGTATGAAAGCTAAGGCAGTCCCTAACAGTGTGGGGACAGATGCTCAGATGGCAAACTGCTGAGGGCTAGAGGTGTAACAAAGCACTGCTGTGATAATCCATGAAACTTGTCATTGCTTGAAATTGTTCTGGAATGTACTGAGATTGTGTACGGAGGTTACGTGGGAAAAATAGATTTCATACATAGCATGGCACACCTGCTAATAATATCTCTTCAAGAGGAAAAATGGTTTATATCCTGTACCTGACCCTGAACCTAAGGACCAAACAGTAATAAAACTGAGGTCAAGGAGATTTTTATCTTGATACCTGAAAGTCCATCTCCTTGATGGGGACTGAGCAGCACAACGTACGGCTGCTCCCATCCGTGCCACTGTCCAGGGATGGTGGAGAAACCTGTCTGTCCCCGGGGGCTCAGCCGGGCCATGTACTGTCATGTGGGGCCACCTGCTGCATTTCCGAGTCAGCTCGTTTCAACACAGGATTCAGTGGAGCAGGGAAGATTAACTTTCTGAAAATGAAAAGGACAGATAGAAGAAGAGGAACTGCTTATCAAATATGCACATTTCAGATGGAACTTCACACTCAGTAGAAAGATGTTAGATTGCTGTTAGCTCTCCGGAGCGCTCCTGACAATGTGTTATCAGGTCATGTTTGCATGACAGTGGCAGCCCATGCAGGAAACATTAAGTCATATGACTTCTAAGACGGAATCAATCAAGTGAACAGTACAGATCCTGAAAACTAATTTCACCTTCATAAGGTCTGGTTATCTGTGCGGCAGACATGAGGTTTGTCAGCCCCATTTCAGTCTGACCAGGTTCAGCTCTGTCTCGAGAATTTTAATGAACCGATACAGTAATATATGTATGAAAGATGACACTGAGATGAATTCATGAAAAGCCAAGTCCCCATGAAATATGAACAATTACTGAAGGCTTCACTCCCCACTTAGCTCACATAAAATGCCCATTTAAAAGGCCTTTGTCTTGTTAATCATTTACAAATTTGTGTATGGCTTTTCATTATCCTTAAGCAATATTAGAACTGTAAATGAGGGGCTGACACCAACAGTTCAGAGTTTTTATGACACCAAGGTAACAAGACCATGCTAAACACAGAGAATTAATTTTCCCAGGACTCTTCTTACTGTCACACAATTATTAGCTCATAGTTGTTGAGTATATTCAGAAAACATGCACAGACCTCAGGGAGAGTTGACCATCCCTGCTGTGAGCAGTGAAATAATTTTGGTGACTATTGCAGTGTTCCTGGCTGAGGAATAATTGGAAACAGGCATTCTATGGCAATTGCTTTCAGCCAAAGTTTTACTGTTATTTTTGCTCTAATCAGAGAAGGTGTGCTGAGAAAAAAAGTCAGGGATCAAATTACATGACTGTTAATTCTTCAGTGAATTTTGTGCACTCTGTTAGCAAAACACACCTTTTCTGGATAAAATTGGTTATCACCACCTTTTTTGAAGGCTGTTACCCCAAAGGAGGTTGAGACATGGTCTCAGTCCATGCAATGGGCTCTGGAGACACCACCAGAATAACTCTGGATGTACTCTTCCAGGTTTTGAGAAGGCTGTAATGGGTGGGGTTTGAGTTCTTAGATGAGCACTTAACATGATTTTATTTAGTGAAATAATCTTTCTTATCATTCTGGTAATTCAATTGTCATTTCATATGGGTATATATCCTTGAGCTCATTTTCACAAAGATTGCTGTAATGTCTTTATCTGCTATAACACTCATTAAATAGAACGTGGTGTGATATGTCTCTGTGTGTTTTAGGATACTAAGCTTCATTTCAGTGCCCGTCCTATTGTGTGACAGTTATCCTTCCCATGAAAAAGAAACATCAGCCTCCTATGGATGTGATGGGCAGCTGATCTATTTCTGGTCCCTCCCTCTCTCCTGTATGAGTGCAGAGGTTTATAAGCTCCTTCAGTTTCTTATGCTCTGTTTGTTGAAAATAAGGACCTATTAAAAGGACAAGGGGGAAGAGGTAATTTATAATACTCAGGAGGTTTGAATATATAAAGAGGAACAGACATTTTAAGATACCCTTGTGTACTCTTTAATACCTATTTATGAAATGCTGAGTTTCGTTTTGAAGTTTTTCCTAATTCACTTCTAAGTTTGAATTCACATTTTTATTTAGTTACAGCTATCAATTTGTGCACAAATACTGGAAAATTCCAACGTTCAAGGGTGGAAAACTTCTTTAAAGACATAATCCTTCATGTTGTACATCATGCCAGGCATTCTGTTTTATCAGCATAGCCAACATTAATTTTTGGTGGTTAAAGAAATATTGTCAGTTGAATATTGTTTGGACAACCCTTTTACGCTGTGGAAGTGTGTTTGAAACCCTGAATCAGGCACCACACTTCTTACGTATGACTGAAAAAAAAAGTCATTTTGAGGCAAGGCATTATATCAACATATACATACCTTTCTTTTCAGTACTGCAGTGAATGGTGACTTTCTTTTTTGCCTTGTTCACATATATGATTTGCATGTTGAAAAGCTTGTTGTTGATCAGAAGTTTAAATAGCTATATGTGATTTTGAGTCCAAGAAGGCACTTTCACTTTGAGATAATGTTTTTAAATACTTCAGTTCTTATTCTCTAAATGTGGGTTTCTGCAATAAAAATGAAAATAGAGACTGCATTTTAATGATAAACTTAAAATGGTCTTGAGAGGCGAAGGCAGTTTAAAAAGTTCCCCTCCAACTATGTTTTCCTGTGTTACACTAACACATTGTACAATGGCTAACGGAATGGATCCACATTAACAAAAAAACCCAAAACAACAAGCCCCCCTACTCCCCCCCAAAAACCCAAACTGAACAAAAAACAACCCAACAAACCAGCAAAGAAGGAATAGGATTAGCCTGTGGGAGGACAGGAACATCTTTCTGTATCTTGGAATTACAGCTCAAGGACTGCTAGTTAGTGGCATTATAATTGAGGCATTAAGGCAGGGTGATGAATTTGTTGGGTTAATTGCAAGAAGTCTGCACCCCAGTTGTGTTTGATGCAGTCTGCACCTTGCATGTAAGATCTAGGTTTGTCATTATGGGGGTCCTGACAGAAAAAAATGCAATCAACTTTTTTTTTTTCTTTTGCCTTTAATCACATGACTCATAACTCAAGGCTTATTGAGCATTTTTATCTATCAAGAAGTGCTTCGAACCAACATGACCTTACTGGACCTCGAACGAAGGATTACATAAACCACGTTATTAACTTTTCCTTAAAGTGCCAAACACATATTTTTATTTCAATAACAGCCATCAATAGGAAGTGCAAAGATTACTGCCCTTTTTATTAGGATTTCTCCCCTTTACTTCCTTTTAAAGCCTTTTATGTACTGTAACAACATAAAACCTGGGAATTAGCTCCAGTGCCAAAATTATCCCAAAAGAGTATACTCTGTAAGTAGGAAAAAGAAAACAGTGCTTGAAAATTAATTGCTAACATTCTCAGTGACATTAGGGAATACAACTGGTTTCAGGAATTCTTTGCTCCTGTTCTCCCACTTATTGTTTCCTGCCATCTTTCCCCACTTTTCCACCCTGTTTTTTTAACCTAATATCCATTCAAGTAACCTTATTTCCTATTAAGTGGAAGAGAGGATATTCATTTGTTTGTTTCTTCTTAAGAAATTCAGTCACTATGGACCATATAAGCCATACTGACATAACAGTACCGAGTGACATGAATCTTAGAATCATAGAACGGTTTGGGTTAGAAGGGACCTTTAAAGATTATCTAGTCCAACCCCACTGCTGCAGGCAGGGACATCTTTCACCAGATCGGGTTGGTCAAAGCCCCGTTCAATCTATGAACACTACTAATGATTGGGCTTCCACAACTTCTCTGGGCAAACTGTACAAAAACCCTCTTCCTTGTATCCACCTAAATCTACCACAGCCCTTTGTCCTGTCACTACAGGCCCTGGTAAAAACTGTGTCTTCATCTTTCTTATAAGCCCGCTTTAAGTATTGAAAAGCTGCAATACAGTCTCCCTGGAGCCTTCTCCTCTCCATACTGAACAACCCGAACTCTCTCAGCCTGTCTTCACAGGAGAGGAGTTCTAGCCCTCTGATCACTGTTGTGGCCCTCCTCTGGACCCGCTCCAACAAGTCCATGTCTTTCTTGTACTGGAGACCCCAGAACTGGACGCAGTACTCCAGGTGGGGTCTCACGAGAGTGGAGTAGAGGGGGACAATCACCTCCCTCAACCTGCTGGCCACGCTTCTTTTGATGCAGCCCAGGATGTGATTGGCTTTCTGGGCTGCAAGTGCACATTTCTGGCTCATGTCCAATTTTTTATCCATCACTGTCTCCCACTCCTTACCTGCAGGGCTGCTTTTAATCATCCCCCATTCTGTACAGATCCTGGGGGTGTCCCTAATCTATGTGAAGGACCTTGCACTTGGCCTTGTTGAACTTCATGAGGTTCACATGGGCCCACTCTGCAAGCCTGTCAAGGTCCCTCTGGATGGCATCCCTTTCCTCTAGCAAATCAACTGCATCACTCACTTGCTGTCACCTGCAAACTTGTTGAGGGTGCACTCGATCCCACTGTCTATATCATTTATGAAGATATTAAATAGTGTTTGTCCCATTATGGGCCCCTGATGGACACTACTCATTTATGGTTTCCACTTGGACATTGAGCCATTGATTACAACTCTTTGGACACAGCCATGCAGCCAGTTTCTTATCCATCTAACAGTCAACCCATAACCCCATATCTCTGCAGTTTAGAAGTAAGAATGTTATGGGGACCATGAATGAAATTGGACCATAAATAAATTTAGCACTCTACATTTTAGTAAATCAAGGATTTATTATAGCATTCCCATGGTCATCTGTTATAGCTTCTGGTCATCTGTTCTGCTTAATTGACTTTGCAGCATTAAGACTCAGTCAGTTACGGTGACACTCCTATTCTTGTAATTGTAAAAGGTTAACAAATAACATCTACGAACAATCATTCAACATGAAATTTGGTGAAATAAATGAAGAGAAACACCTCTTCCTTCTTTAGGACACAAACCTGCAATATTATGTATGAGCTCCACGCAGGGTTAAATTCTAAAGTAATTTTTTATTGTTGGAAAATGTGATTGTGTATTGTTGATTATTCAGATCCTGTAAGATGAAACTCATGCACACAAGTCTGCCAACCCCACTTGGAAAACTGTCACATGGAATGAGATGGAAACATTTGGGTAAGCAAGGACAGTGTGTTTTAGCTTTCCAGATTTGAATTTTTGGTGTCTTTTCTAGTGTGTTGAGTTAAGATATGGTGGAGCCCGCTTGCACTGCTTGAAGCATGTGGTATTTCAGGACCTAGAGTGGTTTGTACCTACATGCAACTTTTCACTTTGCCAGCTCACTGTCCATTATCATTGGCTAGTACTAGATGTATCTGTCTTCTTGCACTGTCCAGTTCTTAATAAGAGAAGACTGCTTCCCTAACACTTCTAGTACAGGAAACAAAACTCTCATGTTATACTTCAGTTGCATTTTTTTTCAAACACAGAATTTAATTTGTTTAACCTTTTTCTATTCTTAATAACTTCCAAAATTTTAATTCCGTTGAAGAAACAAATAATGTTGTTAACTCTCAGGAGACTACAAACCAAAGCATAAGACATTTTTTTCCAAAATAAACCATTGTCTTTTCCTCATTAGCTGCTCTTGGCTTCCACCATGAAATATTCTTGCTGGTCTAACTGTCTGGCAATCTGACTGTTTCTTGTGTGCATATGGGGCCAAATTCATCTCTGGTTTAACTTCATAATCTTCAAAGGAGTTCCACCAGGCATGAATTTGATGCATAATGTCTTCTCTCTCCAAGGCATTGCATTCATTTACTCAACAGCAAAAATGTTCTTAAAGGAATAAAGTATGTATTTCCTGTGTTAATATAGACATATTATGTCATTTCCAACAATAGAGAATATAATGATTTTCAAGTACAGAATAAAAGTACACTTTTAATTCTGTATCAACTTAGCATTCATACAGTGTTTTTAGGACAGAAGATCTAGTTAGCATGAAATAAGGTGCATTGTTTTGAGGTAACAATGACTGAAAAGTGACATTACTGGAAAACAATGGAAGTTATAGAATCATAGAATCATAGAATCATTAAGGTTGGAAAAGACCTCTAAGATCATCGAGTCCAACCATCAACCCAGTACAAATGCCCACTAAACCATGTCCTGAAGCACCTCATCCACACGTTTTTTGAACACCTCCAGGGATGGTGACTCCACCACTTCCCTGGG
>JASVER010000229.1:38188-62225 GCA_030449065.1 Oceanodroma leucorhoa | reverse complement strand
GAAGGGAATCGCCCACAACGATTACCCTCCTTTTTTTCTTACGAGTGGCGGTCGTAATGCGTGGGGTTTCCTGACTCACCTCAGGCAAGCCTCTGGATAGRCCCYCCTCCGCTTCCGCRTTTGCCTGGCCCTCAAGCTCCAGAGCCCCATATCTGTTTTGTAAGGGCAACCGGGAAGGTGAGGGAGGCCGGGAAGGGATTCGCCTGCCACGCCGCACAGGGACCYGTTTCCATTCCCCGAGGTCTCTTAGGTCCCCTCCTTCTGGACGGTGGCAAGAGGGAAGGGGGTCTTCCGTTTCCTGGGAAACCATGGCTAGGCCCCTTATATATTATACAGCATCTTGTGTTAACTTCAGAATTTGTTAGTAGTTAAACTTAGTTTAATAACTGGAATATAAAATTGAAATTCTGATGAGATTGGTTAAATACAACAAAGTTGCTTAAAATAAAATAATCTGTAAGAAGACTCCTTCTGTTACATTGCCATGTGAGGATTTGGATTCCCCAAAGGTATAGAACAGATGAACAGAAAGTTGAAGGAGAAGGACAGAAGGCAGTGGAAAAGTTCCTGGAAAGGAAATCACTGCAGTTAGGAGATGTTGGAAACAACAGACTCTTGTGGTCTGAACTGGATGATCCATGAAACAATTTGGCAGCCTTGGAGGAAAAAACATTCTTAGATTGTTGAGCTGAGGTGAATTGTTTTCTTTGCCAGAGGAAAAAAGTTATAAAGAAGACAGGTAAGAATGAATGGGAAGTGTGTGAAGCTAATAAGAGCTTGAATGCAGGCTGGGTGGGAGAATATGCACCTCTTAAAAACCTGAAAGAGTCCCCCCTCAAAATAGTCAAACATATCTCCATGATATGTTTTGGAACCAGTTATCTATCTGGAATGTCACTGTGATTGCGGGCAGCATAATTATGAAATTGTATTTGTAACTTCTGGATTGATTCAAGGGAATGATTCTTCAGCCTTGAAAGAGAGCTGTCACTTTTCTCTGTGGTCTAATGTAAATTCTCTGTCAAATATTATTATCCCATTGACTCTTTAACATTTAGCTGGTTTACCTCATTAGAAGGGAAGCTTGAGAGTGTCAGGCTGTTTCTAACAGAACAAACCTGCCGGGTGGGGAGGAACAGAGTAAAGCAAAATTGCACTTTAAGTGAGTCAAAATAGTATAGCTGTGTTACTTTAATGGGGAAGGAGAATAGTTAAATAATCCCTTTGATGCCTTTCACTGTCTCTAAATTCTTTGCAGAATTTTTCCACAGGAAAACAGTTTGTCCTCGGAAAAAAGTTGCCAAGAAGGCAGTTGCTAAAACAAAGTGGCTGAGCTAGGTCCTGCCCTAAGGACATAGTCTGCAATGCACTGCCTCACCCCAGGGGAACTGCAAAGAAGAAATTGCTGCCCAGTGACCCGTCACTCCTTCCTCTCGCTGGTAACAGGGTCGTGTGAAGAGGAGCCGAGGAAGAAATATTTTGCTCTCCGCTGCTCTGTGTGTATCTCTTCCTTCCTTCTCTTCCTAGGAAGGAGGAAACAGAGGTTTCAGGTTCCCCAGCATAATCACATTTTTTGAGTTTACAGAGAGTACACACAGACTCCTTCTCACTATTTACAACATACATCACACCCTTTGCTCTCAGTGTCAAAAGGAGAGAAGCTTTAATTTACAGGGGATTACAAGAGGTCAAATACCTTTCATATTATATGCAGGCACCTTCTGTTTTGGAGGAAGATGTGACCACTGGACTATTTTGTTGACTTCAAATTCTGGATTATTTATTGAGCGAAAATATAATTTATGGATGACCAGACCCATCTCTATAGACAATTTGAGTTTTTACAGCCAGAGCTATCACAGTTGGGTCTACAGCTTACTTAATTAAGACATACCCTTGTATGTAGTCTGACTTCAAATTCATTGTGTTTATAGCTATACTGTACCAGGTATAGGATAATGTTTGACATGCTATGGTATATGGGACATTTGAGATATCAACTATTGTATTGCTTCCTATATTTTTGACTAGCAAAGTATTAATGAAAATAAACTACTTACTTATGAAGAAAAACCATTAGATTTGGTTGTTACGCATTCAAAGATAATCCCAGAGATTTTGTCTGCATGCTTGTTTTGTTTTCCATACTCCTAACACTTTTATTTTTCCCTCCTGCCCATCACCTTTCCGCAGTAGCTCTATGACTTTATACATTTGCTGGCGGCTCTGCTAACTACGTCCATGCATTCCTTTACACCTTGCAAGACTGTAAATGTAATCCAATGCCAGGCTGTCAGAGGAAGCTGTGGATGTGGGATACTGCAAATCAGAGGTGTGGTAGGAGAGATGAGTGTGTGCAGCAGATAACTGTACTTGATTAGCTAGATTTAAATAGTGTTGGATGAATTTGCCAGGTGAAAATAAAAATTGTCGGTTCAGTTTAATTTCATGGTGAATCAAACAAGAAAATTAGATTCTGCTACTCTGTTAGTTTGACATCTACAGCAAGTGACAATTAGAGATGATGAGAGAACTTATATTTATTCCAAAACTCTTTATTTCTTTTTTTCTGGTGGACATGTAACTTTTATTTACCCTTGCTCTGCAGAAATACCTAAGATATTATTATTTGATTGAAAACTTGTGGATTTCAGGAATTCATTATTTTATTAAGTTCTTTTTGATAGAGTACTGCGGTTAGATTTAGAGATAACTTGGCAATTTCTAAAGTCTGCATTTCATTGAAATCACTTATTGGGATGAGGCATTTCAGCCACAGGTACTCTGCATGGAATAAAAGTGGTAACAGAAGAGTCATGCTAACGGCTCAGACAAGGAAAGATTACAGTTTAATGAAGTAAGGATGAAGGCAGAAATTCCTTTTGCTATACCTGGTCACTCAGTTCAGTCCTGATTTTCTTCATTATCCTTGGAAGAAAGGATTAAATAACAAATCAAAACACAAACACATTCTTTAAAAGCGCTCCCGAAGCCCAAATTCAAATTAAGTGAACTTCACACTTAAATTAGGGTTCAAACAGCATGAAAAATCAGGCAGAACTGAGGCGTGAAATGATTGTATATGAGGTTGTATTCACTTCCCAGCCTATGCAGTGGCGTTTGTATCTAGGAAGCCTTAGCTTTACGAGCAATGCAGAAATAACATGAGGAAATTATTTCCCACCTTATTTTGCTACTTCAGATAGAAATGCATTGTTGTCTGGCAACTGCGAGGAAGTCGTCAAACAAACCTAGAAAAAAGGAGAAAAAAATCATTATGACACATTCTAAAGGAAAAACACACCTCATATCCTGCAGTAGTTCGCCTTACATTGTCATATGCTGCAAAAAAACGTATGTATTCTTGCTACAGTTCCCCATCTGTTAAATGAAGAAAATATTTCTTTTATTTCATCCTTTGCCTCGTCTATATCTCCTTTAAGATCCTGAGGGCAGGACTAAAATGTCTCTAATTACCACTAGTTGGGAATCAAACAGTATCCGTCTAAGTAGTCTGGGAGCTTTACTTTGGCCCCCATTGTGCTCTGTTTTTCAGAAGCTAGTCTCAAACTGCCAGTTTTCATAGGTAGTTAGTTTTAGCTTCTTGTATACGGTTGCTCAAATACTCATGTGACCTCACTGTGCTCCGCAATTCTTTCATATTTCATTTTTCTGTGAGGAAAAGGAGACATGCAGTTCTCCAATATGGGCCATCTCTACCGTCTTCACCCTCACTCTCAAATGCAAACTCTTTAATATGAAGCCTCACGATGCTTCTTAAAATGGCAGTTATCTGTCATGTCCTGCATAACTGATATCTGGGAGGGAACTGTCCAGGATAAGCACCCCTGGATGAGTTTCTTTTTCCTTAATGATTTCCTTTAAAAATGGCTTAAAGTGGAATTCAAAGATACAGCACTGAAAAAAAAAAATCTTTATGTAACTGCACTATAGTATTTTGTATAACTATAAAACTTCCTAGAATGTCCAACAAAAGAAGCACAGACTGGCTTTTATTTCACAACCACTAAGGTACTATTTGCATCCCATATGTCTGATGTTACCAATTTTTCACAGCTCTTCACTGTGGGGTACCCTGGTGTTTGTGTTAGCAAAATAAATTATATACTTCTTGGTTGTTTTATTTTTAAACCTATTTCTGCACAGTCCCAAGAGTTTTTCAGAAATCTGGGGTTAGAAAACAGGACAAGATTCAAAGTAGATTTGAAAAAGTGGTACGTCATCTGAAAAGACTTGCTTCAGTGGTTTTTAGTTTGTGTGGAGTGCTTGAATTTACACTGCATATGGTTTGCCAGGAAAAAAACACAGGCAAAGAGAAAGTTTTCGGAAAAGTATGAGGCATACCTTCACAGTGAGGCAGTGAGCTCGTCAGTTTTGTTTCAGGGGAGTTCACGTATGCAAGAGGTTGCATGCACTGTTGCTGAGATGTTCCTGAGTTGGGGATCTGTTTGCAAAAATATGGCCTGTTTGTTGAAACTACCCTGGTTCATAATATCTTTAGAAATTAAACCAAATTAGATACTACAGTAAAATTCGGCTAAAACCACTGCATTTGTTCTGACATATTTTCTGAAGACTTTTCTTGGAAAATATATGATTTTAACAATAACCTCGCTTCTCCCAGTTTGGCATAATTGGTCTTGGAAATAGAACACAGTTCTTCTGAAGGTAATAGTGTTTATGAAAATACTGCTAACTTTTTATATCAAAACCAAGTCAGTGTTTATGTGGCTCTAATCTTTACCCAGAAACCTGCTTTCTTTTTTCTTTTATAGTGAGCTTTTAAAATCACACACAAACTTCTGAAATCCTCATAGAGCTTTGTGGTTTCTGACTGATGCCAGGGCTCAAAGCAGAAATAATAAATTCCATGAGAAAAGTTTGGGTTTTTTTTTCATTCATAATTAAGATCCAGCTAAAATCAGAGAGCACTGAAAATCCCACAAAAAACGTTATTCTGAGTCTTTCTGTCTAATTTCCAAACCAAGAAGTTTGGATAACTTCAGATTTTTCTTTTTGAAGCCAATTTGAACCTCATTTGTCCGTCTTTATTATAGAAACCACCTCCCACAGTATGCTTGTTTTTAGTCCAAATTTATTTGCGCCTGATATTTATGTCCTGGAACGTCTGGGGAACTAGAACTGCATGAAACAAAGTGGTTTCATGTGCATATAATGTTCATTTTAATACATGCAACTGCACTGAATTGTCATTTGAAATTACCCTTTCAAACAAATACCAGATTTCACAATGAATTTTAGTGTTTTGGTTCAGACCAAAAATGTGATTTTAAAGCTAATGCCCTGGCTTCTACCACACAATCTAGATTTCTTTCAGGGGGAAGCTAAACCAAGAGCTCAGCTGCATGTGCTCTCCAAATGTTCTCCAGCCGCAACCTCCAGGGGATGCAAAGGCCAAGCTACCACATCTTCCTTAGACAGCTTCGAACTGTGTGCTTGTATGTAGGGACATTCAGTCCAGAGGAACAAACTAAATTTTGTCCAGAATAAACCTCTGAATGACTTGCAGCAGACATAGTGCCCTCAACATCGACTGCCTTGATATAAATAATTGCTCTTACTGGTCCGAACTACTTACTAATGTAGACATAGCTGGTTTTAGTAGTTGAGATATATTTTATACACTGATTAAAATATTAAAAAACCCTAATACAATAGATAAAAGCCAGAGGCAGACCTGAAGTCCATATCCAACCCTGGATGTCAGATACAAGACAATAAGTAGCTGCAATTAAATCTTTGATCTAATAAATTTTACAGTTTAATAGGTTAGCTAGATCAGGTCTCATCTTTTAGAAACACTTGCTTTTCCTTTTAGGCTAAATGCTGGAATAAATGTGTTTGGTATCTATTAAACTCTTGTGCTTGTACAACTGATTTAAATGAGTGGCAGAAGTACAGTGCTAGCTATCTCTAACAATCTAATAACCTTCTCACATCTTAGCACACCAATTACCTCTTCACCCTGGAATCTAGAGAAACTTGAAAACACTCACTCTAAGGCACTTCTTATATTCAAAATTCAATTGCTTTAATTAAAAAGAAACCCCCCTCTTTCCCACCTTAAAAATAAAGCATAATAATGATAAAAAACTTGATGGAAGAATACATTAGAGCAAACAGCTTTTCAGAAGTATAGAATCTCTACTTTCCTACGTCTGTTATTTTACTGAGGAGGCTAATTGATATTCAAGCATACTAGTTGAATCATGTAAACAAGGTAAATATTTAGAAGTGGGTTATCTTTTGGGAACTCTAATAAAGAATGTGCTGACTTTGTTCTCAAAAACAAGCAACCTCCCTTCTCCCTCCCAAATCCAACTCCATTAATGGAGCTCACTTCCATTAAAAATGTTGTCTGAATTATGCACAAATATACCTCACTGTAGATTTATCATTAACATTAAAGGAGGCTTAGCTAAATGCTTTTGAGACAGAAAATTTTCTGTACATATCACCTTATTCTTGAGAGGTGTGTTCAAAACATTAATTTAAAAAATACAGACTAGAAAGATGTAAAACTGAGTTTAGCCTGATTGATAAAAAACTGCAGCTATTCTCTGATTTCTAATGTATCATTATTTAAAGATAAGTATATTTTTGATGAAGTTAAAGAGAAGAGGATTTGGCCCATTTTTTAGAATTAAGTGTAAATATCTGTTTTAATCACGTTTTTACAGTGAGTGCTTCTGTGTTTATCTCAGACTACAACTGTCACCACTCAGTATTTAGGCATGATTGGAAATATCATTGCAATGCATCACAGAATACATAAAACAGTCTTCCAAAATATTAATTATCAATTTGAAAACTATCTATCTCAGCTGTAACATAATGCTGTGGTTCATTACCTGCATATACACTCTTTTCAGAGTACTAATGGCTACATGCAGATATTCCAAATGACTTCATAAGCACAGGAACACAGACTGTTAAGCAGTGATTAATTTCTGCAAGACCACATGACGTCCCATAATTCTTTAATGGTGTCAAAGTGATGTATAACATGAGGACATACATTGGCTGACTCAGCAAAATGCCCATGGGAAGTATCAGGGAAGTATCTCCTTGGTGAGGTCTGTAGGGATTTAAAACACCTTGAAAGGCTATGGACAGGAGACTTGCATATGTGAGTGCTTTGTTTGAAAGAAAATAGTTATTTTCACTTAAACGTGTAACAGTTCTTGTAGTACTCACGTGGAGGATGTACAAAAAGATTATGCCTTTTCACAAAAGCCCTATACACCATCAAAGGATGGTGTTTTCTTCCTTTTTTTTAGTTCTTGGTTTACATTGTCTTTTCTGTTTTCCATGATACTTGACGTGTCATAAAATAGTCTCCTTCTCAACAGTCAGACTGACAGCCAGTTCCATCAAGAGCAATATGTGAGATGAATTTATCTAGAAAAACTAAGCATGTTTCTATAGCAATCAGAATTACTCAGTAATGTGCTCCAAGTTTTAAGTGAGCTAGTGGAAGTGAGGTTGTGATGTCAGCTGGAACATGCTGCCTACAACACAAACTAATTGCTACAAGCTAGGTAATAAATAGATAAGTTATATTCTGTTTCGATACAGTGGCAAATCTGAGTCGTTATAGACCAGGTTCCTTACTCACCTGAAGCAATATTTTTTATGTCTTGACAAGTTGTACTGAAGTCAATGAGATTCTCATCAGCATAACACTCCAACATAGGTAAGAATAGTAGTGTTTGGGTCTAGATAATGGTCTTCACTGTGCTTCCCTTACTCACACATGCCTAGTGATTTACTAACCAATAGTCATGCAAAGTGTTACCGTAAAATCAACAGAATCAATTGACAAGCAAGTTGCACTTCAGTGAGTGAAGGTTTAGGATTGATTCAATCCCATTTACTGGGACATATTAGGGGGTTTCAATTGTTTTGCTGAGTGCTGCTCAGTTCTGGTACACTGTACACCAAAGTCAATTTGYTACCAAAGCTACGAAACAGAGACATCAATTATAGGAGGCTGTAACATGTTACATGAAAGCCATAGAGAGGACTGTGTCTCTGGAACATGCTGCTATGCCATCAGTGTGCAGTTCCTCTTCAGGTTTAGCGTAGGAAACTTTGTGTTTCCATCTCAGTCCTAACAGTGCTTTGTTGTTTGTAGCCTAGCTCACCTTTGAGCTTAGTGGTCACAGGATACTAGATGGTGCGTTGATTTGTAGCATGGAGAAACATAGCTGGATGAAAGTCTCTGGTTTCATTTGCATTTCCAACTTAAGACAGTCAAATTGAATTCATAGCCCAAAGGATTTACAGGCTATACTGTTTTACACCTGAGCATGTGAACTTTTTTTGGGCTTTAAGGTTTTTAAAAAAAAGTTTTGTTTGCTATGATACAGTTTCTTTCATTGAAACAAAGTATTTGTCTTTCACTCCTGTGAAATGATAATTTTTAGCACTCAATTGGATTTGTAGGATTTTAAAAAATGTGTGATTGGATTAGGCAACATCAAACCTACGTTGTTTGTTTAAAGGGTGTATCAGTTGCCATGAGGTTTTGAAAAAAGTTACTCAAGACTTTTAATCATTTGTAGAAGTTAAAGGTGTAATACCTACTTAGGTAGTAGGACAGTAGTAATACCAAACAATATAAAGCATTTTTCTTATGAAAGCTTTCATTAGAGCTTTCACTGGAGATGTAGGAGGAGGTTATACAGTCTTTCATGTTTAGTGATACAGGATTCATCAATGGAGATTAAAAATGAGAAGGAAACAGCTGCTGTCCAATTAGCTTGTCATGAACATCTACAGAACAATGTCTGGAGTAGTAAGATTGGTCTTCACAGATGAAAAGGAATTCAGGAAAGGGATAAAAAGTCAGGGTTTGTATGTAAGTTTGCAAATAATTTTCAACTTCCTAGTGATGTTGTATCTTGGCTGAGCCAGTGCTTAGAAAATCATACTCCATTGAACGTTGAGAATTTGGGAAAGTTAAGCCTTACCTGAGCCCATGGCATCTAGGTTATAAAGTTGAGAGAACCTGGTTTCAATATAGACAGGGTTGAAGTAGTCAATGGATGACTGTTTTAGAAAGAATAGTGGTGATTCGTTTTAATCTGATGGAAGGGAAGTGCTTATGCTTATACACCTTTATGCCTGATTCAGCAGTCAATGTAATTGCTTTTACGCTGCTGCCCTCCATACATAGTTGTAATGGTTCATTGGTTCATCTCACAAATTAATTTCAGACAGATCCATCCAGACAATAAGAGCTAGCAAGCAGACTGAAAGAAGAACAGGTTATTACTGGAGAAAGAGGAGAGGCTTTCAGACATTTGTGGCCTTCCTCAGTCAACACCTCCCTTAAAGTGTTACTCCTGATCAGGGTAATTTTCATGACCATTTAATTCACAGTTCCAGAGCTTATTATCTGATTTAAAGCAGATCCTTGGTTTTAGCTGCTCACAGGTGTCATGCACAAAGAAACAGAGTGAATGCATATAGGTATCACCAGTTGTCTTGGGACCAGACCCTCAGTCACCAGGAGAGGGATCCAGGAAATAGTGGAACAGCGCCAGAATCATCGTTTTTGTCTATGCCTCTGCATTTTTCTGCAGAGTGCTCTGTTGTTTCTTTTTCTAAGTACAATCACATAAGTAGATATCTTGGTCATTATCTGGTTTGTGTTTCTATATTGTATATCACACACCTTTCTGATAAAAAGCTGAAAGAGCTGAAGATCCACTGAAATAAATGGTGAGATTTCTCTGTACTTGAGTAGGGCAATGAATTCACCAAGAACATTTAATAAACTTATTTTTAGAAGGAAAATACTGTTTTTATTTCAACAGTCTTTGAGGTAATGGAAACCATTGGATTCCTAGATGGCAGCAGTCTCCAAGCCTATTTCTTACTCAGTTGACCTTTGGCAGCTCCATTTAGTGTAAACACAAGGTTACTGGTTCGAGTGAACCTTCCTCCCCTCTTTTTAAGAGGATTTTCTATAGCCACTTTTGTATTTTCTTATTCATGGCAACTGACCAGATGGCAGGTAACTTGTGGAATGTGTGTGCAACCTGTGGTCACGGGAAAAGCATTCCGCTTTTTAGATAAAGGATTTGTTTTCTGGGCTAGATTTGGTGGATTATCATTTATCTTCTAAATACGTGCTTTATTTTCTAAATATGCTTTTGCATTCCTTTGCTATTGTTGTGAGTTTTTACTTCTTACCCTTTCTGCACTGAATAGATTAAAAAAAATAGGAGGAATACTAAGCAAAATTCACATAAACTAAAAAAATATATACATATTTCAAACCTTCATAACTAATCATGTCAATCACAGAGGCTTTTGAGAAAGACAGAATTATTTTCTTTCAGTTGTGCTGCAAGAGGTACACATCATCTTCTATCATTTTTACTTTTATCTTCCTTGAATGATGAGCTGGCATTATGAAAGAGTGATAAATATAACTTCAATTGTTTTGTGAGTCATAATCACAACACAATGTTATTTATTGATTTATTCATTTAATTAAAAGCAATTTCAGAGCTTGACCACAGGAAGTTCAGGGCACTTTTAACTCTAATTCATATCTCAAGGAAAGGAGAAAAAGATGAGGGGAGAACAGGCTTTGTGAAATACTAAACTAAGTAGGTAAAACTAAGAAGGAGAAAAAAAGATTAAGGGAATTTTTGATGCTACTGTGCTATTTCAAATAATGCAGTGTGTAGCTACTGCAAACTTCAGATACAGTCCTGGCTACATTGGAGATAATAGGGATGTTGCCCTTAAATTTAAGTGAAGTATCAATATTTCATTACTGATAAATGTTAAGGAGCAGTCTAGCAGGCCTTGTTTTATCTGTGTGGTCATCAGCCAACATATATCCTCCTGTGTTTCATACCAGACATACTGTCCTGAATAAGTGCCTCAGAGTGCTATATTTTGGAAATTCTTGCCTGTGGCTGATAGTTGTGGKTTTTGTCACTGTCACAGTGTTACACAGTGGCAGTGTCCTGGTGCTCTTTTGGGCAGGGTGACAGAGGGGTGCAAGCTGTGCACCCAAATCTGTCCTCTGGTTGGTTTTAGTATAAATTCTAGTATTGCACTCCAACCGGTTGTTTTAAGTGACTTTAGGTGATCCTACAGATAAATAACACAGAAAGAATAAACTTATGGTGGTTTTGATTACGTTGAACAGTTCCATTCTTTTGAGAGATGAAGGCTTGGGCCATTTTTTCAAGGTAAGTTAGTGTTTGTTATTCCTTTTTCTTCTTATACTTATTCAAAAGATCCAGCAAATGGCCTTATAAATTCATGCTCAGGATGCACTCTAACAGGCACAGGTTTCTTAACTCAGTTAAAATTATATTATTATTATTGTTGTTGTTATTATATTGTAAATTATAGCTTGGTGATCACCACTTACTGGTAAAACATAGCAAATAAAACAATAACTAACTTTTTTTTTTCTTTTTTTTGTCAACAATACACCTGGAATTTTGTTTTACAAAAATCTTAAACATTACAGATCTATTCCTCAAAACCTAAATCCTAGCCCTTCCATTGTCTTCAACTCATATGCTGTTCTTTTAAGAAAGTTATAATACAACAGTATAATAACAGTAAAGGGAAAAMCAGTATTGCATAATGTTGAGTAGCAAAATTGCACAATACTACTCATATGAAAATTTTACATTAACAGTAGTCTTCCAGTATGAAAGACAAAATCATTGTAGTAGAACATTTTCACAGATATAATGTTGGTTTCTCTGAAAACAAATAGCTCAGTTCAGTACCAGTGTTTACATAGCAGGAGGATACTATTGTCCTTAACAGCAATCCTCTTTTTTTCCAAATCAACTTATTGCACCACAGGCATTTATTTGTATTATTTTACTGAATATTATGCTTTTCTAAGCCTGTTTTATAAGGCATCCTATGACACTTTTTGTTCATCATCCATAAATAACAAACTCCCCATTTGCTTGCCTAGGATTAAGTTTTAATGAGAGAAATTAAAAATTAAATCTTTTCTGTACAACACTTGGACATCCTCGTTTATCACAGTATGAGAAATCTAAAATAATATAAAAAAAGTTAATGATAGCAGTGAGAATGAATATGTAGAGTATGAAGAGTATCTTTTCTGTCAAGTGTTCAGCATATATGCTGGCATAAAATGCAACAGCACAGGTATCATGATTATTGCTAGCAATTCAGTAGTGCTTCCTAGATTTACTCAGATTTTCTTACTTCACTTGCAATTCCTTATCTGAAACTGTGTTGTCAGTGCTTGGTGCTGTAGCTTGTTGCCCAGAAAGGTCACAAAAACATTGAGTAAATGTTTTCATCAGTTAGTGGGCCCACTGAAAATATTTTGACATGCAGAACAGGGCTTTTTGTCACTCATCCAAATCTTAACAACTGCATTTAGTGTTACAAACCAGTTATGATTTGCCCAATGGCCTTCTGTGAAATAGCTTGGTTTCCCCCAATCACGTCTGATAGGTTGTATGCCTGACCTGTAAAATTAACATCACGCCTAATATCGGCTGGTACTTACACAGAACAGAAGTGATACCATGCACTCGGGTGAACTTACTTGAGCTGTGCATGTTGGCAAAAGGGCAGATAAGAGGTAGTATGTATGTTGTTGTAAGTAAGAACTAATACTTTTCAAAAATATTTCCACAGAATCACTAGATAAGGAACACAGGTAAGAATGCGGAACAATTTAAATTTCTAGCTGAACTTCAAAAGATGGTGTAGAAAAAGCAGAAATGAAACAGCTAAGAGTATACACTTTTTTTTTTTAATATTCACTGTCTTCCATTTTATCTCTTTGGAGTATTTTCAAAGGCAGAGAGCAACACACACCTTAGTCTGAACCAGCTCTACTTAAGGCAA
This sequence comes from Oceanodroma leucorhoa, assembly GCA_030449065.1. Taxonomy (NCBI): domain Eukaryota; kingdom Metazoa; phylum Chordata; class Aves; order Procellariiformes; genus Oceanodroma; species Oceanodroma leucorhoa. The sequence goes on along the minus strand of JASVER010000229.1, from coordinate 49,298 downwards.
ATTTTCATGAAACGGGAGAGGTAAAATCACCCAGACAGAATATGCTAGACTGCTTCTTAGAACGTAACTAAGACAGACATCTCAGTAGTAATACACTTTGGTTGAAAGATTCCTCAAACTTTCTATGTAGTACATTTTAAAATAGCAATGCTTTTTATTCTTTCAATTCACGTTCTTAAACCACACAACTGTTTAGAGGGACTTAAAATGTGTGAAAAATGTCATTATAAAGTTTTGCTGGTAATCATAGAATGGTTTAGGTTGGAAGATCATCTAGTTCCAAGCCCTCTGCCATGGGCAGGGACACCTTCCACTAGACCAGGTTGCTCAAAGTCCCATCCAACCTGGCCTTGAACACTTCCAGGGATGGGGCAACCACAACTTCTATGGGCAACCTGTTCCAGTGCCTCACCACCTTCATAGTGAAGAATTTCTTCCTTATAACTAATCTAAATCTACCCTCTTTCAGTTCAAAGCCATTACCCCTTGTCCTATCACTATGTGCCCTTGTAAAATGTCCCTCTCCAGATTTTTTGTAGGCCCCTTTCAAGTACTGGAAGGCTGCTATAAGGTCTTCCTGGAGACTTCTCTTCTCCAGGCTGAACAACCCCAACTCTTTCAGCATGTCTTCACAGGAGAGGTGCTCCAGCCCTCTGATCATCTTTGTGGCCCTCCTCTGGACCCGCTCCAACAGGTCCATGTCCTTCTTATGTTGGAGGCCCCAGAGCTGAATGCAGTACTCCAGGTGGGGTCTCACGAGAGCGGAGTAAAGGAGGAGAATCACCTCCCTCAACCTGCTGGTCACACTTCTTTTGATGCAGCCCAAGATACGGTTGGCATTCTGGGCTGCAAGCGTACATTGCAGGGTCATGTTGAGCTTCTCATCAATCAACACCCTCAAGTCCTTCTCCTCAGGGCTGTTGTTAAATCATTCTCCACCCAGCCTGTATTTGTGCTTGGGATGGCTCCTACCCATGTGCAGAACCTTGCACTTGACCTTGTTGAATTTCATGGTGTTTGCATGGGCCCAACCTCCTGAGGTTATCAATATCCTCCTGCCTTTACCTTCACCTTCCTTTGTGCAACCAGAAGCAAGTGTCCATGCAGAGATCACCACGTGTATAGTTTTTAAGGACTAAAACCAGTCTGTCTTTCTGCTGTGTTGCATTATGCAAAGTTTCCCTTGCTGTTCTCATCTGTGGTATAAGAGATGGAATCACATCTTTTTGTATGAGGATACTAACATTTTATCAGATTACAGAGTAAATTTTATTATCAAAAGAATTGCTACCTCAAAGCCTAGTTCATTCATTTTCCAGAACAACCTTCTCTATATTACAACYGATCAAACAATAGATTTTTCAGTTGTCTTAGAACCAAATTAATTAGTGCTAATTAATAGTGATTTATTGTTATTTCACGATATTGTCCCTGATAATATTTCACACTTATTCTAAGGTCAAGAGACTGTCCATGGTTTGGTTTTCACTGCTTATCCTCAGCTTCCTGATTCTGATTTTAATCAGATCTTAAGGGAGCTGTCTCTAGTGGTCCAATGTGTGAAAACCTTAAAGACACTTCCGTTACACAGAGAGAGTTCTGGACTATTTTCCAGGTTTGTTGTGTTAGAGAGAACCTGGAGTGTCATGTCTTTGCAAGTTTCTGAGCCTACATGGGCCTGTAAAGGGGTGCCACAGTAATCCTGAGGTTATTAATACCCTCCCGCCTTTACCTTCACCTTCCTTTGTGCAACCAGAAGCAAATGTCCATGCAGAGATCACCATATGCATATAGTTTTTAAGAACTAAAATCAGTCTGTCATTTTACTGTGTTTCATTATGCAAGGTTTCCCTTGCTGTTCTAATCAAATATCTTGTTCCAGGTCCCTGCTATTCCTTTTCTACGTAGCTAATGGTATCAAATTCTTCCTGACTAGGTTAATGCACCAGCCCATCATATTCATATTCACATTCACATTCCTTGACTTAATATCTATCAAAAACAGGTCTGCCAGCAGTGAATTAACTAATTCCGTGTCTTCCAGCACAACTTCAAATTGCACCTTTAGTTTGCAGCATGTCCCAAGTACTTTGCAATACAGCCTTACTGTAGGTATTGTAAAATAAAATGCAACCGTTTTTGTGTGCTGAGAAAATAGCTTACACACACACACTTAGATATTGGTTGCTTTTCTTGAGAGACAGTATAAAATAAGAAAGATATGAGCAAAAGAACAAGAAAAACTTTGTTTTGAGTGAGATCAGTGTGACTTTTTCATCCCATTATGAAAGAGCATTAAAGTTTAGAAAATGCATGGCCTCCCATGCCAGAAATGCTCTTAATTTTTTAATAAGTTTTCATGGCATATCTTTTGGCATGTTTTATATTATTGCACCAAAAAAAAAGAAAAGATAAATAAGGGCAGGTTGCAGAATTAAGTGTTTAAAAATGAGAAAATGCCCAATGTAAGGTTGGTTGTGCCATCTGAACCTGTTTTTTTGCATTTATTTTAATGTTTAATTTTATTTTAACATTTAATTAACCTTCTTAATTTCATAACTGCTTAAGTATTTTGTTCTCTGACAAGACCTTTTCCTAAAACTTATCACCCATCAGAATAAATCAAAGTTTTGTCATGAAGAATAAGTATAATATGCTAACCTTACTCACTGCAAAAATTGGAAGATATTTTGTCCAAGGGATAAAGAACTACGAGAAGAAAAGAGTGGTAAAGGCTGGGACTCAACTACTTTATACATTGGATATCTTTGCCTTTGCAAAAGAGTGCCTGTGTGGTGGTTTGCAAGCTCTGAATTTCATGGCTGATGACTACTTCTTATTGTGTATGTAATATAGTGGTATTAGATCATATAATTAAGTACACTCAGAGTGTACTTGCAGGATGCTAAATTAAAGCAGCATGTGTAATGTTGTCTGGCATTCCTAACGTTTTTAATAAATAGACAATTACCTGGATAAATTCCATGTCATAGTTAGAGTTGCTTAGCAGAAAATCTGAGGCAAGGAAGGGAAACAGAGGGGTGGGTAACGTTCTGTGAAATTTATCCTGGTTGGAAGAGAGGAGAGCTGTTGATAGTTGCTGAACACAAGGGCTAGGATGCAGCTGGAGAAGGTGCTAGAGGATGGATGCAGGTGGGCAACAGGCCAGAAAATCTGGTTGCTTATAGCTGCCAGCAGCTTTCCTGTCATGTCTAAGGGACAGGTCAGGACAGGAAAACATTTACATTGGTAAATAGTTGTTGGGCAATAGTGTCATAATCAGCAGTCATGAACACCTAACACCTTGCTTCCCAAGCAGAGCTTTTAAATTATACCCCTCAGTTGCCCTTGTTAAATTCTTTCCTGCTGTTTGTCTCCTTTACTCACAGCAGCCCCCAAAATAAATGTCCCAACATCTGAATTTCTAGCCCATGAGAAGGCCTATTCGTTGTTTCCAAGAAACTCTATTTGAATCTAAGTAGTAGCTTCGGAATAGGATAAGCTTATATCATAGGTACTACAGTTGGAAGTCATCAACAACCGCAGAGTGAATTAAATTAAGCATGTTAGCCACACTTTCTTCTGAATTTTCCCTGCTATCAATTTCAATTGCCAGTAAGAACTGGAAAAAATGTGAGAGGTTTTCTTGTCTCCACAATAACAGATTCCAAATTAATGTTTGCAAATGATAATAATTTGTAAATGTTTAAAAGGGTTTAAAAAATCACTATGGCTTCCTTCTTCTAGTTTATCAAAATGTCATTTAATATAACCAAAGAGCAGAACTGGGACATAAGTTCTTATACTCCATAAATAATGAGCAGGAATGAGCAAATCGTAAAAGTGTATGGTGGAAGCTAGTAGCTGGCTAACAACAGACTCTGAAAGATGTTTCTATATAATCTGAAACAATTCTTGATAATGGACAAATTTTATTTAGAAAAATCTAAGTCTCTGCAGAAAAAATCCTAAACAAAGCTATTGTCCTTAGACTTATCAAATAAATGATATGCTGTGAATATCTCATCCAGCTGCATTCAAAATTAAAAAAGAAAACTAGCCATTCTTGCATGGATGAAGTGAGACCTTAATGAATAGCAATGGGTATATTCCTATCCTGCTGTTGAATTGATTTGAAAAATGTGTGTGTGCCATAATAATTTATGCTAATTTGATTTATGAGTATAAGTACCCAAGCAACCAGATAAGACCATATATTCATATATGTATGCTCCCTTAATTACAGACTTCATGTTGTCATTACATGTTCTGGTTTTGTTTGTTTGTTTGTTTGTTTTGTTTTCTTTCATGGTCTATAGGAAACTCTGGTAAATTAAATGTATTTCTTCTTTTAGACCAAAGAATAGTTTATATGTTAAATCCACTAATAATCAGCACTGGTTAAGCAATTGTTTTTTCTTTTCTGTTGAATGCACCTCATTTCTTCCTTMTTTTTTGCTTAATAGTTAGTTTCTATGTTTTGCAAATGAGACAACTCAAATAATAGCCTGAACACAAAAGGTGTAATAATTAATTACAGCATGAATCACCAGCAAATTCTACTTTAATACTCTCTGTATGTACAATAAAGGGGAATCGAAATATTTTTTTCTGTGTGTCAACATTCTCTCTCCTTTTACTTCATTAAATCAAGATGATATAAGTCCCAGGAGACAGGAGTGCAAATTTTAAAGCTGTATTGATTTAACCTTCCCTTTGTAAATATTTCATAGTTCTATAATGTGCAAATGCAGTCATGCACAGAACAAAGGACTGCACTTTTCTGTTAGCACACAGAAGGGCCATATGACAGTATTTATTATGCCATTTAAACAATATTACATAGGAAAACACATGAGAATATTTTGTCATTGTTATAAATGTCAAGGAGGGTTGATATAACAGTATTTTTCAAGTGAAATTTTCATTAAGAAAGGCTATTTCAAACTTTGACTTTCTTGAAGGAATATAAAGCCATTTGTTAATTACAGTTTCAATACCTTTTTCTAGCTTACCCCTCCCACCATAATTTGATGTAAATTTGTTTAATGAAAGGGTACTTCTCTAAGTGCTTCACAGTTTTTTTCCAGACAATTTTCAGTTCTGAGATTTCAACATCCCAATAATTTTCCTGACAGATGAGTGGAGGAAGCTTTTGGGGTGGATTATCCAGTCTATAATGGCTGCTATATATTCTTCTGGCAATAAAAAACAATCCTGGAAATTGCATGTACTGAGGCCCTGAAGAACCCCATAATGGTTTGTATGGAGATTATGACTCTTCTCAAAGCCTCTTTGTAAAAGCATCATCCAAAAGTAAAATAATGATCTGAGAATTTCATTCTAATATGAACTTTTTCTTGATTAGTACCTGTTATGTTTCCAAACACTGATATCTAAATTGATCTTATAATCAAAACGTTTTTTTCTGAACCAGAAATGCTACTGCTTCTTGCAACAGGAATCTGATGTGGACAATTTCAGTGCCAGTAGTGGTGGAGTTAAATCAAAAAGGAGACCTGTTGCTAGCATGCAAAAGCTTCTGGTGGGAAATTTATATTTTACAGTCTCTTTCTGGGCTGATTAAAAATGTAAATTTTATGTAGAAATTTACAATATCATTCATGTTTCCAGTTCTGCAGATTTTAAAAAATCATATATAAAATCAAGATAATCCACACCTAACCATAACCATACTGACATTAAAAAGTCAGGCCCTTTTTCATGTCAAAGTGATTTTCTCAAAAATATTTTTATTAGAGTGATACCAGTTGGTGTGAACTGAACCTTGGTCTTTTTTCCCTCTATTAACAGTTTATCATCTCTGATGTTTTGGAAGAATCAGTATTTATCTCCGTGAAGTTTCATTATGACACAGTAGCATGCACATTGCTAAGGATATTTATTTTAGGAACATTATGTTACTTAGTCCGCTCCACTACATCTGTAAGATGTAGTCTTAATAAGCATACTATTTAAGATGTAGTCTTAATAAGCATACTATTTGCTTTAATGACAGATTAAGTCTTTTACTGTATCAAGACAATTCTTCTTTTTTAAATATATTTCATTTATAGCCTTCAGGTTTTCCTAGAACTCAAGTTTCCAGGAAAATGAGAGAGAAACACTCTGTCACTTATTTACAAATGTGTAATTTTTTTTGCTTCCCCTTGTCTGTGTATTACCACAAGCTGTCAGTCTACAGAAAACACATGGAATTTATGCTCTGAATAGGGCCTTACAGCTATGTTTTTAAGTTACATTTGCTTTTACATATAGATATGTATATATGTAAGGCAAGCTCTACTTGAAGTGTGGCAAATGCATCACCTTCACCATCCACCAAAAAATAGTCTTATAATATTATAATAAAATGCAGACAGAGAAATTAGCAGTAAAAAAAAAGCCAGTCTGCTACCATATAAGTCCACATGGGTCTTATTATTGGATTCAGTAGGATTAATTTTGACATAATGCGCAAAAGTCTGAAAGTTCTCAAGGTTTATTTCTTACATATTCACATTCATGTGGATAGTTTGCATGATATGTCAGTTTTAGAGAAACTGAAATAAAGTTTGGGAAGACTTTAAGTAATAATTCTGGTATTTCATGTATATTAGGACTCCAAACTCTGAATTTTATCATGTTTCATAAATTTGTTCTGGGTATCCTCAATAATCTCTTGTCCTCTTTTCATAAGAGGAGTAGAAGAAAGCCTAAAGAGACTTACGCATTACTTTTTTAGCTCTAGACCTTAATCTCCCAGCACTGAAGCTAGGTGAAGTACTGCAAAACTTGTTCATCAGCCCAGTCAGATATCAAACAAGTCAGATATCATACCACCATTAAAAGTGAATAAAATCCTGGACAGCCATTTCTTTGTTAAGAAAACCCAGCAAACCATAATGTTGATGTTTTCCTTAATTTTTTAAAATCTCTTAGAAATCGAAGTGTCAATGTAACTTTCCTCTGCAATCTCAGTCCTTGGACCCAATTCTCTGTTGTGGAATCAAATCCTGCACCTAAAGAAACGTTCATCTCTCAGTTCACAGGGTGAATAGTTGTACATATTAGCAGACAGTTGTGTGTGCAGATACTAATTTTGCTGAGCTAAAACCTTTTTTGCTAAGGAATTAAGATTTTTTTTTTACCAGAAGAATATGTATTTTGAAGACACTAGGTTTGAGCTTTGAAGGTTAGGTAGCTACTACTTACCCTAAACTCTCTCCTGATTCCATATGCTCTCACTCCTCTTTGCTGCTGTTTTATGGCTCCTTTCAACAGCTATGGCTGCATTCACCCTGTTCCTCAGGACATTTGTTCGTCTTCCCTCTTGCACTTCATTAGAGAAATCTGTATTTTTCTTTTCCTTATAGAGTATTTCCTCAGCAAATCTCAGCCCATCAGTTCTACATCATTCCCTGTGTACTAAACTTCTTGTTGTTTGAAAAGTTACCTTTCAAGTTAATTTTTACTCAAAGCACTTTCTGCTTTCTCATTGGAGCTGTCAAAGACTGAGTGCTGTGAAAGATCATCCCTTCCATCCCTTCCTGACCCGAATTAAGGGAGCCCTGCAGGATGGCTGCGGCTAGATCCAAGAGTCCTGGTTATAAATTTACAACACAAATGTGCCCCTTAAAAGGGGTGATATACTGCACATGCATCAGCAACGTGCATCCAGCATGTGCATCCAGCAACTAGGCTACATAGGGACACTCAACATTATTGATCTCCTGCCACATCAGGTATTTCTTACCTTAATTCTCACTTGCAACAACCTACCAGCAAACCTCAGGGAAAAGTGGAAAGGTAAACCTTCACTGTTTTCTCCAACATCATCCTGAATCAAGGCAGCTCACCAGAGGTCAAATTTATTGTTTATGATAAATCTAGGTAAATAAAGCTGTAGAGACTTTTTTCCCCCATGTAAATAAGGCTAAACTAACTATCTAATTGCATTTGCAAGCTTTTAATAAAGGAGTCAAAGATTTCTTTGTTGTATAACTTCAGCATGCCATTAAAATGCAGCATTTGAAAATGGAAAATATTTAAAATGGTAATTCAAAGCAAAACATCTTGTTGAAAAGGAAAATTTTTGGAAAATTTTCCAACAGTAAGCATGTTGCAAATGTAACTATTAGTAGAATATAGGTGTGCAAATATGCAAATGAAACTACCACGTATACTGCTGCATTTCAGCACTATGGATTATTGGGTTTTGGGGAACTAAGCAAGTTGGAGAGCTTTTATTGTTAATATCGATAATTTATTTATTTAAAGAATAGAAATATCAAAGGACTGAAACATAAAGAAGTGTCAAGATACTGGAATTATGAGTGATTGTGATAAGTATCTAAAATAATTCAAATCTTACAAAAATTATGAAAGGACTAAGAGGCAAAATAAACATAAGTCATGAGCAAAATCTGAGTACTGTGTTCCTTGGCTGTAATAAAGGGTAAAGTTAAAAAAAAAATGCAATTCCTTTTAATCTGTAAATTGTAGAATTAAAATGTCATAGTTAAGTAGAAGTATAGAAAGTGTGCATGCCGATATTCAGCCTTTACATAATGGAGTAGTAGTCTCTTAATGTTTGATAGGAATCAAAACTAAGCTTTAATAATCATAATTTTTCATTACAGTTAGGCTACAAATTTAGTTCATGGATATTAAGCCTCCAGTGGAATTTTCACAAAGCACATTTCCATTCCTTTCGGCTTGAGCTTCAACACTCATAATGAAAACAAACGTAACAAAAACCTGCATACTATTTATTAGTGGGGGCACAATAAAATCAGGCTTCTGATCAGGCTGCAATATGCACAACACTCTGATCTTAATGGTAGAGAGGAGTAAACAAGATATTAGTGACATCTGCATGTATCTTCAGCTGAACTGGGAATTGTGAACCAACATGTTGTGAACCTGTTGTGAACTCAGAGATGAAATAAACTGAAAAAAAAATATGCTCTACACAGCATTGCTTACTGCGCTAACGGGGCTTATTTTGGGCACCGGGAACTGTCTGTGTGGAGAATAATGAAAGATCAGAAATGTTCGCTGGGAAAAAAGGACAGCAAGATAAAGTTTTAAATTGAAAGAAAAAGAACAGTTTGGGGAAAATCATCTCCAGGACACAGTAAAACTTGGTGGGACAGTGGGATCATGCACACTCTTATTCCAGTGCTTGACTTGCTGCTACAGCATCCTGTCTGTGGTCATGCCTCCCTGGATTTTGAGGCATTTCTGCTCTTTCATAAAAGCTTTATGAAAATAAGGAGGCAGGCCACCCACCCCACCTGCTCTTGTTTCCCCAAGAACTGCTTGCCTTTTAGCTACACTCAATGAGTGGAAAAAAAAAATGGAGAAGGCAAACAAGGTCCAAAAGGACTCACATAGTAAAGGTCCTATGTAATAAGCTAGGTTATAAACCATTTCTGGAGAAGTTGAAGGAAACTGAAGAAAAGCTAGCTAAGTTGGACAGTCCTGAAATATTTCTATTTTTAGGTTAAGTTACCTTGGAATTAATGTTCTTCTAAATTTACAGAAATGTTCTAATTTTACAGAGCTTTTGATGTGACACATGTGCAGTTCATATAGCATTTTAAAATAACATACTGCAGTTTTTTTATAAGAAGGCTCCAATGGTGGTTACCTTAAAAAAAAAAAAAAGATGATTGCAAAGCATCACTCCTGTAACTTCAGGCAGAGGAGTGAAAAACATTAAGTCCTCTCATACTTTGTAACCCTCCAAAAGGACTCTGAAGTTTTGAATAACCCTTGAAATGACTGATAGGTCAAAACAAACTAAAACATTGAATTATTTATTGCATACTGTGTAACATCGATATAGCTGAAGGACGCGCTAAATATAAGCAAGGGAGGATTGGATAATGACTATAAAAATGAAGAATATTTTGGGTTCAGCTTTTTTCCTGCTACTAAAATCCTGTGCTATCCTGGGCAAGTCACTTATTGCCCCTGAATTTTCTAGAACTTTAGGGAAAAGGAATGTGTTCTTATAGAGAGATAATTTTGATGTTGTGACAGTGTGGCTAGAAATAATTATGTAMGTTTGTATTAGAACGTACAATTAGAAGGTACTAACTTCTGAATAAACAGTAGACTAAATAGTAGAAATAGCAGTTCAGGGTGAGGAGACCTACAGCACAACTAAAGACTGAGTTTTACCTTACCCCTGACCATGAAGGATCTACCATAGTAAACACTGTTCTTCTTTTCCCCATGACTCCAAGTAGTAATCTGTTTCAAATTAATGCTGAAAATCCATGTACTGATCAGTTCCAGTGAGGAAGTGTTGACTTGTGACAGATATGATGCCCACATTATTTGTATTGCAACCCAGATCTGTCAGAAGAATTGTTTTCAAACTATTTTTTTTCAGATATAACACGTCTTTATAGTAGTTTTGTAGATAAGCACAGCTAAATGTGCAAGGAAGAGAAAGATTTTTCTCATTTCCACGATTACAGTATTGGGTTTTAATGAGAACTTCAGAGTTAATCTTTGTGTGCATTCTTATCTGATTTTGCTCTGCTGAGCTTTTTAAACATAAATGTCCTGAAGCAAAATACCAGTAATCTTAAAAAAAAAATGGAAGGCAGATAACATGCCAGTCAAACTGTTCTTTTTGATGCACCCTACAAGAGACAAAGCAAAATGCCTGTTTTTCATCACAAAACTGACCCCTGCACCCAAATGCTATCACCATAAAAAGCCTCTAAAGGGGGATGACAAACGTTTTCTTTGTGTCTACATCTATTAGCCTAGGGGTAGCATGCCGATGTCGGGGGTGAGGTCGATAACCCAGCTCAAGTGCATCTACACCAATGCACGCAGCATGGGCGGCAAGCAGGAGGAGCTGGAAGCCATTGTGCGGCAGGACAGCTATGACTTGGTCGCCATCACGGAGACGTGGTGGGACGAGTCTCATGACTGGAGTGCTGCGATGGATGGCTACAAGCTCTTCAGAAGGGACAGGCGAGGAAGGAGATGCGGTGGGGTGGCTTTGTATGTCAAGGAGTGTTTGGACTGTACGGAGCTAGACGTTTGCGATGATCGGGTTGAGTGCTTATGGGTTAGGATGAGG
>JASVER010000229.1:0-35828 GCA_030449065.1 Oceanodroma leucorhoa | reverse complement strand
ATTGGATATTAGGAAAAATTTCTTCACCGAAAGGGTAGTCAGGCATTGGAACAGGCTGCCCAGGGAAGTGGTGGAGTCACCATCCCTGGAGGTGTTCAAAAAACGTGTGGATGAGGTGCTTCGGGACATGGTTTAGTGGGCATTTGTACTGGGTTGATGGTTGGACTCGATGATCTTAGAGGTCTTTTCCAACCTTAATGATTCTATGATTCTATGATTCTATGATTCTATTAGTAAAACAAAGAGAAGGCAAACTGAGGAAGGTGGTTTTTTTGGATGGAGATATTGTTGTACCTAAACCATCAGGTTAGGCAGGTATTACCACTCATGTAACATAAAATTCAAAATTTTTTCAAGAACTTGGAGATGGATCATTCAGGGTCCTGGCAATGGGATGAAGCACTTAATGCAGTTGATTGTCTCAAGAGCGACTGTGGTGATAGGAGAAAGTCTCAATACACATTCCAGTCAAAGTTTCAAAATCAAGACAGTAGTTTTGTAGCAGTCTCTGTTTTAAATGAACTATTACAGGAGTAGTGCATCAGCGTAATGTGTCCCCAGTGACTGAGTTGCTGAACGAGCAGATTGAACTAGCTGGAGTTAGATAATTTGGTTTGTTGTTTTTCAGTCTAGTTAGTCTTGTCCTCTCTTGTATGTTTGATGGTCATATCATTTTTGAACAGTGGGAAAAAAAAAGTTTTGGGTTTCAAGTACATGTAAAGTACACTGAGTAATACCTTTTTAAAAGTTCAGAAGTTAGAAAATATTCAACCCTTAAGAGAATACTGCAGCATGAAATGATGAATGAGACTTTGACCCCTTATTCATCTCCATGCAAGAGCTCAGCCAGACTTAAGCAGAAAAGGAGGTTGCCATTTTACCAGTTATTCTTAGGCTAACTGTATGATGTTAAAGCACATGCTACTCTTCCTGTATGTCTGCTGAGAATTCAATAACTTGGTCTCAGCTTACTCAGTGAAATAAGTTAACATGAACAGCCAAATCAAATTTAAGGCAGAGAAATGTTACTAAATTCATAAACAGTAGAGTATGTAACAGACTGAAAATAAATATTTACCTTGGAATCCTAGCCATCTGATTTACCACCAAACAAGTGATAGCAATCTTTTCTTTCAGTTTATGCTTAATGTTATCAAAAGAAGGGATAAATGGCCACATTTCCAAACAAGCATTATTTCGAGAAATCTGCCAATTTACATTCTGACTTAAGGTCAGGATTAGTAGTGCACAAAATCAAAAGACCAACAGCAATAAAAAAAAATCATACTGCAATAAATGTCTCTTAAGGAACACAGTACAGAAGAAGCCTGGAAGCTTCACAACAAAAGCCTATAAATTGAACTCTGAAATATTTCTGAAAACGAATCAAAGATGGTTTGCCAAGTCAGACTTAAAACTGTGGTGCCTTAGGGTGGGAGAGGGTTTTAGACTACAGCTAGTGAGCAAATCTGGCAGCAGCCAAGGGTTGCCTTATTATTTCAGAGAAGCAGTAATATTACTCATTTCCACCTGCTACTTACAGAGCTGGATTTGTGAAGTTGCCTTCGACATTTTGCAAAAGTAAACAGCATAACAAACAAACAAAAATAGGGAACATCCTTACATCATTTGGAGAGACCACTCAAGAGTTACTAACCATTTAATGAGGAGTAAACTGGCAGAGAATATATTGTTTGCCTGGTAACAAGATTTTTGTGTATGCACATAAAACAATGCCGCTGCTCTGTAGATCAGACAGTTCCTGTCATTTAGCACAGACTTATTGCCTAAAATATCTAACAAAGATTTTCACTCCTAATACATACTTCTCAAAGCGAATATGGAAATTAAGTGATTTAGAGTGCTGATCCACATTAGTTTCCTTTAATGAWAAAGATAGTTCAAGAGATCCCTATACTGCCTTCAGTGTTTTGCTCCACCAGTTGTGTCTGTGGAAGATTTTGTGAGATCATACTTTACACTGTGTTGATGAAATGGTTTGAATTACAAGAAAAACAAGAAACAAAAGAAAAGAGAAAAGAGAAAAGAGAAATGAAAGATACGGTTTAGAATTAAAGTGATTTAAATATGTGTGAGAACTTGGAACTGCAGTTTCATGATTGTGAGAAAAGGAGCTGCCATTAAAAAGACTGTGTCATTTCTTGTCTATGTGTATGTTTCTGCATCTTCCCTTGCACGTTCATGGGACTCTAACTGAAGACTAACCTGCACACACACACATGCACCCAAAGCACAGCAGATCCTTGAACTACCTTATTATGCAGTTGTGAATGTGCAGTTCATTTATTATGCAGTTCATGAGTGTAAATCCCAGTGTAGGGAAAAGTAAGAAAGTCAAGCTGAGGGCATGGAGGATGCAAGGCCTGCTCCTTTCAGAACTGCTCCTTGCTTATGATAGCCTAAGACAACTGTGAAGCTGCAGCTAAGGCAAACATCCTGGCCAAATGACCTCTTGACCAGAATATAAACTCAGCTCAATAGGAGTAAATATGATTATATTTTTTACATATTTTGTGTGCTAATGTGCTAATGTTTCACATGTGTTTTGTGTGCTAATGAGAGACTCATGTTCTAGAGTTGCACCTTCTCCATGCTACCAGGATATCCTACTATGAAGCTGATGAGTCCCTGTGGAAGATATTGTGAACAAAACCTCACCATTTCGGCCTCAAGTAAGTCACAGAAGTTTGGGGTTAGGAGTTTGTTGGCTAGTAGCAGTTGGGAAATGTTATCTGTGTCTGTTACCTAGTCTTGCTGGATAATTCATATACAGGAATTAGACTGCAAACTATTTACTCTCATTCTTGGCCCACAAGAATGTGCGGATTTGTGTGTGTGTGTGTAAGTTAATAGACATAGAATAAATAATAAAATTAGTTTCCTAATAACAAGAAGTGTAGAATATGGAGCAAAAGTAAAGTAAAAGCAGAATATGGAGCAAAAGGAAAGGAAAAGCAGAAAATYATTCCACAATAATGCTTGTCCCTAGCAGTGGTGGGCAATATATATTGAAACAGAAAAAAACATTTGTATAAAAGTATAAACTCACAATGTCATAAAACCTCTATTTGTGTTGTATTATTGAACCATTTTTAATCAATAAAAAATGGACTGTTTCGTTTTCTTACAACTTTCACAAGAAGGTACTATAACACCAAGTTATATTAATAATTTGTTGTAATACGATACTAAGATATATTAATAGTTTGTTATTAAAAAAATTGCATCAAAGCTTACGTGCTACAGACACATAAGAACAGAGGAAGAAAGAGGGCTAGCCACTTAGCAACCCTTTATAGACAGACACCTGGATATATCCTCTGGTTTTCGGTTTAGCTGCTGAATTGTCCAAAAGCTTTAGCACAAGGTTGAGAGTGCAGTTGGTCCAAACTAGCACTTTGTTCTTCAGTTGGTAAAGGTTCTGAGTGATAATTTTATCTTTCTATTGAATTTGAACCGTAGCTGAACTGGGAGGTGAGGAGAGCAGGATATGGGTTAAAATAATGGTTCAACTTTTTGTAAGCTAACAAGAACTTAGTTTTTTTATAAAACAGGTATATAATAATAAGTTGTGGTTGCAGCTGGAAAGAAGTCATAAGAAGATGCTGTAATGTAGACACAGGACAGAAATGAAAATGTTAATAATCTGCCTAACTGCCCAGGGCAGAAAACCTTGGGGCAGCACAGCATATGTATGAATCATAGAATACCTCAAGTTGTAAGGGAACACCGAAGGATCATCGAGTCCAAATTCCTGCTCCTCTCAGGACTACCTACAATTAAACCATATGACTAAGAAAGTTGTCCAGACGCTCCTTGAACTCTGACAGGCTTGGTGGTGTGACCACTTCCCTGGGGAGCCTGTTCCAGTGACCGAACACCCTCTCAGTAAAGAACCTTTTCCTTATGTTCAGTGTGAACTTCCCCTGATGCGACTTCATTCTATTTCCTTGTGCCCTATGGCTGGTCACCAGAGAGAGATCAGCACCTCCCCCTTCTGCTGCCCCCCTTGAGGAAGTTCTAGACTGCCATGAGGTCACCCCTCAGCCTTCTCTTCTCCAAGCTGAACAAGCCAAGTGATCTCAGCCATTCCTCAGAAGTCTTGCCCTTGAGGCCTTTCACCATCTTCGTTGCCCTCCTCTGGACACACTCTAATAGTTTGATGTCCTTCTTATACTGAGGCACCCAAAACTGCACACAATACTCGAGGTGAGGCCACACCAGTGCAGTATAGAGTGGGACAATCACCTCCCTTGAGCGGCTAGCTATGCTGTGCTTGATGCACCCCAGGACATGGCTGGCCCTTTTTGCTGCCAGGGCACACTGTTGACTCATATTCAACTTGCCATCAACCCAAACCCACAGATCTCTTACCGCGGGGCTGCTCTCCAGCCTCTCATGCCCCAATTTTTACATATAACCAGGATTGCCCTGTCCCAGGTGGAGAATCCTGCACTTGCTCTTGTTGAATTTCATACGGTTGGTGATTGCCCAGCTCTTTAGTCTATCCAGATCTCTCTGCAAGGCCAAAAACTATTAAGCTATAGAAAATGTGATGTAACTATTAGAAATTAGTTAATGGAATTAAAGATTGCAAATCAGGAAACTAAAGAAAGAGAAAAACAAATTTAGAAGTTAGGGAAATTAAATAATTTACACTTTGTGGGAAAAAATGGAATAGGACTGTCAGGCTTCAATATTACGGTCATTGGATTAAGACACACTGTTTATAAGCAGCAGCAGCTAATAGATAAACACATTGATTGAACTTTGATGTAAGTTTAAAGTCTTTGAACCCTGTAAGGTAATAATTAGGAAGCTAAAATAAAAACTGCAAGGCATTCCATTCAAGATATGCTTAAGCAATTCTCAGAAGAATGACATTTCAAAGCTTGAGCTTCACCTGACAGAATACAGTGCCACTAAATACATCAGATCTAAATTAAAGCCCACTGACAACACAGGTCATTACCACAACAACTGACTAAGTGACTTTTATGGTACTTGATTAAAATGACAATGGGATTTAAAATGATAACCTTTTCCTCCTTTTCCTGAAACTCCCATGAGGAAAAAAAAAAAAAAGAGAGAAAAAAAAGGGACACACCTCTCCCCCCCAGCCCAAACACGATCTGCATGAGCCGTATCACCAGTATAACTTGTATGGGTAGTTCTGTTAATATAAATTAATTTGGAAGAACATTTTCAAGCTTCAATTTCATTCCTTTACTGCAGTGATATAAATAAGTTAGAGAACTATTAAGAGGTGGTTTCAAACAGATCATTAAAAAAATAAAACCCACTCAAAAAGACTATGTCAGTTTGCAAACAGAAAAAACACTCCCCTGTGAAGAAAGGCTGAGTTTATTTTCAGAGGAAAGGAGTTGTTTATTTTCATATAAATCTTTTGCCATACAATCACACCTCTAATCTGAAAGCTGCTCTAGAACACCATCAGGCTTGAGCTAACAAGTCCTGGTAATAAATATGAAGAAACTTAGTAGCTGGATTACGTTGTCCTGTTAGATTCTAGTATAAAAGCTCTAAAGCGTGACTAAGTCTGCGCAGAGGTAGAATGAAGTGGTGCCTTTTTGTAACACCATTATGCAGACATCTCTCACTTACACATGGGTACGTCCTGTGCCTTGCAAAGGGACAGTTACCTCACTGAGGGTTTTTAAGCCCTCTAGGTAGCAAGAAATCTACCAACATGGTTTAATTAATAATTTAATATAATAATAATAATATCATTATTAATAAAAATAATTAAATAACAATTTTCAGCATTGCAGTATCTTGGTCCTCAAGAGTTCATTGGCAAAGTGGTTGTCACTTTGGTTATTTCCTCTTTTTTGGCAAGAACCAGATTTGCTGGTTGTCCATGTGGCATTCTGTTCCATCTAGATGTCCTGGCCCTTCTTGTACCCATGCATTAACAGGAGAGGTTGAGCCAGGGCCCATTTTCCATAGTATGAAGACGATCAGAGGATGCTAGAATTTGAACAGTATTTTATTTGGTGTAGGCGTTTGGGGCATGGTGGGGGCCTACAGTAGCAGCCTCTATGGGAAGAGACCAGGAGCTGCCTTGTGCCGGACTTGGCTGGCTTCACAATGGACCCACTGCAGGACACAGCTGAGCCCATCAGTGAAGCTGGTGGCACCTCAGTGGAAACATGTTTTAAAAAGAGCAAAAGATACCAGACACATAAAGAAGTACGGAGTCAAAGGAGTGAGAAAGAGCAGAGGGAACACTTAGGTCAGAGGAGGAAGAGAAGATGCCATGGCAGAAAAAAAACCTCTGCAGCCCATTGAGGAGCCATGCTGGAGCAGAGGAAAGGTGTGAGGAAGAAGAAGAGGCAGAGAGAAACTGTTGTGTACTGACCATTACAGCCCCCTCCTCCCACTGCTCGCTGCCTCACTGCAAGGACTGGGTATAACCTGCATCATAACAAGGAGCATCGGAGGAAAGGAGAGGCATCTGGAGTGAAGGAGTGAAGTTGAACCTGGTGAAGTGGGGCGGAGAGATGTTTTAGTCTTTGTTTCTTTTTTTTTGTTTTTGCTTCACAATACCCAGTATTGTGATCAGTAATTAAATATATTTTTATTTATTGGCAATAAATTAACTTCCCCAAGCCAAGCCTGTTTTGTCTGAGGTGATAATTGGTAAGCAATCTCTCTGTCTTTACCTTGATCCATGAGCTTTCTCATTCTCGTTATTCCTAGGCTCCACGCTGGCCTGCTGAGGTCAAAGTGTGAGCAAGGGGCTGGGTGGGGGTTTGGCTGCTAGCAGAGCCAATCAACTGCAGGTATGAATGGGATCCAGTCCATCTCTAGGACAGGTGCAAGAAATCCATACTGAAGATCAGGTATGGATAAACCCTCAGGACCAGTGTCATAGCATGGATATTCAAGTGAATGAATACAAGTTAGGTGCTTTACATAGGTCAGGATGGTCAACAAGAGATTGGTTGGGTTGAAAGGAGCCAGTGTCACCTTGTAGCAGTGCAAGATTCAAGAGGAAGGGTCACTTTAATATGTGATATCCAGTGTACACTTGTGTGACCAAGTCCTGCAGAAGTTATAGAGAGTCCCAGGAGACTCCTGGGATTTGTGGGAGAATGTGAAGAAAACAGAGTTGGGGGCGGGACCATGACCTTTTCTGTTAGCAGTTGCCACTATTTAACAGAGTTGCTACTTCATGTTGGTGTTAAAGCTAGGTTTTTGTAATTTAATAATTAATAAACTGTGCTCTGAGGCTTTTGATTTTTCATGAGTAGATATAGGAGTGCCCTATGACCTTATTCACAGATTTGGGTCTTTTAGTTACGTGAATGACACAATGGCTTTGCACTGGGTTTTCACCACACGATGGAGAAATTAGTTTATTGCCATTTCCATTTCTCTTGAACATTGGCAACACTTACATGTTTCTAAAAGCACATTGGATTTCCTTTTTTTCTGACAGTGATGGTTTCTTTAGTGGTTGATTTTCCCTAAACTTCATTAGTTTCTAGTGGTCCCAGGTGGTTTTCCCTGGCTGGCTCACACTGGATTTTGTTGACCATGCTGCCACATCGCAAAGCGTGACACAATGGACCAGGTGCAGTGTCTCATGATATGACAGTTTGGGTGTGGGGAAAATAGGTGAAAGTCTGTGTATTTTTTCTTCTCTAACCCTTCTAAACAGAAGGGAATGAGATGGATACAACACACTTCTGTTTATGACAGCAGTAACTTTTGCTCAGTCTGAACACGCTTGCAATAATAATAAATGGCTCTGTTACTCTGACAAAGCCCCTGTGGCATTTTTCTGGCTCACAGGAGCAGTTCCAAGTTTCATGGATTTGGATGGATCTCATCATTATTGTTTAGATCTTAATGAATACTGATAAAATATTCATTGGCTTTTGAAATTTTATTTTATTTTATTTTTTTAAGGTTTTTAAAATTATGCTCCTGTGTGAGTAACTAAAGGTATCCTGCAATAAAAGTACATAAAAATGGGCCGACAGAATGAAAGCATCAATAAAATTGTCTTTATAGTTACTTCCAGAGCACATTTTCTGCTGACCTGGCTTTTATTTCTTCTTTAAATATTAATTGTTGATTTGCTAGTTTGAAAACATGTCCTGGAGTTCCCCTAGGCACATGGCTACACATTTTTTTCTTCTGCTTTTCCTAATCCCTCTTCTCCCTCTCCTCCTTCACTTCCATTTTCCCGTCTTGAGTCTTCCCCCACAACAAGCAGGGTGGCACATTTGTGAGTGATACTGGTGCTGTACATCACTGAAATCAATGGTAGATATTACAAAGTTACTGGAAGCTGTATTTGTACATAGTGTGCCACCTTATTGCAAAAGCTAGTGGGGGACATATTTAACAAATGCTGTAAGACCCAAGAGGTAAAGGGCAAGAAATAGAACAATGCTGTTCATCCTGCTTTGTTTTTTGACTGAGTAATACTTTCCTCAGCCCTGACCTACGTAAAAACAACAACAACAACAGCAACAACAACAACAACAACAGCAGCAACAACAGCAACAGCAGCAACAACAACAACAACAACAACAACAAAACCTTCTCAAGATTCCTGTTTAAGAGGAGTGCATTGAAAGGCTCTCCTCCCTGCAAAGCCTCCGTTGTGTGCCATGTTGTCTTTCTAAGCAGGTGAATCTTGGCTGTAAGTTTCTGGTGCTTGCCTTTCACAAAAATGAGAGAGCAAGAGCCAGGAAAAGAATGGAAAAATTTAGTCAGAATTCTTCAATTGAAAGAATGCTAACTACTTCAATCTGCAAATCTTAGATTAATTACTGGTTTTTATCTAGATCTTAATGCTTTCAATTGGGGGAGGAGGGCAAAGAAGATCTTTTAAACTTATTACTAAAAATGCCTTTGCAGGCTGTGCAAAAACCAATTCTTCATCTTGGTGGTCACCAAGATGCAGCTATTAGGCCTTTGATTTATGATATATTTACTGAAACAGTTTCAAAATTGAGACAGCTTTATACTTCCTCAGTCTGAGCATGATCTTCAAAAATGTTCTAAGATTTTCAAGATAAAAATGTAGTTTTATCTTAAGTTCAGCTGCTTTCTTTGAAAACAAAGTAATCTCTTCTCTGGTGCAGAGTTCAGACTCCTTCCTCTGACTTTTATTGTGTCTACCCTTCGGAAGCCAAGCAGATTTCTCCAATTAGCAGAGTTTCTCCATATGGTGTTGTGTTTGGACTTCGTGTGAATGTGTTTTGTATACTGTCGTAGCTGGGAGCTGAACTGGGATTTTGTGATCCAAAGACAACAGCTCTGCTTGGTTAGGCAAAGGAAGCTTATCCTCAGCCAGTGGGAACTAACCAAATACCTCTGAAAAGCTGAAGGTGCTTTTTCTATAATTTAAGCCTTTGGTCACGACATTACCTTAAGCTAAATAGGCTGAACCTTATGAAGAGGACAGTTGCAGTCCCACACAGTAAGGATATTACAGAACTGCCCTAATTAACACTGCAGCTTGTCACTTGTATGCAAAAAGCTTCATATGCCTCTTAAATGACAATGTCTTTCTGAAAATGCAACTGTAATTTCTGGCTCCCAAAAGCATTTCCCTATCGAGCTACTTCTGCCTGCAGCTCAGTTGTGGTTAAAAGCAAGCCTTGAGGCCATAACTTCACCTTTGTGAAGATTATTGGAGTGATAATTGCAATTATCTTTTGTACTCCTTTACCACTTGGTCGGGGGATGTAAACATGCCAAATTCTCCTCCAGAAGAGACTAGAATATTTAAATGAGATACACACATCTATGGAGTAATAACACATGGACTTTTCCTTGACTGGTATCATTGCTGTATGGGATCTGCCTTCTCTCCAAATGGTCCACAGGTAGTACTATTTTGCAGCTTGTATCCTCCCTGCACTCTTGATGGTTTTCTGGCATGCTCTGTTTCATATACTTCATGATTTTGGCATTTGTTCTGTACTTGGAAATTTCTTTCCCACTCCAGCCAGAACCCTTTCCAGCAAAGTGGTAATTCTGGATGTGGATACTAGAAAATAGAGAGTTCCTTATCAAACACTGTTTCCCTCTTTCTCAGCAGTCTATGTGGTGTATTTTGAAAGACAGAAATGATAGTGTATTTATGGAAGAAGGGCTACAAACCAGTAATTTTGTCATAACTGCCTATGGTGAGTTTCTGTAGCAGTTAGGACTAGACTGTGTGTGCACACTATAGACTTATTTCTGTAGCCTTTCCTTTGGGAATCATGCAATTATATCAGGATCTAGCTTGTGCAGTCACAAAGACAAGCTTGAAAATGCATTAGGAGTGCAACTGATGTAGTGAAATTTTCGAAACCCACTGGGAATGTTAGACAACACAGCTAAGGATACCCAGCAGTCAGTGGAGCAGTGCCAATGGAAACTGTACTTCTAAACATGTTATTTTTGGGAATCACAAACAATACTTCAGCAGAAAATTTTGTATATTGAAAGGGGCAAAAACTGCAGTAGGCCCTAGTCCTCCAGAAAAATACCTGTGAATTACTGGGATAAATAAAGAGAAGACAGCTGCCCACATCTATTTCTGCCTGTGACGGAGAAATGACTCTGCAGCAGTAGTATCTCTGCCCCTCTGAAAGCAGACCCTCCATGCCGCTACACTTGGAGAAAGGTGAGAGGCCCTTGTCATTGGGCCCAGAAGACAAACATTTTCTTGCTGTTTTCTCTGGTGTAGCAGCCCAGAAGAGTTGCACCATCCTTGTCCTGGAAATACTACAGATAGGTCTTGCTGTAGTGTCATTGCATTTGTGAGTGTGCAAGGAGAAGACAGGACATACAGCATGCACAAGCCAAAGGGGAGAAGTGCTTGCTGAATTCCTTTTACAAGATAACTTTTTAGGACTTTTTCCAGCTGTCATTGTCAGATTTAACCAGCCTAAGTTAAAAAAAAAAAAAAAGGGTGAGGGGAAGAAAAAAGCATTCTAACATTCTGCTGCCCAAACAGTATTAGTGAATAGCTAGGAAAGTAGAAGGAACCTGATCAGTTGTCCATTATATACCAAAGGGACCCAGCAGGTATCTCAATAGCTGGATATAACTGAAATTATTGCTCTTCAGGCAACCACATATTCCTGCAGGACTCTTACTGAATTTACTTAATCATTAGTGAGGAAATGGTGCCAGCCGAAGGTATAACCATAAGTGTTATTTACAAGAATTTCAAAGAGTTCTTATAGTGTAAACAAATTTTTTTTTTCTTTTTAAAAGGAATTATTGGGAAAGCTTCATGGGGAAATATGGCTTTAACTTTAAATAATATTTTCACAGGAAGTTTTTTTGATTGCTGCTACTGGTAAAAACAGTAGTGTGAGCTTCCATTTATTGTAAAAGGACTGACTGATGAAAGTCGATTATTTTGTAAATAAGAGCATATCATTTGAAGACATCTCTATTTGTATGCAGTATTTAATGAGTTAACTACCTAAAAAGTCTAGGGTGGATGTTCTGTAGAATTCCCAATGAAAAATATTTTCCTGTATCTAAGCAAAATGGTTAATGTCAGCATAACTTTCTAAAATGCATTCTATAAACAGCCTTGGAGCATGTACCATAAAGGGTATATGCAGCATGGTACTTTGGGCAAGAATTATTTGAAGTGCTAATGGTTCGTTTAGATAGGGAAGATCAGGAGTTGCCTGATGTCTGATGATCTGCGAAAACAGCAAGAGAACATTTTATATGGAGTGGAATATCTTTTAATTATCTTTTTAAAGAAAAAAAAGTACAGAAGACGTATAAACACTAGCAAAAATCTTAGAGATTGAATTGGCCTTGATTGGCCTTGGTTGGCCTTGAGCGAAGCTGGGTAAGTATATAGGTCTATCAATGTATTTATACACAATATACGTACATACGCTCACACATATATGTATTTTATTTAAAATATTTATACCTACCTTATATAAGTCTAATGAACATAAGGTAATTATGAAATCATTCACTGAAGTGATATATAATGCACCACTTTATATTAACATCTAAAGGCTCTGTCATGGTGAATATTGCCAAAGGTGTAAGTATTTCTTACTTACTAAAAAAGGCTTGATATATTCGTTTTACTGTTACTGAACATGGTGAATTCACTTAACTCTAATGAAGATATGCTATGCATTGCTATTTTGTAATAATAACATTATAATGTACCGTCAAAACATAGTTCACACAGGTAAAGCAAAACTTTCACAGTGCATGTGCAAATCTGCACATAGCTCTTCTATACATATGTAAACCTGAATTGTGCAGTGGGATGTGCATATGTAAATATACAGCTGAACACAGAGCACTGCTGCTTCAACTTTGGGATTTGGTTTGTAGCTTAGATTCAAAATAAAATGCTCAGGAAAAAAGTTCAATACCTGCTAGTCAAATCAGATGGATAAATATTCACTAACATTCAACTTGAAATTTTATTAAAGATAAACTCTTCAATTTTGAGAAGGTGACTAAAGCCCTTTTGAAATTCCTTTGCCAAAAGCTTTTCAGATTTTCAGCAGCCTCCTTAATATTCACTAAAGCCCCAAGTTAACTAAGGTGTTACACTAGCACTTTTAAAAATGCTGTTCAGTGGAGTCTGAAGATGGAAGATACGTTTACCCTTTGGACAAGGCAACAGGAAAAATTAGTCTGCTATGGATCTCCAAGTAGCATTAGCAGGAGAGCTAGAATTAAAAGAACAGTTTAACTGCATTGAGCTAACCAATGTGATGATGCTGTTTGGAGTTGACAGCCTTCACCGTTACTGCCTTGTGGCAATTTAACTTATATGTCAATATACTTTTTAGATTATGTTTATAATTTTTATCCTTAATTTGCTCATATTACACAGTTCTTGGAGATGTTAATCAGTGCCGGCCTTGTTGTTCCAAGTACCATATGAGTATATAATCAGAGGCTGGAAAGACCTACAATCTAAATAGTCAGGGCAGACAAAAAAGTGAGAGACACACAAGCAATGTGATCAAACTGATGTTAATGCCATGATACAAATGTTTTTTTTAGCACAGCGGGAATTCAGATGGCAAAAGAGGTTGTGGCTGAACAGAGCATACTGACAGTTTGGAAAATACAAAGAGAGCAAGTGAAGGCCATAGCCAGTTGAAGAGAAAACTTGAAAGGATGATGAGTGGGTGTTCAGCTCTACTCGGGGTATAACCCAGCAGTCAGCACTGGGGATAAATAAAGAGCGTTGCAGAGTTTGAGGATATCGCAAGACTTTAGGTTGTCTAGAGGTAACTGGAATAACCTGCAGCGGCTGTCTGAGGAGTAATTTTCTGTCTGGAAGACTTTTGACTCTGAGGCTCCAAAGCCTGCAAGAGAGCTCCTTCATGGCATGTGGCTGGCCATGCAGCCTCATCTGCTGGGCCTGCTGCACTTGGCTGTTTGCTGTTTTTTCTCTTCAAGATGAGTTCTATACATCTTTGGGAAATATTACAGTCTTTTTATAAGATATGATCCATATATTTAAAACTATCCTAAAATGGAGGGAAAACATCTTTTCATCTGAACATCTAAAAGTGTTGGGTTTGTGGTCTTAGTAATGCATGAGTAATAAATTGTCATGAACTCAAAATAATTAAAATGTTGATGCCGATCTGCAATAGATTATGTCTATTACTCTCTGTCTACAACTGAAAATATTAATGCATGGTTCATCTTCCTCAGGGTACACTGGAAAACGAAAACAATGATACAGCAATTCTGAATGATCTTGTCAAACTTTTCCCATCTTGCTTTTTGAAGATAGAGGAGATACAATAATTCAGTCTCTTGAATTGCCCAAAACATTTAGATAAACATAATTTGCAAATATAACTCTATTTCAATAAGTGAGTAAAAACATTTTGAAATTTCACTTAGGAATAGAAATTTTATGAGCGCTGCTAATATTATTTATTCTAATTTTATTGTACAGAACATATGTAAGTATTGTGTTCATTTTCTAGGCAAGTTACAAATGCGTACTGCCAGTAGTATCCCTTAGAATATGGTACGAGGATTTCCAAAATTGCACGCCAGCATATCTCACATTGCAGAGAAAAAGTAGCCCATGGAGATATCAACATAACATAGCATGCTTCACAAGTGCTAGTCAAGTGCATGAGGCAACATAAAAAACAAATAGCAGCATAATTAGATGTGTTATGTCTTAAAGAGTGAATCAATCCCTTCACCCCCCAGCCTGTATTGATACTGGGGTTTGCCCAGACCCATGTGCAGGACCCTGCACTTGGCCTTGTTGAACCTTATGAGGTTCACACGATCATGAGGTTCATGATCTATTATTTCCCAGAAAATTGGATGCAAGGTCCCCATGAAAGAAATTGTGAGAGAAAACTACAGTCAGGATCCAGTGAGGTGACTCAGTAGCTCAATGTCCTCCTATTTAGTTCAGAAAAAAAAATCTACATAGTTTACATGTGAATGTAAACATTTCTACATACATATCTTTCTTGGGAGTAAGAATTTCATTGAAATGGCTGAGAAAACACCCATGTCAATGGCTTTGTTTCCATAGATTTTTTTTTTTATTTTTGTACCCAGGATCTTAAGTAAATAAGCAAACAAACAAATTAATAAATAATGTAGGAGAAGCAGGAGGCATGTTTTTCAGCTCTTTCAGAAAGACCTATTGGTTCTGGACATATTTTATAAATATTTCAAAAATAGTTCATTGTACGTAATGCCATAATGTTGCTGAACTCAATTCCTATTTCTGTTCCCAGACATGTTACTGCCAGTTGTGTGATCTAAAGCTGCCTGTACACCTGACTTTCTCAAATGTATCTCTTGATTTTGCTTTGGGAAATAATAGCTGCCATGTTCATTTTGGACAGGTCATGTTTGTCTTCGTATTCATTGTGTAACAGAAAAGAAATAGCAGGGAAATACTACCCTGACGATTTTTTGGGACCTTCAGTGCATGAAGCGTAAGGACAACTATATTGTAATGAAAATGGACTTTGAATTTCTTTTAGGTTTTACAACTGACAAGTGATTCCAGAGTTTTGTATTTTCTCCCTACTGCCTTGCTGCATGTTACTGAGCCTTTAGCAAGCCTCCCTTCAATTTGACATTAACGGTGTTGATCTTGGTAATGCATTTGAAGAAAACCCAAAAGCATATTAAAAATAACTGCAGGAAGAGAAGCGTTTTGTTTGTTGCCATTGCTTTGTGTAAAATCCAGATTGTTCACTGTGTTTTATTCTGGCAATCACTGACAGGGTATATTCATAGTCTGGTAGAGCCTCAGGGTGGATTTGTCCCATTTGGGGATACAGTGTTAGCACAAATATCTTTCTTTGGGACAAGACTCCTGTAGTGAACCTATGGCTTCATTAGTGTTGTGGGTTACAGGAAACTCTCAAAGGTACACTTATACACAATGAATTCCCCAGTGGATTTACTGACACCCAGCACCTTGATAATTAAATTAATTAGGCTACCAGTTTATGAATTTTCTGCTAATGTAAAGCTTACTGATAGAGAATTAAGTTTTGCTATGCAGAGATACTTCTGTAATGTTGTTGCATGGTGGGTGGTCCTAATAGTGTTATCACCTGACTTCTCAGCGACTATTTGTCCACCTGATGCAGATATACTACTTTGCAGTACCCAGCAAAAGCTGAATCACCTTTCAACTCACATATATTTAAGCACATAAATTTTTCACCACATGTAAATCCAGAACCATCATTATATAAATATTTAAGTGAACTTGGAAATACATCTTTTCACATTCATAAGTGGTGGCAAATCATAACAAGTAAAAATATAGGCTTTCATAGCACTTCGTCAAGATTTACTCTTTGAGAGAACCCATAATAACTAGATTTCAGAGCCTGAATTAATTCTTTAGCCTCAAGCATTGTCTCTAATTTTAGCTTTTAACTATGCCACAGCCTCATTTTTTTAACTTGTCTACAGTTTTATCTCACTATTCTTTTTTATTCTGATGACCACTACATGCATTTGTGGGAGAAAAATATGAGGTATACAGTAAAATATGTAAAATAAGGTATGTCACTTTTTACTGCACTGATGAGTATGTGATAGATTCATTTAAATTAAGTCAAAAGCAAACTAACGCTAGTCCCAGTGCCTTTATAATAAAGCCATTAACTTTCATGAAGAAAGAAACCACTATTGGAATTGGAGTATGTTATAGGAAAGAAAAACATAAATTGTAGTACTCTTCAATTCTGTTCAGAAGTTTCATTGTTATTCTCATGTACCCATTGTGCATATCTGCTGCAGTAATTAAATGTGTGTTTTTAATATCATAGGTTATACTGTTCTTTACCACTATAAGAGCAGTTATATTTTAAGTTTTTTAACTGGAAAACTTGCTGTACAACACATCAAACATGAAAAGTGCAAGGTTATTCACCACATTCAACTCTGGGCAAGTTAGGATTTAGAGGCTCTAAAATCTTAAGGTACATTCCAGCTGTAATCCAGAGATGAAGTTCTGGTTTTATAGAAATAAATTCAAATTTTGAACACTGACTTCACTGATATTAGGATTTCATTCTGGATGTTTTGTGATAGGACTGAGTTTTAAGATAAAAGTAAAATGGTATTGACAAAAAAGCTGTTAAAGGGAGCCGAGTTCTAGTTATTGGCCAATCTTTTTCAGTGCATCTCATTTTCTAGATTACTTAGTCAAAGAAGCTACATAATGTTGTCATAAGTTAGTAGAGAGCTAAAGATTTAAGCTACAAATTCCATGACCCACCTCCCCAACTTATATCAGTACAATCTCTCCCGTCCTTCTTGCTGAGATCTCAAGAAATTAAAAGATTTGTTTCTAGATACTTTCTCTCCCTCTCTCTCTTTGTTTCTCTTGAACTTCAATTAAGAGAAAAATCCTAAATGTTGACCATATGTACAGAAATCAAAACGCTAATTCATTTTCAGAGCACCAAACTATTAATTGGCAATTATTGGTATGGCATTCTGAAATCACAGAATTGCAGAATAATTTAGGCTAGAAGGGAGCTCTGGGGGTCTCTTAGGTCAGCCTCCTTCTCAAAGAAGGCTCTACACCAGATTGAGACCAAGTTGCAAAATGGGTCTTCCAAACTTTCAAAGGTGGTGACTGCACAGCCTTCCTGGGCAAGGACCACTACTACATGCCTCCAAACTAATCTCCTCTGCAGGTTGAACAGGTCCATCTGCCTCTCCTTAGAGATAGGTGCCCCAGCCCCTGACCATCACACTGGTCCCCTGATGGACTTGATCTAGAAATGGATACTAAAACTTGTGTAGGTGCAGAACACAACAACCTCTATTTTGTACAACCTCACTGAGGGATCCTTGGGCTCTCATTGTTGTGTAATGACAATTGAAATAAGAAATGTAAAATGTAAATATTTCTGTGTACACTTATTCTGCAATCATTCTCATAATGCCTTAAAGATTTTCCTTAGCTAAAATTAAGAAATCTTGTACAAAGAAATATGGTAACAATTTGGTGAAGATTTGACTGTGTGTGTGTGGTTTGTCTGTATTTCCATCTCTACTAGCCTGAAGATGAAATTCTAATGCCTTTTAAACCCATGCCAGCCAGATGCATGAAAGCAGCCACATAGAAAGCCTTCAGAAAGCCAGTGAACAGTCCAGATAGGAAAAGCTGGTGCTTTTATCTCAGATCCTGAGTGGATAGCTATCTGGTTTTGAAAATCATCCATATAATTTTCAGTCATCATTTTACAACCTACTTTGATCACAGATGTTAAGGTCAGGATGTGCTTAAAGCCTGACACATCTTTTCTTAAAGATAAATGTTACTTCAGGTAGACCTTCAGGTGGAACAGCAAGGACAAATCTTTCCTTGAAACTCTTCACATGTTCATCACTGAAGTTTCATGCCAGAATGGCTCTTAAAATAGATTAAAAAAATCTATAATCTTGGGGGTGAAAATTCAGAATTTTAAAATATAAAAACTTTAAAATAGCTCTTCAGTAAGACAAAGATAAGGGAAGAGCTAGATCGACTCAACAAGAACAAGTTGTTACTGAATGTTTATTGGGATAGTTATCTTTGGCTATTTCTTCTTCCTTTAAGATGGAGATGAGTTTAAATCAAAGCTTCAGATAACGTGTTCAATTGGCTGATCCACAAACTCTACTGAATTTCATAAAGAAAAGAGAAGTCATTAAATCCAAGTCCAAATCTAAATTTCTCCTCAATGTTGGAGCTTAGTATTTAGGCCTTAAAAAGAGAAAGGTCAAATATAACTTTAAACCCAGGAAGAATTATTTTCTTTATTCATTTCTACTAAAGAGATACCAAAATCACACAGAAATGCATTCATGCAGTTTATTATCTTTAAGCTTTTTTTATCTCTTTTTTTCCTGCTCTAGGAATTTATTTTTTTTATTATAACAGTGGTCCAAACAAAAAGTAAATATTTATACAACTGAAAAGTATTAACTCCTCTGCAAAAAAGCCTCCATGAGTGATGTAGAAACAAATTACCAGAGTCGTAACTAAATGTTTTTTGAAGCACTGAGATGAAAACAGCATTTAAACTGCACTTAGAAAGTTTAGCATTTTGTGTTAAGCAGCTAATTTATTAATAGATGGTGTTCCTCCTTGTGATTGATACATAATAGTTGTTTACCACAAAAATCAAGAAATTCCACTGAGACCACAGTGGAAAAGTCTACAGAAAAACATAATGTTAATGATGCTTTTGGAGGAATGTGCAACCAAATTTCCTTAACTGCCTCAGTAGTAAATGTACATTAATGCAGGACTCCTCCGTTCAATATCTATGTTACAAAAAAAAGCTGTTAAAGCCAGAGATTTAGTCGCCCATTAGGGAATTCAGGCTGTCATTAGCTGTCTCCTCTGCTGGGTCTGCCAGGTAGTCAAGAGCTGGACTCTGCTAAGAGTATGCTCCTCTTCTATTTCTTCTACAGCTTCCAATGGAGACTGCAGACAACAAGGCTGTCTTCTTTTCTGTACTGTCTTAACATAATCTTTATGTAAAGATTAAGTAAATATACTTGCTTTAAATTAGTGGTGTTGCTGTAGCTACAATGATCTAGGATATAATGTAGATAAGATTTTAGGGAGAAGCAAGCATTGCCTCTTTCCAGTAAATCAGTTATTGGACTAACTACTTCTTAACTTTCTGATACTTGGTCTCTTACAAGATACTGTTAATCCCAGCAAACTCTGTCCCTCTTTGGACTGGCAATAGCTAGAATTAAGAAAAGTTGTAGGTCTTACCTAACCACAGAATGCAACTGGTAGGGTTTGTGCTGGCACCTCTGGAGAAAACATGGGTCATAAGGAAAAATAGCAATTTCAAAATAATGTGGACAGGTATTGAATATTCACTGAAACAGATTTGTATTATGGTGAAAATTTTGTGACTAGTTATATGAAGAAAAATAGCTTGTGCATGTTTCTATTCTAAGCATTGATTATACTAGAACCAGTAATTATTAACTTAAAAAAATCTTAACAAAATTTTGGCCCATGATAATTAACTCTAAATTGTTGGAGTGTATAACAGAGTAGGTGGAAAAAGCTAATGCAAAGAATATATTGACACAGAACCTGAAAAAATATCTGTATCTATTTTTTTTTAAAGTGTGTATATATATGTATATATATATGTATATATATATACATATGGCTGTGATTTAATTTGCATTAAAACATTTAACACTGCATTAAAAATTAATTTATCAGAATGTTACTGAATCTATCTGGGAATAAAAATACATTCCATCACATTGCATGTGTTTTTGCATTTGTGAGTGTGACAGGGACTGTGATAATGCACTAGTATAACTCAGGTGCCTGGATCCTATAAACACTTAGGAAGAAATTAAACTTTAATTTGGCATATTTACAGATTTGAAAGGAAAATTTTCTAAAATTCTTTGGTTTAGACATTACCTGTTCTTTACAATCTATATATTTAGTGATGCCTTAGATGACCCCACAGTAAAACAGACTTTATATAAACACTTCCAATTTATTAACAAGTACTTGAAGGTCCTGAAAGGCTGAATTGATTTAAATGACTTTCCCTTTGATATTGAGGACCAATGTCTGCTTTCTGGATGTCATATTGGAGGATCATCCTCCATAAAACATAGTGACTCTGAAAGTGTCTGTGCTACTTATGTATGACTAAAACTTTAAAAAGTACATTTTTGTATTTAATCTGGCAGTGTAGTTTTCAAGTTTGTGTGATTACAGGCAACCTTGGTGTGGACACAAGGCACTTGGTACTCAGAAAGTTTTCACCTTAAAGGGTCATGTTCTTAGCCTTTCCTGATGAGGAACAAATAAAATTAAAGCAGGATTTGGTTAAAATGCCTAATGAAACACTGGGATTTTCATGTCAACTGAGAAGATGCCCTCAAAAGTGTTTTGTAACTGAAAGAAGGTGTCAGGGATTTGATGAGAAGTATTTCTCTTCCCTACATTACCTTTCTTAGTAGTTGGTCTCAGGTAAAACAAAGACCCTAGAATAAAATTTGCATGACTCTCCATTCTATTCCTCTTTCCAAGTAAGAATCTTTTCTTTCTGGAAGGGAAGATTTTACACAGTGGTCTGGCATGTGGAAAAATCTGAATCCAAATTAACCTATTTTGCAGGTGGAAATATCACTGAATTAGGATGTAAGTTCTGATGTTACTCTCTAATTTAGTAAAGTCCTAGTAAGTCCTAAAGCCACATTTGTTACTGCAGAGACTTAGGCTAGTGTTATAATAAGGAGAGAGAAATGTAGAAGGTGGAGTTTGAGAAATATGGACTGATCAGGCTTTGGACTTCAGCAGTGAAGCTGTGACAGAAGGAATATATTTAGCTTTTTTTTATATCCGAAATAACTGAATAATAAAAACACTAGCCCCGTTCATCTCTCATTAGAAGAAACTGACCTATTGGTTTTCCTGATAGGTGCTCTGCTCCCATGAGGGAAAAAATCCTGATCCATTACTACAGTTTACATTCTAAGACATATATATATGTGTACGTATGTATATACATATATGAAAAAATAAACATATGGCTGCTCCAGGATCTAATATGTGTCTTAGCCAAAAGAACTGTAAAATTAAAAACTGACAGTAGAGCACAGCAGTGCTCTGTAACATTTCTCAGCCCACCTCAGGCTAGAAAAATATAGAGGCTTCTCCACAGAGTGAAACTAGACCAGATGATGTTTGTTTGTTTAAAATAATTTATTC
The DNA here is from genome assembly GCA_030449065.1 of Oceanodroma leucorhoa. Classification (NCBI taxonomy): domain Eukaryota; kingdom Metazoa; phylum Chordata; class Aves; order Procellariiformes; genus Oceanodroma; species Oceanodroma leucorhoa. Next base: position 14,539 of record JASVER010000229.1, on the reverse strand, counting down.
TTCTTAATGTCCCTTCCAGTTGTTCACCAGAAAGGAATTTTCAGTGAAATAATAGCTATTACAAAAAAGGTAAAAAGCCCTAAGAAGGTAAGTTTTTGTTGGCAGGACATGTGTACAATTCTAAAGTGAATGCTTTCAAGCTATGTTCATAAGAGAATTCAGGAGTCATTTATAAAACTCAAACTGAGGAAATTATAGCATTTCTCCTTCACTCTATTTAGTCCAGTGGTCACCTGAGATGACAGTGAGCCAGATTTATATCTTTACTCTGAACCAGAGATATTTCGTACTCTGAATGAGAAGCCCAACTACCGTATTAACCATAGCTCTTCAATTAGTTCCTGTAAAAAGTCAGACAAGAGAAAATAAAAAGTAGGAATAACCTGGCAGAAGTAAGACAAAGAATGAAGCTCTTCTAAAGATGCTGCAGTACAGCTAGGGTCAGGGGTGGAGGACCTTCAATACCTGGAGTGGGAATTACCCTGGTGCTGCAGCAGGCATCAGTGCTTTTGCTTTGCTACATCTACTTTGAGCTCTGGGAAACTCAGGTAAGTTGGCAATGGCAGCACAGCATGCCCATGGTACTATAGTCTATTTGAGTTCTGTAAGTCATCACAATATTAGTTACAAAAAGCAATGTTTAGCTGCTTGAAGACACTGGAAGCTTAAATGGAAGAATGAATATCATAAATAGGCAGAAGAAGCTTGGCAATTGAAATATCATTTTCATTTCCTACTCCTTTCCTGAAACGCACTGTGACTTTGCTGAAAGATCCCCACCCTCCCACAGCTACAAGCACAACTAATTTTTGTTTATTTCTAATGAACCGCTTTCATGTCCCTCGTTGACTAGATAGGGCGTAACTGGAGAATCCTTGTTGTAGATCTCAAAGCAGGGAGAAGAAAAGTTATGATACCTTCCTCCTTAGCTTTTTGAATAGTTTTTTGAGGCCTATTCCCTCATAAAATTAATCTGTCTCTAAATCTTGCTTACAAGCAGTACAGATGTACCAAGCTGGAATCAAATATCTTTTAAAATTGCCACAAGTTCTTTAAAAATTTGAAACTTTTTAAGCTTCCAGTCATCCTTAGCTGTGTCTCAGCTGAAATATTAATGATGAGGTAATCAGTGTATAGAATAATTTGTATCATAAATATAGTTTCCTTCTTTCTCTTTCTGACTAAAACTACATTCCAGAAAGTTGTCACAATGGGAAATCATTCATACTTGAACCTATGAACAGTCCAGCTTTTGCTATGCAAAGATGGGTAAATGTACAATGAAGAATATTTGTCTCACTTGTCCATGGTTTTTTTGAAGGACATCTTTTGGTGGCTTGGGGGGGGAATTTTTTTTTTTTTAAACTTGTTTGTTTTGTCATTGGCCAGAAGTTTCTGGCAATCAGCAGTACATATACCTGAGTGGAAATCTGATAAAGAATCACGATAATTTGTTTTGGTCTTGATAGCCAGAGAAGTCTCTGTAGGTTCACACGGGCCTCACACTTTTCTTAATTAGAGAAAAAACAACCCCTCAGAGTGCTTCCGACAGGCAGTATTGAAACAGAATTTATTCACTATTTATCAGAAAAATCTGTGATCCTTCCTATTCTTCCTTACATATCATAGATAAGAAAGCTGACACCAAAATTTTCATCAGTAAGCATCTGAACAAAATTTCACTGAGATAACATTAAATTTTTACTTGTTCATACTATTTAAGTAGCTTGGTAACATGACTTAGATGTATTTAATATCTTCAAAATTTCTCTGCAATAACAGAACCCTAATTTTTAAATTCAAAACACAATGAAATGCTGGAAGTTGGATATATAATTTTTGTGGTATGTGAGTGGTTGTATTTTGATAACTATTCAGAAGTACCTACAGTTTCGAAGACCTTAGATTTTTTTAATGCATATTTGCTTTCTTTTCCAGTATATATTCTGCTACATATGGTAGGGGAAGACAGCAGCAGCTACTTAGGTAAAGTTTAGAAGTTTTGCCAGGAAGATGTGAAGATGTGATTGTGTTGTCAACAACATTTTTCACTATATTCTTTTCTAATTGACTAAGGATTAGAAACAAATTTTTGCAAGTAGGACATCTTGCATAGAATCATAGAATCATAGAATACCTCAAGTTGTAAGGGAACACCGAAGGATCATCGAGTCCAAATCCCTACTCCTCACAGGACTACCTACAATTAAACCATGTGACTAAGTTGTCCAGACGCTCCTTGAACTCTGACAGGCTTGGTGGTGTGACCACTTCCCTGGGGAGCCTGTTCCAGCGACTGAACACCCTCTCAGTGAAGAACCTTTTCTTAATGTCCAGTCTGAACTTCCCCTGATGCAACTTCATTCTATTTCCTTGTGCCCTATGGCTGGTCACCAGAGAGAGATCAGCACCTCCCCCTTCTGCTGCCCCCCTTGAGGAAGTTCTAGACTGCCATGAGGTCACCCCTCAGCCTTCTCTTCTCCAAGCTGAACAAGCCAAGTGATCTCAGCCATTCCTCAGAAGTCTTGCCCTTGAGGCCTTTCACCATCTTCGTTGCCCTCCTCTGGACACACTCTAATAGTTTGATGTCCTTCTTATACTGAGGCACCCAAAACTGCACACAATACTCGAGGTGAGGCCACACCAGTGCAGTATAGAGTGGGACAATCACCTCCCTTGAGCGGCTAGCTATGCTGTGCTTGATGCACCCCAGGACATGGCTGGCCCTTTTTGCTGCCAGGGCACACTGTTGACTCATATTCAACTTGCCATCAACCCAAACCCACAGATCTCTTACCGCGGGGCTGCTCTCCAGCCTCTCATGCCCCAATTTTTACATATAACCAGGATTGCCCTGTCCCAGGTGGAGAATCCTGCACTTGCTCTTGTTGAATTTCATACGGTTGGTGATTGCCCAGCTCTTTAGTCTATCCAGATCTCTCTGCAAGGCCTCACTACCCTTGAGGGAGTCCACAGCTCCTCTCAGTTTAGTATCGTTGGCAACTTCACTTAGTGTACATTTGATTCCTGCGTCTAGATAATTTATAAAAACATTAAAGATCATTAGCCCTGAAATTGAGTTCTGGGGAACCCCACTGGTGACTGCCCACCAGACTGATGTAACCCCATTTGCTACTAAATGGTACTACTGTTTGTAGAAGAATAATTTTAATCTGTAAAAAAAAAAAAATCCTACTTTTGATTATTCAGTATGATATCTGTTTGAAGCATGGTCAAGCTTGCAGTTCTTGCCAGTATGTCAAATTTAGCAGGTCTGTCCTGGTTCCACCTGGGACAGAGTTAACTTTGTTCCCAGTAGCTGGAGGGGGTGCTGTGTTTGGGGTTTGGTAATGAAAGGAACTTTGATGGCCTATTGATGCTTTGGTTGTTGCTGGGTGGTGCTTGCATCAGGATTTTTCAGCCTCCCATGCTCTGCCAGGTGCAGGGGGAGAGCTGAGGGGGGAGCATAGCTGGGGCAGTTGACCCAGCTGGCCCGTAGGGTATTCTATACCATGTGACATCACGCTCAGTATAAAAACTAGGCGGGGGGCGGAGCTCTCGTGTTCAGGATGTGCAGTTTCGTTCAGGATGCATGGGGGGTGAGCAGTCACATTGTGCGTCGCCTGCTTTGTATATTCTGTTATTGTTGTTGTTATCATTGTTATTATCACTGTTCTACTTTGTTTTATTTCCATTATTAAACTTTTTTTATCTCAACCTGCGAGTTTTCCTTTGTGTGCCCTCCCGATTCTCTCCCTCATCCTACCGGAGGGTGGGGGTGAGCGAGTGGCTGCGTGGTGTTTAGTTGCTGGCTGAGGTTAAACCATGACAAGGTCATACAGAAATTGCTTTCTGAACCTGCTTTTCTGCAATCCATATAACTTAAAAGGTCTGGGTACTGTCAGAAATTTCGGAGGAAATTTTACACAAGTCGATGGTAACATCCTGTTTGTTTTGCTGTCTTCTCTGTTGTATTTCCAAAATGTATGTTTTGCCTCTTGGGCCATCATTTGCACAGGAAGAAGTTGCAATCCTCTTTATCCACAAGCACTCTCTGAGCAGTTCTTTGTATAACAAAATCCTCCTATTTTGGATTCTCGGTGTTTTCACTGAGGGGAGGTTKTATGTATATATAAATATAGGTGTTTGAAACTTTTACGAGTATAACTCTAATGGAACACATTTATACGCAACATTGCACTTCCGTGTTCAATATATCTTTCTTAACTGGAAGATAAGGGATGCCAACAAGGAAGGCTTTCATACCAGCTGCATGTGGAAATATTTTGCCTGCCTAAACTCCACTAGAACTAATTATGCCTTTAGATGATTTATCCAAACTATTGGAATCATCATACTTTTATATCAATGCATTTATATTTTAAAAGGGAGACATCAATACCAGGGTGTTTTATGAATTTCATAGCACCGCGCAAAAGTAATCTGATGCTGCGCTTTTATGCCTATTTTTACACTTGTTACTTACTCTGCAACTTCAACTTGACAATGTTTCCCCTTACATTATAACCTAATTTTTTTCTTTTTCTTTTTTTTTCTGGTTGCTTTTTTAATTTGAAGGTTTCTTTGATTTAATCCAAAAAGTTCCTTTTCTGGTTGCTAGATAACATTTTGCTAGTAGGTGTTTTGAAAATAACTCAGACTAATGATTTATCTCTGTTATGTTTCATTTGAACATCCTAAAATTTTTAATTTTATTTTAATAAAAATATATGGTTTAGACCACGGAACAACCAATTAATGACACGCAATTAAGCACATGTGGATAACATTGCCTGCTATGGAACTAACATACATAAGAAAAAGCTTTTAGTTGCTTTTTTATAAATAGACTCCTTAATTAGTTTTTGAAAATAAATTTGAAAAAAGTAAGCAATTTAAAATAAAAATTCTGTTCTGTTCTTAAAACAAATCTGGAAAAGACTCAGAAAAATAGTAGGAATGTGAGGTCATGTAGAAAATTTGTAACGAGATGTTTGACATCAAACAAATATATAAAATATAAATGTGTAAAATGAATTTAACAGAAAAAAAATTAGGCTCTTTGTCAGTCGATTGTTATTTAAAATTAACTTGGCAACCTACAAATCTTTGTGACCAGAAATATAGACTGTTTTGGTTTTAAGTATTTTAAAAAAGAACAGTAAGAAGCTTTCCTCCGCATAATTTCATCAAAGCCAAGTTCCACAGCTCAAAACCGGCACTATTTAGTACAGTAATATAATGCTGTACTGTTTACACAGACAGTGTTGATATTCATGCATCAGTCCATGCAGAAAAGAGCAGCTTTTTTTTTAGAACATATATGCTGGTATTGTACACTGTTTCCTCCTACGTATTCTCTATATCCTGGAGAATCCAGGGACAGAGACCCTTGTTCTCATCAGATAATGCATTTATGTGATTGGCAAATCAGAAAATGTTCAATCACAAGACAGCTATAAAGATGTTTTCATCTCCTGTAACAGCAGGATGCTAACAGGAAAGCTAAGAAGACCAGGAAAAAAAAAAAAAAGAAAAAAAAAGCACAGGGAAAAAAGGGAAAAAGCCCCATTGATTTGTTGACAGAGGCCTAGCAGCTGTCACAGTAAAACACGGTTCTCTTGCAGTTAATCAATGTCAGCCTCCAACCAAATCGCTCTGCAGCCCAGATGAAAAGCAATCAAGAGGAACACCTTCATAAGCATGAAGCTTGCTAGATGGAGTTCAATGAAGTGTATCGTTAAGCTTAGGCACTCCAAGTGTGATACATGACCCAAAAGTTAATCAGAAACTCTTAACCCTTTTGAGGAAGGCAACAATTATCTGTCCCTTTTAAAAACAGATTATATGGTCACATCGTCATCTATAATTTTTAGAAGATATCATATGCCTCTCGGGTGTGCAGTATTTTCTTCCTCTGTAATAGGCTCATTAGCAATTATGGCTTGTATCTCTCACAGTGAGCAACTACTTTAAGTGTATTTTATTTTTGTGGAAGACAGCACAGGAAAAATAACTAATTTTGTTACCAGCCTTTCACAGTGCTTGCTGAGAATTCCTAAAGGACTAAAAGATGCTTTTCTGCTGTTTTTATTGTAGCTCAAAAAATGCAATATGTTGAAGACTTAAAAAAATCAGTTGCTGCGTTGTTTCCAAAGGTAAGTCAACACACTGGCTTTTGCATTGTAATAGATTGCTTGACAGCCCTCCATGTAACTAACTTAGATTTCATGTTCATGTTTTTTTTTAATTGACCAAACAGAGGCTGAAATAGATTCTAGAATTATGCTGTCAAGTTCATTCACATGAGACAGTAAATCAGACGGAGGTCTTTATTTTACAGTTCACTGAAGGGAATGGGCTTCATCAGCAGTCCTCATTGCATGCCACCAGCAGTGTGCACTGTCATACTCTCAGTATTTGTAGCAATTAGATTTTTTACAGTACTATTGTTATTGTACTGGTAAATTATGTTATAAATCTGCTAGGAGCTCTTTCCATGTTAAATTAATACTGCATCTTAGAAACAATTTATTCTATTTATTGATAGCCTTAGAAAACAGATTTTGTGGCAACACACTATTTCTGATACATATGGTAGATAGGATAAAAACTCTTTTTTACTATTTTTGTTTCACACTAAATATTTCTGCTAATATATACTCTACAGTCCCTTCCTACTTGCCTATGGGCTCATGCTTTCCCAATTGCTCACACACTAACAGCCAGTAAACATGTCACTATTGATGTGTACTTGAGTCCCTTCAGAATGATACAATTGACCTTTTTATTTATTTATTTTATAGTCTACTGGACAACACATATTTCTGGTCTAAGGGTCTAGCTTATCCCTCATGTAGTCAGTGGAAATTGACATTTCACTACTTCGCAGTTTAACCTAATGTTAATTAAAGCATGAGGGCGCACTCATCCTTTGTATTTTCATGGATTTCATGCTATTATAAAATCAGGCTATTTCAAAATATGAATGCACATTTAAATTCAAATGTCAGACTACAGAATATGAATGAAAATAAGAGGGCACATAAATGGCCGTGTGTATATTGTGATTCAAGAGGACTGTAAAATAGTTTTTGTAAATTTACTACCTAGCTAATAATGATATTTAAAATATAACATGTACAATATATGCTATACCTTAACATGCAATAGTATAAGCCCATGATTCTGTCTCACTAGATTGATAGTAAGGCAGTACTTAAATTGGAGATACAGCTTTGTCAGCTCACAGTAATTTTCTGACGTCCATTTTTTGGAATCATATTTTCTGAGTAGTAACTATATATATTCTAAGAATATTCAAGATAAGTTCTTTGTTGACAATCTCCATGTAGAAAAATGGGAAATGCCTCTGTTATAAAGAACTTAAATGCAGGATAGTATTTTGGGGAAGTACGACTGTGCTTCATCTGACCTGCCCTTAGCTGTCTTCTGAGGATCCTGCATTGGCCACTACCAGAGACACAATACTAGTTTGAATGGCCCTTTTATCTGGGCAGGGGCCAGATATTCTAGCCAAAATATTCCTATAGGACTAAAAAGACAATTCCTTCTCCAAAGAGCTAACAGTTTTAGTATAATAGCAGATTAGACAAAGGCATTCATCTGAAATCTGTGTCATTAAGGGAGACCTTTAAACATTAATGTCTGCCATATGTATCATAAAAAAGGTCTGTTGAATTATCATCCTTGAAAATTATCAAAGACTCAAATAACTGTTAAAGAAAATAGAGGGATATAAGTGATGTTCATGTTGTAATGTCAGTGCTGGCTAGCTAATCTGTCTGCAGTTATCCCTCAGAATGGAGTTCAAGTGGGGAAACTTTGTTCAGGGCTGCAAAGGTTTTCTGATTTCCCCATCCTAGTATGGGCAATTACTAGGCCAGTTACTAGTCAGTAGGCTAGGAAGTAGCTGCAATGCAGAATGTGCCAGAAAACTTCCCTTTACAGTTTAAATATTTTTTCTGTCATATTCAGGACAGATTCAAATTCAGCACCACTGAAGTTGATAAGATGTAGTCAATTGGTGATGGATTTGTTGCCAAGTTAGACAAAACCTGAGAAGCTTAAAATTCTGCTAAGTCTAGGTAAAGAAAAAAAGCATTGGAAGGTAAGGACAGGGAAAACAAAAATATTTCTGATTTTACCTCAGGTGTAAAATGCCTCATGCAGTTGTCAGAGACAAACTGAAATGACTACCAGGTTGTGAAAGAAACATTAAATGCTGACTGGAGAGTAATTTCAATAGAAAGACGTTTTTCTGTCAAACAGAAACCTGCTATTGTAACAAATTCTCCCTGGTCAGATCTATGAGAAATCTGTGTTACAGCTAAGTAGGAAACATTAACAAGGAGAAGCCTGTGTAGTCTCTCTCTCTGTTCTCATACTGCAATCATGATTTTCCTTCCTTCTCTTGTGATTCTACTGCCTGTAGGGATACTAAAAAAGCACAAAGTTATCTGAAATGACATGATTTTTGGCAAACAGTGCATCTTATACGTTGAGTTATGGGGCATGTGGTGTGAGTGTTGAGTGCCATTGCTTTTCTTGGAACAGCTTTATATAGACAAAACTTTGCCGCAGTTAATAGACCTCTGTGCAGCATGTATTTTGCTCTGCAATGTTAAAGTACTGCTCACCTGAGTACTGATCACTATTTGCTAGTGTCAGACTCTCTGACTGAACTAGGTGATATTTGAAGTGCCACTAGGAAGAACACATGTAAGGTAGGACGACGATCCAGAAAAAGCTGTAGACTGAGTGAGTTTATCTCTCCTGCTAACCTTTATCTGTGTACAACCTTAGGCAAGTAATTTTGCTCCTCTGTTCCAGTCCTATTCTGCATTGATCTTGGACTGTAAAATCATTTTTGAGAATATAGGTGCAAGGACTGTCTTCTGCTGCTTATTTTTGCAGTATCTATCGGAGTTGGGTGCTGTAGATACAACTTTTATATTGATAATATGTTTCCTGTTCATCTTCCTCTTAGACTAAAGGTCCTGATGCAGTATCTGATGAATTCAGCAGGATCTGGATCAGGGTCCTTTCCTGAATAAGTTTTACTCAGCTGAGCATTTAAAATATACTGGAGGGAAATAAAGCTGCTTCCAGTAATACACTCTAAAATAATTTTGTGACTTCATTTCATGACATGAAGCTACGCAGCACATCATAAATTTATTTCCCAAAGTCTAGGATTTATGTCTGCCTTACATCCACATCACATCATAACGCGATGCAGTTTGACACACCATAATTTGTTTTTAATAATACATTATTTCAGGAGCTGGGAGAGTGTCAAGCCTTTATAGGATTTATTTATTTATTTTCCATGCAAAATTAGTGACTGCTCTGATATTACTGCAACTCCAAATTAATCCAGTTATTCTGTGATTCGGTAGGATGGATGGAAGTGTGTTTAGAATTTCTTGATTTAAAAAAAAAAAAAAATGTTGCCACAGGAAGACAGTGCTATCCATCACTGCATGCTTTGTTATTACTGTTCGTTTAGTGCAAATATTTCACCAGTGCAGCACATGCCACATGGTTGACTGAATAAGATGAAGAAGGAAAGGTTTAGGGTTTTTTGAGTTCTTGCCTGCAAACATGCACAAGCAAACGTAAATATAAAACTGCAAAATGAAGTATAATCATATTCTCTCTAACCACCATTCATATTTTCCAAATGCGTTTAGTGTTTCATCTAGTGTATGAATGTACTATGCCCTTTTTCTAGCTGGTCCTTTAATCTTTTAATGGTATGCCTCAGCAGTAGCTTTTGTGTTAAAAAGCTCATATTACAAATGGCTAGTAGTCCACAACAAGTTTTATTGGTTACTAGTATTTCCTTAAAAATTATCATAAGTATATATATAAAAAATATAAACGTTTTACTGTTTTCGGGTTTTGCCTTCTCTTTTCTCTTTCTCCTCATTTAGTCCTTCATTCAAACTCTTTCTGGATTTGTTCACTAGACCACCTCATCTTTTGTTTTAGTAATCATGATTATTATACTTACCTCTTTCAAATTCTACTACTAGCAACAGCATGAATGTTTTGCAACATTGTCTTAAAGTGTCCTCATTAAAAAAAGAAAAACCTAGCAGTTCTTTTCTTTGAGGCGAAAAAAAAAAAAAAAGAGGCTTGAAAGCCTGCTTTGTAATGTTAATTTGAAAGAAAAAACATTGTGGGATAATACTTTTCTTTAATCAGAGCAAATTCATCATTCTTGTTGATTTTCTGGACAACTAAGAGATATTTTACTATTTTACCTTTCTCTGTGAGATATTTTTGCCAGGTTAAGATATTCTAAAGCCTTTCTTGTAATGTATGTTTCTCAAGGTTTTATTTTTCTTTAGATTTAGCAGATGATGCCTGATGCTTTATACATCTGTGACATATGGTACACTTCAAATAATACAGCTTTTATCACCCAGAAAAATACAAGCAAAAAGTTTGAATGGGGTRTAGGTAATACTTAGTTATGTTCTTGTGATAGCATAGTGATATCTCTGTTTTAAAGCTTAGTTAGGAATTGGTCCTGAACTCTTCTCAAGGACAATGGGTTGCTGCTGTTACCTGAGAGAAAGGTGAACAGAAACTAAAAAAGCATTGCTAACTTGTGGTAGCTTTAAATATTTCAAGGAAAAGTGAAGTATATGATGATGTGACAAACAAGTGTATTTGGAATTTCCAGGGCAGGTTCTAAGTAAAAGAACTGGAACATTCGTGCCAGGTAGATCAAACTTGATTCCCTTACTCTCATACAACTCTTATAATGAATTCATGAATCCTTTTCTGTCGTTTTGCATAGCATTTTAGTAATACAGGCAAGCACCTGCAAGAGCTAAGTTGAACAGTGAACTAGCACTGTGGCATTTCTGAAAAGTGTCTCTTTGATTTCAAAAGTTAAATATAAAATCCCTTTATTTCTATTCCTTCTTCACTTTTGTTACATTCTATGCTTAACTTCATTTACACTGCAATTACATAAAAAATGGGACTATCCCATTTTCAAAAATAGTTTAGGTACTCAAGTCTAATAGAAAAATAGTAGGATTTAACAGCTTAGATAATTTTAAACTTAATATTCAGGCTATTAAGGAAAGAGTCCTATTGAAAATTTCACTCTATTTTCAGCACTAAAAGCTTGCATGGTTTTACTCACCATTAAAACTAATAAATTCTGACATATGGTTTACTACAGTTCTCCAATTAGTCTGCTTAGTAGCTGATGACAGGTTTAAGGACAAATATCTTGTGACCCACTGAAGCCTTATGACAAAGATATGCTAAACGTATTGCTCCTTAATTCATCACATGGACATCTCTCTTTATCACGTTTACGTTTATATGGATGAACATCCAGTGGGAGTAGTTTTATACCAATGCTGTTAAATTTTCAGTCTGGACTAAGCATTCATGCAGTGTTTGGAGGTTAATGCATAATTTTGTTTGGTCATCAGAAGTGATGATTTATCTTACTTTAACAATGTTGCATGTAGCAAAATGATGAATAAAGAAGTGATTGGTGTATTGATAAGAAAAGTAAAGATAAATTGTGTAGGTGTTGATGCTGTGGGCGTTGAAATAAAACTAGGAAATGTACATATATAAGGAAAATTTTAGTTTGAACTAACTTTATTCTCTTGTTTCATCCCAGCAGTAGCCTTTTCCTAACTCTAAATGATTAAATACCTAATTACATATAACATACTAGTGCAAAATTATATTGTGATGAAAAACATTGCATGCAGTTCTGGACACTTTTTGATCTGTGGCAGCAGAACAGAATCTGGGTAAGCTCAGGAACTGAGAGAAGAATTTCTCAATAGAAATTCCTTTGTTTCATGGGTTGGTGCTTTCTTGCTAAAGGTATAAACGCAATGTGGAGATTTTGCTATCAGTTCCGGCTTTGACATTGGAGCTGATAGAAGCAGGGGTCTTGGTGATAATTAACTTTTTGGTTAATTAAATCATTACTTGAAGGTGCAAGAACAGAAAGAGAAGAAACTGGCAGAAGAATCTTTTGTAAACACTTCAGATGGTGTAAAACACCAAAACACTTCCAAATGCTCTTTCAGAGTGAGCAGATTTTTCTAGGCTCAAACGAAAACAGGATTGTCCAGGACTAAAAGCTAACTGGAACCTTTATTTGATTATGACCCTGTACTCCCTTTGATAAAGCTATACATATATTTAGAAAAAGTTATGTTAAGTCATTCTGCTCACCACTGACCATACTTCCTGAGGGACATCTTGCAAACACTGGACACAGTTAAGCCTGATAAGAACTGCAGAAAGTATGTTACATGTAGTAAATCCAAACATAGGACCACTGAAAACCAAAGATAGCATGGGAGCTGGGAGTTCAGGCATGCTTGAGCGGTAACTCACTATAAAATATTCTTCATTATCCTAAATGCTTAACAGCCTTGTACTTGATTTCTTTCGTCCAGTTCTTAACATACCATTTTCTGTATGATATTACAAAAGACTTTTTTAATAATATTGATCAAACTGATACTTTTTGGATAGATCATTTTTAGTCAAATCATTGGGGAAAGTGACATGTCAGGGTCTGATAGAGCTCAATTAATGCTTAGATGCTTTCCTGCATGACAGACTAAATGAGTAAGAAAATACCATTTCACCCTTTATCAGGTGTCATTAACAATATAATCAAAAGAATTTTACATAAAATCTCCTTTGTCTGGTCCTTTTCATCTAGAGGTCTTTGAAGAACTGTCTTTAATGGTGGCAGGTACATTGACTTTTGTATGATTTCTTTGGATAAATAGCAGGCTTCAGTATACACTGTTGTTGACTCTGCTTTCAGTGATCTCTATGTATCTTTAAAATGGAAAACAAAGAAAAGTCGCTCACTGGAAATAAATCTATCCATTAACTTTTCCAAAGAAATACATACACATAGATGTCTACTTAGTGTAGAAAGCTGTTGCTGAACAAACCCATAATTGACTTACACCCCAGTGAAATTGCTCATTTTCCTCAGGAAATGGCAGAGAATGTGAAAATGAAGACCTTGTCCAAACGCAAACCCACTTGCAATGAAGTGTGAATTCCAATAGATTAAAGGAGTAGTCTGGCAAGCTTAGTTTCAAACAAGTTTAAACAGTAGTACCTAGGTTTTATTGTTGGATCTAAAATATGCTCTTTTATTGTTGGATCTAAAATATGCTTCTGTAGACTTAGCAACCTGATTAGACCTGTGTTTTCACAAAGGAAAACAGCTATTCCACCACACTGATGTGAGAGTGTTTCTGCACTAATAATTTGGCAGAAGGCTTATAAGCAATATGCAAAGTCCTTGTCACAAATATATTCATTAATTTACATATCCCACCCTCTATTTTATGCTTCACATACAAGAATAAGACATGTTGAAATCTCTAAACGCAATGTCTTACTGGGGAGGAAAAAACCCCAAAGGAACACGTTCAACACTGCAGTCAAATCTTACGGACTCTTCCACTTTAAGAAGACAAAAAGAATTATTTATGGTGTTGCAAAGATCATCAGGGTTGCCTTGAAATACCATGTATGTTTTGACCAAATTTTAATTTTCACAAGATGCTACAGGAAGAACTTTTAACATACATTTACACTTAGCAGTTGTCATTCAAAACAAATTTCCTAAGGTTTTGAAAGTTTTGCCGAGGTAAATATCTAGCAAGCCCACCTAGGAAAGTATCCTGTGTTCCAATAAATAAATAGGGTTTATAAATAAGATAATAAATAGGACTTTATAACATGTAATGTTCTCCCACTAAATATGGTTTTTGTTTGAATAAGGAGAAAAAAAGACTAAAAGAAATTCAGTTTCAGGAAAAAAACAAACTGAAATAGTACAATTTAAATTATTTTCAATATGCCACAACTTCCTGAATTAATTTTAGCATGTAGATAAGCAAAACAGGAAGAATGTTAGGAGAAAGACAGGCAGAAGAAGACAGGTAATCATCAGTATCCTGTTCTTATTTTAGAACTGTGAGTGTAATTCTGAATCATGCCACCCCATTTCCTCAAAAACTTTTTTCCTAACTTTTCACCAAAGAAGAAGTTATTAATCAGAAAAATTAGGTATTGATTATAGATCCGTAGGATTGTGGTATCTTACATTACATTTTGAGAGTACAGTTTGTAGGTGTTTTTGACAGGCAAGGGATTTTGGAAAATAATTGGGGACTTAGAGAGTCTGAGGGAGAATGCTTCAAGTCTGAGGAACAAAAGGTTACATGCAAGAAACTAAGAGGTGGAGAAATAAAAGGAAAAAGGAAAAAAATCAGGAAACTACTGACAATTTTCTATGAAGGCAAATGGAACAGATTGCAATGCAAAAAAATTTAATTTAATGGAATTCCCTGAGTTTTGTACTGATATGACTGAAGGCGTATATGAGCGTCCTGGTTCCGGCTGGGACAGAGTTAACTCTCTTTCCTGTAGCTGGAGGGGGTGCTGTGTTTTGGGTTTGGCGATGAAAGGAATGTTGATGGCC
>JASVER010000228.1:352888-551316 GCA_030449065.1 Oceanodroma leucorhoa | reverse complement strand
AACTGCTTTGGAAATAATAATGCTTCTTGGTGTCAAACAGCTCAGGAATCTGACAAAAGTCAGAAGTGAGAAGACATTTCCTTTACCAGGTCCCTTGCCTTGATAACAGAGGAAAGGTCTGTTTCAGACCCTATTCAAAGTGCTTATTTAATTACTCCATTTCTTTAAGACTGGACAAGCTGACTTCTAAGACACATTGACTAATGTTTTTGGAAAGAAAAGGGCTTTGCCTTGCTAAATTATGTTTGTTGTGTTGGCACTTACTCAACAAAGAAGAAGAATGGCAAAGAGCTGGAATCACATTAGAAAACAAGCTCTAAGGCCAGCTTTCTGGGATTGCTTTGAACCCTCACGCAGCATTATTTTATGCACCCAATCTCCCTTGTGCTTATATAAGGAAGGTAAGAAACAACATGAGTCTTGTCTTTAGGATTTTTAATCAAAGCTGCAACTTTCCTGATTGCAACAGTGGATTTTCAAGCTCCAAAGCAATTGTGTAAATTAAAATCCCATGTTCCTGTGGGCTATGAATAGAGCTGTTTGAAATGTTCTTAACAAGAAGAGCCTGCTTCCACTGTCAGAAAGTGGAAGGAAGTTTCAGCAGCTCTGGGCTCCCATTCCCCCTACAGTGATCTGTGACTGATAGACTGCACTGCAGGCTGTGGGTACAGACTTGTGAGCAGACTGAGGTCTCCCTTCTGGGATAGGGCCTCTCCCAAAGCACCCTGAAGCTCTTAAGAAATTTCCAACAGGCTTTCTTCAGATCCATCTACCGCTGGACTGAGGAACAGAGAAACCAGTGACACATGCAGCTGAGGAGGCAAAAGGCTGGTCATTTTAAGATGTACCTACCCAGCGTACAACACAGCCCCTAGCCCCCAAAACATCAGAGGCAGATCTGCTCCCCCAAAACACTGTGTAGCGAATTCAGGGGTGCAAATGTAATAAGCCAGAGAAAGAACATCAAGTTGGATCCATAGCTTTTCTAATAACCCAACCAAGACTTTCCCAGAGGCCAAGTCTGGAATTTTTTTCCCTCTCTCTGTTCACCTTTCTGCCCAGCTACTACATTCTGCCTCTGCATTTGTGAGGTCAGATTTCCAGACAGATGTTGCATATTGATCTGTCACTATTATTCCTGCAGGGGCGGACAGCCCCTGCACTGCGTGCCCAACATAAAGACAAGTCCACTAGCAGGTGTAAAGAGAAAAGAGATGGTGGGCAGCCTCACAAGGGGGAAACCCAAACTGGGGGGCTGTGCTGTGTGTGCAGCTTGTCAAGTGTGCTCCCAGCACTCGGGTAAGTATGGAGCTACTGGCGGCTGCCGCCGCTGAAGGGGGCTGAGAGCGGGGAGATGTGGAGAGGATGCGCCCTGAGGCACGGCGGGGGCAGGAGGCTACTTGGGGCTGCCCCGGCGAGTCGGGGTTCAGGCCGGGTGTCGGGGGCGAGGGACCAGGGGCTGGGGTCGGGCCGACGGTGCGGATACGGGCAGGTGGGTGCTCGCCGCGGGCGCGGTGGAGCAGCGCCCGGCCGGGAGGGGAGTGGAGAGGCAGGTGGAGGAGCATTCCTGCACTCCCAGGGGGGCTGCCCGTGCTCCCCGCTTTCTCGTCCCCTCTTCTCCATTAGTTTTCTACAGATGGCAGAAAGTTGTGCATTAAAAGCACATCTTCTCCCTTTGTGCCCGTGCCGGAGAGAGACGGGCGGGAGGCAGGCAGGCCGGGGCGGGCCGCTCGCTGCTGCTGCTGCCGCTCCCGCGGCGCCGGCCTCGGCCGGCACTGCCGCTACGGGCTCCGCCGTGCCCGGCGGGGGCGGCCTCCCGCCCGCCCCGCCCGGGCGCTGACCCATCGACCGCCCCGTCAGATCCCGGCAGCTGCCCACCCACCTGCCCCGCCGCCTCGGGAACTGCCCATCGGCCCCGCTGCGCCCGGACCCCGCCACCGGCGATGCAGGCGGGCGATGAGGATGCTCGGGGTGAGCCGTTTGTCGTGTGCCTTTCTTCGAGCTGGGGCTGTGGCGAGGGGTGCGTTTCGGATAGCGCATTTGCTGGTTCATTGTGTTGAGTTTCTTCCACCTGCTTTTAAGCAGTCTCAGCCAGTGCTCAGAGATGCCGAGATCTCGGGGGTCAGCAACTGGAGAGGGAAGTATTGACGAGCTGTCCAGGTGCACATCTGGATTCACTTGTGAGTTTGCAAACTGCAGGTTGCATCCTATAAAGCAAACAAATCCCGATACAGAGTCCTTCTGTGAAATGTCAACTTCAGGGGTACCACGGGGTTTTCCCTGATCTGTGCTTAAAACGTGTTCCTTTCTTGAAGTGGAGGTAGGTGAGAGAGTGGCCCCCACTGGGTGCTGCTGAAAAGGCAGCCCTGGTAGGGTCAGTGCCGGCAGCATGCATTTTCCACAGGTATCTCCCAAAGGTAGGCAGCATGGTGCGGCACCCTGGGCCCATGCTGAGTAGGACTAGCAGGCCCCAGGCCCAGTACCAGGGTACAAGGTCAGGGCGGACGCAGACATCCTAAGTATGACACATGGAAATGCCTGCCTTTGCTCACCTGGAAAGAAGCAAGAAACAAAAATGCCAGTGCACCTGTGAAACTGCTGTGCTTTCAAGTTTTTTCAGTTTTTGCCTGATGAGATCAATGTTGTTGGGCAGGAAGGTGGTGCGTGTTTTACCCAGAGAAATGGGCAAGAAACATGCTACCTCTGCAGCTCTGGCAGGCGGGCCACAAATGAGTCTTGCACTGGCTGGCATGCCTGCAGCAGTGTGCTCCACAATGCAGATGCGGAGCCACATCTGTGTGAGCCCCGTTCTTGCCCCCACAGCAGGGCCACTCACCATGCGTGTGTTGTCACATATTTGATATGCAAGTCCTAATCTGCAAACCATCCYGTACTGTCCAGTGGGAGAGCACGGTGCAGCCTTGACCCGAGCGAGCCATGCAGCGCAGTAGAGTCAAACAAGATGTAAGTAGCCAGTGTAGCATGGGCGAGTTACCAGGGGCGTAGTGCTGGGACTTCTGCCCTCCCTGTGGACGGGCACAGAGGAACATGGAGCACCCTGCTGCGCCCAGGACGGCCCGGGAGGAGCCGCCCGCGGTGCTGCCTCCTGGGATTGGAGATGCTGCCCACGGGGGAGCCGCTCAGGCATCACACCTGCGTTCTGGAAAATAAACCACGGGTAGTTCAAAATCCAGTAGTGCTTCTTGCCCTGACACGTCCATTTAGTTTCGCTATTTTTCCCGGTTCTGCCGCGGGTGTGCTTGGAGCCCTGTCCGGGGGCGAGCGGGCGGTGCGGACCCTCTGGCTGCTATGAAAAAGCCGCAGATATGCCCCGTGCCGGGACGGGCCCGTCTGCAAAAAGTTTCACTGCTGCCTGGCGAATACCCCTGCGGTGCCGTCCGCCCCGCCCCGCCCCCACCCCCGCCCGGACCGCCCACGCGGGCCGCGCGCGACCCCTGGCGACGGCACGTGACACTGCGGGCCCTCCAGCCTCGTGTGTGCCGGCGCAGCCAATCACCGCCGCGGGGAGCGTGGGGTGCGCCCGCGGGCGCCGCCGCGATTGGCAAGGCGCGGCCGAGTGACGTAAACAATAGGGCCTGCGGCAGGCGGGCGGGGCCGCGTCGGCCGGAGCGGAGGAGGGGCGTTTTGCGCAGCGCCCCGCGGGCAGGAGGCAAGGCGCGGGGGGGCGGAGCAGGTGGGGACACCCCTCCCGCTCGACTCAGCCTCACGTCGTGGCGCTTGTCGGACAGGCCGAATAGCCAATGGGAGGTGGCTGGCCGGGCGGGGCCGCGCGGGGCGGGAGCAGTGCGCTCGGCGGCGCGGGGCCTGTGGACTGCTCGGCGCTGCGGGCTGCCACTGCCTGCCCGCCTTGCCTTCTCTTCCTTTTCCTTCCCTTCCCTTCCCCCTTCGCCCGCTCATCGGCTCGTTCCCTTTGTGCTCGTCTCCTCCTGCCGCCATGCCGCGCCGTCCTGCGCTCGCGCCGCTGTGGCCCGGCGGCCTCCGCTCGACTCCGCGCCGCTGAAGGAAAAGGAGGAAGAGGAGGAGGCAGCGAGGAGGAGGTTGCCCGCCCGCCGCCTCATGCCGCGGCCCCGTCCCGCCGCCAGCCTGGGGACCTGCATGGACGGGCATGGGGAGAGCTGCGCCTTCCCGCGCCGCCGGCGCTGAGCCGCCGTGCCGCCGCGGGCCGCGCCGCCCGTCGCTCTCCGCCCTCGGCCTCCTCGCTGCCCTGGGGCTGCTGCTGGGCTCAGGTACCGGGACGGGGCCCGAGGGGGGCAGCAGCGGAGGCCAGGGGTCGGCGAGGACCGCCGCCGCGGGGCGGTGCAGCCGCAGCCCTGGCCTGGCCACGGCGGGACCGGGCGGGGGGAGGGTGTTACGCGCTCGGGCGGCGCGGGCCGGTGCGGGGTTGCGAGTGGTGTCTGCTCGGGCGCGCCCTCCCTGCCCGCGCGGGCAGCGTGCGGGTGGCGCTCTGCGCGGAGCGCCCCGTGCTGCAGCTCTGCGCGGGGCGGGGTGGAGCCTGCGGATGGGAAGGCGGATGCAGCGCTGGAAGTGACGGGAGCGAAGCTAGGCAGCGCCGGGCTGTGCGGCGGCCCGCTTGGAGACGCCGGGAACTGTTGTTTCTTTTTGCTTCAGGTAAACTCATCATTTCCTTGGCGGATTGGAAACTGGGGAGAAGGTGGAAGGTACCCCACACACTGCAGACGCTTGCTAAAGTGGTCTGTGTTTTCAACTCAGAAGTGATTCTGAGCGGTTGTAGTTCTGTGAAAATGTTTCTGTCTAGCTTGAGCGCTTTTATATATTTATAGTTTTAGTGAAATAAATTGTAGGGAGAGGTGATCTGATTTTAATCAAATCGCTGTTCATTCACCCCTCTCTGTACCAAGAATCCACTGCAAAGCAGCAAGCAAGTCTCCTAAAATTGCAAGTAATGTGGAGGGGCAGATTTATTAGGCTATTTGATAACGACTGACTTGCTCAGCTAGACTAATTTATATGTGATTAAAATATTATCACAAACCATAACTGAAGGGAAATACAAGAAAAGTTTTGATGCTTTGAAAGTCAGGCTCTGAACCAACACCGCCTGTGTCATTTTGCTTGGCATAGGTCTCTTTTGCTTGTGTCTCTGAAAACACGGGATTTAATTGGGGTTTTTTTTCTGTTCTTTTGTAAAGTTACATATCACTTGCACAAAGATCAAGTGAGAAACTTAACTGCTTACTCATACAATTCATGGTCGTGCTTGGCTGTAGGTTAGAGACTTACTCCTTCAACTCTGTGTTGTCTTAGGATTTTGTCAGGAACTTTGCATTAGCTACCCATCACTGGCAAAAATGTCCTTATAAATTCATGGTTTGGATATTCAGACTAAGTCATGTGAGTACTGACTCACGGGAGTGTCAGCTAAGGGGCAAGCAAAGAATTTGCTAATATCCTCTCATCACTGTGTGAATTGCAGAAAACAACTGTGTTTAAAAATGAGAAGTGCTACATTACTATTGAGTCCATTTTCAACTCCTTGTGTCTCACTAGTTTAGGAACATTTTAATTAGGCTCTTAAAATCAACTAGATCCATGCCTATTTTACTTTGAGGACACACAAAAGAAGTGGGAGATGTTTTGTAAAGAGGGATTTGAGGGGAGGGAAAAGAGTATCTGTTAGGTATATTGTATTTTTCCTTTTTTTTCACATTTCTATGTATCTTTGTAAGCATTTTTGTGGTGTTCAAAATCTGCTGTATGACAGTTTAAAATTACAGATTAATGTATGCACAGCTAAATTTTATAGGTCATAAAAGGAACAAATAAGCACAGCATGTTTTTAGTAGAAAGTTTTGGGTGCTTGGACAGCTATTGTGTGAAGTTTTGCACATATTCTTTATGAAGGTCCATTTTCTGTTATGGCTGTTTTCAGCTCTTTGGATGGGAGCGATCCCGATCTCTTCTTAGACTGGGATCCTCCTAGGTTTAACCCCAGTGGAACGTGTAGCTCTGTTTCCTTTAGTGCAGCGTGCAGTCTTGTTCGTTTTGTTTCTGCTTCTCATGATTTCTTGTGTAAAAGTTATCTGCATAAAACTGTTATTAACTGCCGTAAGAATCTGGAAGGATTTCAGATCATGACAGTGAGAACTGAGGAGGAGAGGGCTGTAAAACTCCAGTTTGCTTGCTGGGATGGTAATTATGCTTTCTTTGCAGAAATCAGATGACCAGATAAGGGCTATCTGGTTTGTTCATGTAAACTGAACTGTGTACGTGTTGCATACATCTGATAAGTACTTCAGCATTTTGTGGGGAGTTTCTTTGCCCCTTGTCTTACTATTGAATTATGCTGTAAGAGTTACTGCTATTGCAGTGTATGGATTCCTTAGCTGGCAACTTGCACTTCAGACAGCTGTGGATTTTCTCACTTAACTAGTCCCAGAAAGCAAGCAGAGAAGCTTTAGCTATGGCAGTGCCAGGGGAATAAAGCAAACTGAATTTATGGCGTGCCCACTTCCCTACCCTCCTCCTCCCCTGGACACCCCTCCCCCCCCCTGCTTTCTAGAAGAGAAACTTTTTATTTCTTCTTCATTCAGTCTGGTTTTGTCTAAACGTATATCGATTGCTGCCTTTAGCACATCCTACTGAGGGGCAGGATTCTGTTTAAAAGTTGAGTAACTTGTGTAAAACACTGACAGACTAAATGGAGACTTGCTTATTGACTACGTGATTAACTTAAGCACCAGATTGCATCATCACCTTGATAGCTGGAAAGAAATGCTGGGTTCATGGTTCGCAGGAGTTACTGCTCTCAATTTCCATCTAGACAATATCAGTCAAATCATGCATGGGTCATCTCAGCCTTTGCGATGGTCTGTATGGCTGTCTTTCTGCCTCCCAACCCTTTTTTCTCTATTACATAGCGTTTCCCCAATGGGTGAGCACTGTGAGTTGTCTTCAAGTTGTTTTCTACAGTACCTGTGGGTGTGGAATGGGGTATAGCAATCTAAGACGTTTGCTTGATTTCTCTCTGCCATCTCTTTTGTGCTTAGGTGACTGCCAGCTGCAAACACCTTGTCAAATCCAGAAGTGCACCACTGATTTTGTATCCTTAACTTCACATCTAAACTCGGCTCTTGAGGACTTTGATTTGGAGTTCTGCAAGGCCCTGCGAGCATACTCTGCCTGTACCTATCGCAATTCCAAAGTATGCCGTGGAAACTTAGTCTACCATTCTGCAGTGCTTGGGATCAGTGACCTCATGAGCCAGAGAAACTGTTCCAAAGATGGACCCACGTCTTCCACCAACCCTGAAGTGGCCCATGATCCCTGCAATTACAGTGGCCATACAGAAGCCAGAGAACATCAAGGAGGGGAGAAGACTCCTACTACTACTTACCTATTTTGTGGCTTGTTTGGTGATCCTCATCTGAGGACTTTTAAGGATCGCTTCCAGACCTGCAAAGTGGAAGGTGCTTGGCCCCTTATAGACAATAACTACTTATCAGTGCAAGTGACCAATGTGCCTGTGGTCCCAGGATCCAGTGCTACTGCTACAAATAAGGTATGGATTGTTCTTAAGCACTGTGCATGCATACAAAAGTAAAAGGCTAAGACAGTACAGTAGGTCACTTAGCCCTTAATAGTTAAGAAGTGTGGCAGCTTGAGAATCTTCCATGCAGTAGCCTAAGAAAGTAAAACTGTTAGCATCTTCTTTTCTGAGAATCAAACAAAACTTAACAGGTCCTTCTTCATTCTGCTCCTCCCCACCACAAGAAAAACCTATACGTATCACCACATAAGCCTTTAAGGATACTAAATGTAACACTTTAAAACAGTTATCAGAGTGCAGCATCTGTGACTGCCTCTGCACTGAGTAGAAATTCTAGGCAAGGAGCAAGGAAAGAGTGTAAGTCTCTGCTTTTCATTAATTCTCTGAATTGTATAGCTGTAACAGTAGAAACCAAAAAATATTGACAGAGTGGCACAACAAATGAGTTACCAAGACACTGAGGGTTCAGAGCAGAGACAAGAACGGGAACTGTGGAGAATTGAGAGCTGGTAGCAGAAATATTACATTGATGCCAAATGGTTGTCAGAAGGTCTTAGTACCCTGACTTTACTAAAGAAGCGGCAGCCTGAACATTTTGCTGAGAGTGTAAGTCCCTGTTCAGACAGGCAAGACTTAAGATTGTTCTCCTCTCAGCCACTTGGGGTGGCTAGAGAGGGAATACATGCACTAGTATTGATAGCTTAGCCATTTCTTACCTTAAGAAAAGTACTTGTCTCTTTCTATTGAAGGCAGATTGCAAGTGTGTCTGTAGGAAGAAAACAAGGAGGTTTTCTTGCATGAGCCTGGCTGAGATGTCCTTAGATTTACCTCCAGAGCCAGGGATGGAAGATGCTCTGAACTTCTGGGGCCATCTTTCTATCAATAAATTACTTGAACATACATTTGAAGCTGATGCTGTTACATATCTTGTTCCCTTTTTGGAGTGAAATGGACTTTTTTAACTGTGGTAGTGTAGCTCTTGTATTTTCTAGGTATGTCAGGCTATGTGTACACAGTTTCAAGACCATCAGTGTTGGAGAATTTTCACTGTTTTGTTGAACTCGGAAGTAGTTTTTTTTATTACTGGGGTCAGGAGCAGGGGGTGTCAGGGCACGGTAGGTTAGAGCCTGCACATCCTTCTGGAGATGGCTGTGCAGTAATATTAAGTGAAAATCAGTCTTGCTGGTGCATTTGTGCTGGATTCTGAGGTACTGACTAATGTCAATGCTTGTATGAGTGAGGCAAATTTTTGCATTTGCCGGAAGCCAGAGGTTGGACTGATACATCACTGAAATTCAGAATCACCTTTTCTTAACTTGTGCCTGTTCCAAGGACAGTCTGCATCATGAATGAGTTCTGAAAGAGTATAAAATGAGGGAATGCGGCTAACCTGAGTAAGCTTTGCGAAAGAGACTTAGGTCCCGTGAAATCTGCTCCAGTGGCTTTTCTTAAAGACTCTTAAATAAGTACAAGAAAAAGCTGCATTTGATAATCTGCAGGAAGCTTTTATCCTCAGTTTTGCTAAAGTCTTGCAGAAGGTTTTTTATTTCCTTGTTCCTGGTAGTACTGGAGGAAAAAGTTGAGAGTCTTCTTGTGTACAAACTCTGTGGGTGGCTAGGGTGTGATGGTAGTAGATAGGTGATCTTATCTTACCCTTTAACCACATTCTGAAAATGATTGACTATGGTAGCATGTTGTGCTGGAATATATCTTCTCAAACAGATAGCCAAGCGGAGAGTTTCAGGAGATAAATGTCTATACGTACTGGGGGAACGTACATGTTTTAAAGGGCGTAACTTCTGTCTTTATTTATTCTCAATGTTTTTGTGTTTTTCTTTGACTTGTCATTCTGGAAAAAGTGGTAATACATTTTTCTGTTTTATAATAGTAGTTTAACATCCGTGCTGTTTCACAAGTACAGCTAAGTGTGCAGAAGCAATTAAATGAAATAAGACTTATCATTTAGGATATAAGTGTCTCTAATGTTAATATCTGTTACATGTTATACAGTCCTTGAGTTTTTTTCTTTCTTTGGCAGGTAATCAAACTTATCAGCATACCTGTTTGTAGGAAATGAAGGTGTTTGAATGTACAAGTAACTTAGCAAGATAAGTTTTAATATCTCCAATGCATTCTCTTGACTCCTTTATTTCTTTGCGGAGCAGGCTGCTATAAAAGATACAGAGAAGGCTTGTTAAACTACACTGCCAGTGGTAGTTTCATTTCTGTAACATTTTTCTTTCAAGTATTCCATTTTGGTTGTGGTGGTGGACTATCTGCTGCTGGGTGTACTTTCCTAATTTTGGCCTCAGGGTAGTTTACGGCACCTTTAAAGATCTACCAAGAGAAGTTCAGTGACTTTTATCTACATAGTGGTTTTTTCCCTAGCTGAGAGCATGCAAATAGGTCTTTTACCTTTTTCATAAGAAAAGCTTCCAGAACATTATCCGTTGTTAGTCTTGCTGCTTTTTCATTGCAGATATTTGAGATAGATGTTTAATGGGAAATAATAACAAAGGTTTATGCTGAACTTAAATTGTGCAGAAGCCAAAGCAAATACTAAATTGCTAACTAACTTACTTAATCCACTCTAAAGCAGACCTAATGAAAGCAAAGACAAAAACAGTAGAAAATTCAGTTTCTCCTGAATGCGCTTCTTTAGAGGGGAAGTGAGTTAAGAAGCTGTAGCAACAGAATATTTAGTCTTCACCCCATATGCACTGTGCTTTTGAAACGGGCATACCATCACTTGGCCTTGTAGGTCGTTATTATCTTCAAATTTATCATAGCTTTCTGGTGTATCAAGCTTTAAGGGAATCAACAACGAAGGGAGCATTATGTGTAAAGTAAGTTGTCTTCTCGCTCTATGAGACTTGAGTAGCCCCAACAGTCTAAGGGCTATCCAGTGAGTTCATAAAGGACAAGAGAATGCCAGGAGGAGATTTTAAAAAAGAATGTGAAGAACAAAATTATGTTTCCCCACCCCTCCCCCCCACCCCTATTGTGCATCTGGCAGGAAAGTATGAAAAGCAGGAAAACTCTTCCTTTAATTCCTTAACTGGAAGGGTATGTCCTCTTGTGGGAGTTGTGTATTTTATTCACAAAATGCTCTTGGCAATTTGTTTGTAGGTATTTTGCATATTTGTGATGCCCATAGTAACAGCATCTGTTTCTTCACAGTGAACAAAGCTATTGTGTGTTCTGTGGTCTAGCTGAAACTTGAAATTCCAGTCCACCAGAGCTTGTCTGATGTGCTTATGCCCTTTGGTGTAGGATCCTAGGGCCTTTCAGATGGAGAATGAAGGATCATCACCAAGTAGCTGGGGAACTGAGTTCAATCTCTCCTTTCTTTTTCTTTCTCACAGACTTCCTGTGTGAGTTTTGAGTAGGTCACTGGCATCTTTATGTCTGATTTCTCCAGCTATAGGTAAAGAGCTCCCTTGTCGTGGGAGCTGTTTTGGGATTTCCTGAGGATCAATGGCTGTTACAAGGGGCTGTAGAGGGAGCAGGCAGGAAGGGTATAGTAGAATGCATTAAATAGAAGTTGTGGGTTTTTTTATTTATTTATTGTGTGCTTTATTTGGAGGGGTACAAAGTCTTTATTGGCCTTCATTGCTGTGACAGGTGTTCTGGTTATCACTAGTGTAGTTGTCCCTGAATAGCAAATGAGGCAGAGATGCTTGGGTTTGCCTATGGAAAACTTTCCTTCTTGTTTGCAGTAATTGGAAATGGAGTTTTTCCTATCTGGATGTTTCGTAGTGGATAGCTTGAGGGTGAGAGAGTGAATGGAAGGACAGAAAAGGAAAAAAACACATAGCTTTTACTGTAGTGGATTTACTGGGCATAAAGCTTTGAACCTGGGAACTGGTGGTATTAGCAGGGTAGGGGAACATTGGGTGTAAGTGTTCTTTTTCCCAGAGTCAAAACATTTAAATATCTCTTTGCAGTATGGTTTCTGTTTTTGCAGGAAGTCGTTGCAGACTGAACACAGTGTACTTAGTCTCTTTTAAGTAATATTAAAACATTTGTCTTCCAGTTACCATTCAGTTGTTCTAAGTAGGAGCATCGGATAACTGATCACGTGTGAGTAGTTTTTTCATCTTTAAGGACATCCTGCCTAAGGTAAAGAAAGTCCCACTAAACCATGTCCCTAAGCACCACATCTACATGTCTTTTAAATACCTCCAGGGATGGTGACTCAACTACTAACCTGGGCAGTCTGTTCCAATGCTTGATAACCCTTTCAGTGAAGAATTTTTTCCTAATATCCAGCCTAAACCTCCCCTGGCGCAACTTGAGAACATTTCCTTTCATCCTATCAGTTGTTAGTTGGGAAAAGAGACCAACACCCACCTTGTTACAGCCTCCTTCCAGGTAGATGTAGAGAGCGATAGGGTCTTGCCTGAGCCTGCTTTTCTCCAGGCTAAACAACCCCAATTCCCTCAGCCGCTCCTCATAAGACTTGTTCTCTATACCCTGCACCAGCTTTGTTGCTCTTTTCTGGACACGCTCCAGCACCTCAATGTCTTTCTTGTAGTGAGGGGCCCAAAACTGAACACAGTATTCGAGGTGCGGCCTCACCAGTGCGGAGTTCACGGGGACGATCACTTCCCTAGTCCTGCTGGCCACACTATTTCTGATACAAGCCAGAATGCTGTTGGCCTTCTTGGCCACCTGGGCACACTGCCAGCTCATGTTCAGCCGGCTGTCAACCAGCACCCCCAGGTCCTTTTCCGGCCCGCAGCTTTCCAGCCACTCTTCCCCAAGCCTGTAGCGTTGCCTGGGGTTGTTATGACCCAACTGAAGGACTCTGCACTGAGCCTTGTTGAGCCTCATGCGGTTGGCCTTGGCCCATCGGTCCAGCCTATCCAGATCCCCCTGCAGAGCCTTCCTACCCTCAGGCAGATCAGCACTCCCACCCAACTTGGTGTTATCTGCAAACTTACTGGGCTTCACTGGTGTAAAGGTAAACAGTGCTCTTTCCTGGTGTTCAGGACAGCCTGGCCTTACTAGAGGTGGTTTTGTAGGACAAGCTATGGCAGTTTGTCAGGCATTAAACTGTTTTCTTGTCTGTGACTTTTGTGGGGCTGCTGGACAACTGTAACAGACATTTCAGTGCCTTCAACGCCTGCCTTTGGGGCTGGAGAGGAAAGGAGAGATGCATAGATAGTTTTTCAGCAGCATCTATTTGAATGTCTTTTAAGCCTCTGGGAGTTTCTTGAGGCAGCAGGTCAGAGAATAAATTAATGATTATAAGTGGCAGTTTTTTCTCAGACATAGCGATGGAAGTTAAATGTTAATGTTCTGCATTTGAACAGGCTTTACTTTCCTGTTGCCATATAAGCTTTATAGTCCCATTGGGGAGGGAGAAGAACCTTTCTTCTTGGGTTGTCCACCTGAGAAAAGGAGGTGGAATGTTTTAGCTACTATTCCCATTGATTAAGGATGCTTAACTATGACCAAGTTCTAGGTAATTTTGAAATTAATCGATAATAGATTGATTTCTAGAGTGATTTATGAACAGTGACCTTCTTGCTTAACCACATTCAAGAAATGCTTTTCTGAGTGATCTTGACTTTCCTTTTGGAAATCATGTGATGCTGAACTGTCTTGTTTTCAGGTTGACTTCCTATTTATTTCTCTGTTGTGCATGGAATCAACATGCCTTGCCTTCCCGTTTTCTCCTCTGACATGAAACAGGAACATGTCATGGTAAAATGTCTCGTGATGTGTCTGTCCCACAGAAGCAGGCTGAAGTACAGCAGGCTGAAGAGGGATTACTGTATTTAGTTTTCTGACACTCCCAGCAGTTCCTGCTTCTGAGAAGTTGGCCCCAGCAGCATCACTCAGGCAGTCCTTAAATATTCCCCGGGCAGTTTGCCCTCCCCATGCCTTCCGCACCCCCAGTATGCATGGAAGAAGCAGTGTCGTCTGCACATACACCTCTTGCTGGTATCCTTGAGCTGTGTTGACTTCTGCATTTGTAACACACCTTTCAGTTTTCTTTCATCCCAAAAGACCTGCTGTGCATGTAAAAAGTAACTAGCCTGTGATGTAACTTGAAATGAGGCTATTGAATCAAAATTTTACAACAAGTCTTTGAGTTTCCTTTGTTAAATCTCTGCTTCCACCTTTTGGCATAGGCCATTTTTCAATAGGTGATGAGTGATACTTGGTTTCTGAGATAAAAATCTCACATGCTTCACACCTGTTGCAGGCCTCTGGAAAGGGAAGCTGTGACATTTTCAGTTGGTGATTGGAAGGTTATTTAATGCATTCAAGTTTAAAATTTCCTATATGTATGCATGAACTCTAAAAGCTTTTGGATGGCATTGCAAGACCACTTTAGAAGTGTCATGTATGCTGTGCAGTTCTTGACCTATGAATTTTAATAGCTGCTTTTCACAGATCACTTGTTAAGTCCTTTGCAGACTTCCCAGAGATATTTGGTAGACCATATAAAATCTTCTGCTGAAACATCTCCTACCTATTCTCCAGTGCTTGATGAAATCACTAGTAAATCATCAGGGCTGTGTTTTTCTTTAAACACCCTTCCCTGTCTTTTCCCATAGACTGAAATGGTGCATAAGGAGAATATCTGAATGTTTTCTCTTGATGGTAGACATGAGGTAGGGCATGCAGACCTCTGGTGAAGATAAAGCTGAGAAACATGAATAGCTGCATCAGAGTGCCATCTCAGCAGCCTGCCTGACCTACTGTGCTTTATGCAGACTTACAGACATGTCACTAGATCCACTCTGGGATCTCATTTGCTTCCCTGCTGCTCTCTGTTAGGAAGAGAAATGCTCAGCAGCAAAATCTAATGTCATAAGAAACATTGTGGAGACACTCTTTCAATGTGCATATTCCACTGGTTGGGTATTTAGTTGTTAAATACTTACATGACATACTTGTAATTAATGTTCCCTGCCTCTCTAACTAGCTTTCCTTGTTATGTACCTGAATACTGACTGTAACCTTTCCAAGGCATGTATTGTGGCCATCTGTGCTTGGAGTAGTAACTGGGGAGGATGGGGTGGGTCTGTGAATTTTAGTAGCTCCTTGGGTCTTCAGCAGTGTTGAGGCAGGTTCTGCATGATTGTGTGGTGATAACAAGCCATTGCCTGAAAGTACAACCCAGTCATGACAAATGTCTGGGGAGGAAAATGGTCCTGGGACTATTACAGTAAAATTATGGGTAAAGCTAGGCAAGATCAAAATCTGTCCATAGAAGGACAGAAACCTTCTGTCCTTCTGTGTTAAAAAACCCCAAACAGCCAAACCAAAAGAACAACTAACAACCTTCAGATTTTTCCAGAGTCACTGCCTGTTCAGCAAGTAGTGTCACTTTCTTGCATGTGCTACCTCATCTCTGTGTTTTTTAACATCTGGATGAAGTCTAATTCTTAGGCAGGTTTTGTCTGAACTCTTTCCTCAGGAATTTTGCCTGTAGTAAGTGTAGAAGACTTTGAATGCCTGAAATTGCATTTCTAGATACAGGAGTTGGATTTGTGTCTTGTTGTTATAGGAGGGCTAGACYGAGTTAAAGATGTGAAAAGAAAACTTCCTACCCTGGTACGGCCCTCGGATTATTATCCGTTATTGCTTTACATGTAGGCGGTGATGGAGTTGCAATAAGAAGTCCAAGGGTGATCAAAGGAGATTTCAGGGTCTTGGGATGACTGGTTAAGGGATCAGGAGCACAAGTAGTGCTCTCCTCTGTCCTTCCAGGTGCAGGGAGTGATGTTGGAAGAAACAGGAAGACCCAGCTGATCAATATCTGGCTCCGTGACTGGTGTCACCAGCAGAATTGTAGTTTTTTTGATCACGAGTCAGTCTACATGACACCAGGTCTGCTGGCGACAGATGTGGGGAAAGGATCTTTGCACAAGAGTTAGCAGGGCTCATTGAAAGAGCTCTAAACTACATTTGAAGGGGGAAAGGAATAAAACCAGGCTCATTAGTGATAAGCCATGGGGTGGCATGCCAGTGTTTGAGGAACAGTGTGCTAGCGAGGTCTTTCAGTCTGCTCCGCAGTTTTTGTCTTCACAGAAATCCCAAAAAAAAGATTCCAATTGAAGCAGATGCCCGCGGATGCAGATTGAAACACCTGTGTGAAATAAGCGGTGCTTAGTTGTGATTTTAGTAGGCCACATTTACTCAGCTACACCATCAGGCCTAAATCCATCCACACTGAAGCACAGGACTAGAAATACACCCCTTGTCACCAYGACATCTCATAACAACCCTTGGAATCATGCATTGTCAGGATACACTGGAGCACATTTGAAATATCTCTATACTAATACATGCAGCACCTTAGCCATCTCAGTGGGGGCAGAGGTTTGAAATCCACATGGCAGCAAAGACACAAGGGTTGGTGATGCACTAGAAATGAAGAGGCATGAAATATTCTATAAGCAGCTGGGAGAAGTTTCACAATCACTAGCCCTTGTTCTTGTGAGGGGCTTCAGCTTACCAGATGTCTGCTGGAAATACAATACAGCGGAGAGGACACAGTCTAGGTGGCTCCTGGAGTGTGTGGAAGATAACTTCCTGACACAATTTGTGAGTGAGCCAGCTAGAGAAGGGGCCACACTGGACCTGTTGTTTGTGAACAGAGAAGGACTTGTGGGTGATGTGATGGTTGGAGGCCGTCTTGGGCATAGGGAGCATGAAATGATAGAGTTTTCAATTCTTGGAGATTTAAGGAATGTGGTTAGCAGAACTGCTACGTTGGACTTCCAGAGGGCAGACTTTGGCCTGTTTAGGGGCCTGGTTAACAGAGTCCCTTGGGAGACAGTCCTGAAGGGCAAAGGAGTCCAGGAAGGCTGGACATTCTTCAAGAAGGAAATCTTAAAGGCACACGAGCAGGCTGTCCCCATGTGCTGAAAGACGAGCTGGTAGGGAAGAAGAGTGGCCTGGCTAAACAGAGAGGTTTGGCTGGAACTCAGGGGAAAAAAAAGGGAATTTATGACCTTTGGAAGAAGGGGCAGGCAACTCAGGAGGACTACAAGGATGTTGTGGGGTTATGCAGGGAGAAAATTAGAAGGCCCAAGGGCCAGAAGGAAGATCTGGGGAACTACAGGCCTGTCACTCTGACCTCAGTGCTGGGGGACGTTATGGAGCAGATCATCCTGAGTGTCATCACATGGCATGTACAGGACAACCAGGTAATCAGGCCCAGTCAGCATGGGTTTATGAAAGGCAGGTCCTGCTTGACTAACCTGATCTCCTTCTATGACAAGACGACCTGCTCAGTGGACGAAGGAAAGGCTGTGGATGTTGTTTACCTGGGCTTTAGTAAGGCCTTTGACACCATTTCCCACAGCATTCTTCTGGAGAAACTGGCTGCTCGTGGCTTGGATGAGTGTAGTGTTTACTGGGTAGGAAACTGGCTGGACTGCTGGGCACAAAGAGTTATGGTCAATGGAGTTAAATCCAGCTGACAGCCGGTCACAAGTGGTGTTCCCCAGGGCTCAGTTCTGTCTAATATCTTTATCAATGATCTGGACGAGGGGATCGAGTGCACCCTCAGTAAGTTTGCAGATGACACCAAGCTGGGTGGGAGTGTTGATCTGCTTGAGGGTAGAGAGGTTCTGCAGAGGGATCTATGCAGGCTGGATTGATAGGCCAAGCCGAATTGTATGAGATTCCACAAGGCTCAGTGCCGAGTCCTTCAGTTGGGTCGTAACAACCCCATGCAACGCTATAGGCCTGGGGAAGAGTGGCTAGAAAGCTGACTGGTGGAAAAGGACCTGGGGGTGTTGGTTGACAGCTGGCTGAACATGAGCTGGCAGTGTGCCCAGGTGGTCAAGATGGCCAATCATCCTGGCTTGTATCAGAAATAGCGTGGCCAGCAGGACTAGGGAAGTGATTGTGCATTATGGCACTAGTAAAGACTAGTACGAGAACTCAGAGTTGAAAGTCTTGCTTTTGTTCAAGGCACACAAGCCAGGCACCTTGTACAGATACATGAAGGTCTTCTAGAAACTGCACTGGCATCTCAGTAACACCATCCTTGAAAGGCTTTGCATGTGCAGTGGGATTTAAGTAATCTCTGTAATCAGTACACTCACTGGGGATGATGTTACTGGCATCAGTAGGGGTGGGACAATAAAGTCCAAAATGAAGTATTTCAAGTGCAGATTGAATGTGTGGGGTTTTTTTGTTTGTTTTTTGTACTCTTAGTATAGCTGATGTTTGTATATTTTATCTTCAGATAAGTCATTGGAACAACCTTATTTTCATCTTTTAGGGTTCCTCACTGCAGTAGCTTAAGAGCTCTGTATGTGCCCAGAGAACAAGGCTCAGACACCTATACTTTCAGAAGAACTTTCTTCATCTGAAGATTCTGGCATTTGGATTTTTCTGTCCTAGGTTTAAAAAGGGCAGCTAGTTTCTAGTCCATAAACAGCTACGCATGAGCAACTTTGTGGGGGCGTTCTTACAACCCAGCCAGAGTGTAGAAAGTATTATAGGTACATGTACACGTATAACACATGTTAAATTTGTGTGAAATAACCTTTTTCACTATTCAATGCTTTCTGTTACCTTGAGAACTTGAACCGAAAAAGCTTTGCAGTGAAATTTGCTTCACCTCCCTTTGCAACAAGCTCTTGGTTATCCCTCAGTACCAGGGCGTGAGATTGAGGTAGGAGTGGGTGATAAGCAGAGGACCTTACAGAACTCTGGTTTTAGTGATCTGGCCTATGGATAAGATGGATGTCACATGACAGAAAACACAATATCTAAACCTAATCTCTCGAGCTGCAGTGTTTAAGTATGAGTATGTCCTTGGAAAGTCTTAATGGTCTCTGTTGGTTTTCTGTTTGGAGCATCCTTGCGAGGTATGTGGAGGCCTTCATTCACTCAATAGTCGTTCAGCCATCATTCAGCATGCAGTGTTATTGCTGATCTTGCCTTAGGGTGAAGGCTTCTGTTCTCCCTCTCAGTCTCTGAAATTGTGTGCATTTCATTTTTGCAGAGGAGGGAGCTTTGGAGAGAATAGTTCGGTGGCTGCTTCCTGATAAATTTTGCCAGTTGCCTTGCTTAGCTTTTATATCAAGTAGCCAGTTCTGTGTCTCATTAAAACCATTAACTCTTTTTGACTCCAGACTTGTTCAGGTGCTGAGCAGACTTAGAGCTTTACTTCTGTTGAAATGTAAATCATTCTTTCCTTGCAGAGCAAATGTGCTTGAGGAAGTAGGAATGCTTCTTTGTCTGAGCAGGCTGACCTAGAAGTCTTTCATCGAAACTGTACAAGACCTGATTTACTGCATGAGGCTCTGGATTATATGCAGAAATACTAATCACTTGACAGATCTCAGGTGTCTTTTCTCTGGGTTGCTGAGCTTACTTCACTAAACATAGAGTTGTAAGGTGGTCTTTACAGCAGCAAGGACACTTGTGCATTTTCTGGATTTTGGGCATAGGCATTCAAGCTTAGCTGTGGCCCACAGACATCAGTTTACCAAGCTGCTTGACTACAGATGGTCTCAAGCTAGCTGTATAACTGATTAATGCAAAGAAAAACCATTGCAAAATTCCAGTCAGACAGCACCAGTGGGAACATAGGAAATCAAAATAGCAAGTATTGTCTGTGTGTGTGAGACAGACAAAAAGACTGACAGAGCGTCAACCAACTGGGACAAACCAAACGTTGAAAAATAATGTAATACTGTTTAGGGTGTTCCTCCAAAGGAGGAATTGTTGCAATGGGAGGAGGGAGAAGGGAAGACTTTTTCTTACATAACTGGTATGGACAGGTGAGGCTAATGAGGGTAGAGGTTTTATTTGGATTTTCTGTAATCGGCTGTTTATTTAACCTCTAGCTCTTCAAAGTAAAGGGGCAGGAAACAAAAGCTGTTGTGCAGAAGTGTGCTGGTTAACTGAAATTAAAATGTGAGGTTGCTATAGAGTAGATTTTAAGGAAAAAGTGTAGTGTTAGATTGGAAACGCCTTCTAATATGTTTTGGAGTACTCTGCATCTTGTAGCAGACTGCTTAAATCATAGACGTAAGTAATTTTGATGTAATCAGTCAATGATGAAAATAATGGTTAAAATACCTATTCCTGGTGCAGAATTCCCATGACCTTTTCAGAAGTCACTCCTCTCTGAAACTGTAAAGGAAGTAGCATATCTGTATCTAATATTTATATGTGATTCCTCATTACACTTTTTATTTTGGGAAAAGCCACTAGACACTCCAAACTTGGTCTGCCAAATAGCTTAATTATTCCCTTCAAGTAAGATGGAGGACCTACTCTTTCTGTTGTGGTTTATTT
Source organism: Oceanodroma leucorhoa (assembly GCA_030449065.1). NCBI lineage: Eukaryota > Metazoa > Chordata > Aves > Procellariiformes > Oceanodroma > Oceanodroma leucorhoa. Next base: position 531,500 of record JASVER010000228.1, on the reverse strand, counting down.
AAATAAGTGTAAAGGTTTAAAAGGCCGGTAGTAATCTTAAAAGAATGAGTAATTGCTTTATGCTCCTGGTTTCTGTGTTGGAAGTCACTCTTCAAAAGCATGTCTTTGACTATATTTCAGTCTTGTTTTGTTTCTGCATGGGCACATTTTCTAGCAACTGTGGACTGGAAGTGTCAAATCTCCCAGTTCCTAGAACTAACGGATCCAGAAGCCCTMAGCAGTTATTCGACTAGTTGTTCTTCCTGGTCATGCATCTTCCATTTCACTGCCTGTTGTGTTGATGGCTGATAAAGAGCTAAATACATCAGTGCTTTTAAAGTAGTCTCACACAGCTAATCCTGGCAACACATCCAACAAGTGTACAGTACCCTGACAAGGGTCATACAGTCACTGTAAAAGGAGTGATGAGAATATTGTTAGTGGAGGAAGCTGAGTTCTCTTGTACCTTTCTGTGATTTTGCACAGTCTCATTCTGGTTTTGCCGTAGTGGCTAGCATTGTGGGAATAACTTGGCACTTACACTTCTCTCTGACTGCAGGGTGCATTCCAAACTGTTAAGAAACCATCAGACAGGAGGGAGTTGTGATGCTTAATTAAATATAAAGCCTTTTCCTTTCCTGACCTTGTGGCTATTGCCACATGCTAATAGCCTTGCTTTGAGGCCAACCTAAGAACAAATTTAACAATTGCCATCTGGTAAAATACTGCTTTAAGCATGTGTACAGACTGTTTTCCTTTAGGCATGAGTTAGGGACAGCTATCAAGTTCTGAGCTAGTGGGCAGTCCCAGATATGTTCAGCTGCAAAATGGAAAAGGGATTGCAATGATTTTTTTCCACTAACTTTGCTTTTTCCTCTCCCCCTGCCCCAGATAACTATTATCTTTAAATCATACCAAGACTGTACAGATCAGAAAGTATATCAAGCAGTGACTGATGATTTGCCTGCAGCTTTTGTTGATGGTACAACAAGTGGAGGTGATGGGAACACCAAGAGCTTGCGAATTGTGGAGAAACTCAGTGGCAAATACGTCGAAATGCATGCCAAGTACATTGGGACCACGGTGTATATACGCCAGCTTGGGCACTACTTAACATTGGCCATTCGCATGCCTCAAGAGTTGGTCATGGCCTATGAGGAGAACCAGGATCTACAGCTGTGTGTGAACGGTTGCCCTTCAAGTGAACGTATTGATGATAGTGGCCACTTGCCATTGCCTGTGATGGGGCAGTTGCTCCCTCAGGGTGGTGCTGCTCATCCCCGGTCAGTGTACACACTGGAAACTGCCACCACCAAATGCCATGAGAAGATGCTGGTGAAGGACATCTATTTTTACTCATGTGTATTTGACCTACTCACCACTGGTGATGCTAACTTCACAGCTGCTGCTCACAGTGCCTTGCAGGATGTGGAGGCACTGCATCCCAGAAAAGAGCACTGGCATATCTTTCCCAGCAGTGGAGGTGGTGGTGTGGGCAAGGGTAGCAAATTCTTTGTCAGTCTTAGACTTGTGTGCTTGATCCTTGTTGTGTTTTTGTAGGGTTTTTGTCTATAACAAAATTTTGAAATATATATTGTCCTAATATATTGAGTAAAGATGAGTATATATGTATATACCATGTATACGAACGGATGTTTTGTCTTGTGACACCCACCAGGTTGTACATATTGTGTTAACTGTTTTCATGTATGTTTGATGTAGTATTCTTTGTATTTGTTTGTTTTGCAGTTGTTGAAATGTTTATAATGTCCCTGCATTGGGACCTGATAGAAAGCACTTTATTTTTTATATATTAAATATTTATGTGTGTATCTGAGTAACTATGTATTATACATATAAACGTGCATACAATAGTACTCCCTCTAAGTACTACTTGGTTTCACAAATTTTTTTAACTGGATTAATTTATGGGTTTTTTTCTATCATTTCTCTTACTCTAGAGGCAGCATGTGTCTTGTCCTGTAATGGTTCAGTTGGTTTGCTGGGTTCAGCAGTTAAAATCATTAAGAATGGAATTGTATTCTGTCCCTCAAACAAATGGCCATGCCTTTGGATGGAGAGAGTGCTTCCCATTAGCTCAGATGACCATCTTGGGTAACACGAATTATAGAACCTTCTTTGTAATTGTGACATTTCCTAGCTTCATGGCATGAGTTTCAAAAGAAGAAAAGGGAATGTGTTGGAGTGAGACTTACGTAGCTTTATAGAACCAGTGGAAAGATAGTTTTAAAAGATATTAATGGTCTAGTTGTGTAAGCATGTAACATGTAACTATTGCAGCTGCCTGTAACCTGTAGGGTTAAGTCATTCTCCAAGATGGACTGAAGAAATCACAAGCCTGAATTCTGTCACTTGCTTAGGTGCTATCTTATACATTCAGAAGGAGGAGGACACAGGCTCTGACTACTTTTACTGAGGAGCTAGGAGAACAATGATTTGGTGGCCTGAAGGTTGGTTTTACTTAGTCCCTTAATCTGCTCCAAAAAGTGGAAGCTTTAATACATGCTACAATAAACCCAGCTCCAAGATGGGCTTATTTCACTCTTAAAACTGTTCATCTGAGACTGGACTGATATGTTAGAAGTGCTATCTGAATAAGACTCAATTAGCACTTGCTTTTGTTAAGCAAACCTGAGCTAGTGTTTGCCTTGGTGAAGGGAGAGGTTATTCGTGGAATGAAAGCTCCTGGTTTTTATGAAGACTCTTCTGGCTAGGTTAGGGACTGTTGACTGGTAAGGACAGCAGTAGTCTTCTGAAAGAAACTAATTCCCTATATGGATGGGTAACTACAGGTGTTATTCTGGGAGTACTTGAGATGAAAGTAGTCAGAACTGAGTTAAGGCTAAAGGTAAAAATTTAGTTTAGACAATTGGCACCTTGTTCTGTATGTGCTCTCTGATAGTGTTGTTTCAGATGAGTTAAGCTTGTGGATTTATGGTATGTCTGATAATGTGGCTCCTGTGGTTTCACCTGATGCTGACAGGCTTCTCACTATTTTGTGTGGTTGAACTTCCTCAATAGTGCTCTGAATTTAAAGTTCCCATGGCTGAAAGCTGATGGGTGAACCTAATGTTGCTTGCAGTGATGCACATACTTACTGGGCAGGCACCATATGCTAGGTAATTTCCTCTGTCTCTGGATCCTGTATAAGTGTATATGTATATGCTATATATATGTATACTAGCATTGAGTTGTGAGCCTCTCAGGTTTATTTCAGAAATGTAGTGATTCCCCTAAAGAGTTTTCCATTTTCTTGTTTCTGCTGTGGGATTTCTTGAGAAATTGTTATTTGCACATGTTCATTCTTGAAATCTGCCATCGCCAGATTTCAATGCCAAACATGGGTATTTTGAAGCTAGTGAATGGTCTCTGGGGAGAACTTAAGCTTAGAGGGGGAACACTTTTTCACAGGCCCTCCAAATGGCTTTTAGATGGCTACAGATATTTTTTTTTCCATGCTTGGAAACCCCACAATGTGTCAGTCTTTGGAAAACCTTTTAGATGTGGTTCATGAATATACCAGTAAGTATATGTTTGTGTAAAAGAGTGGCTGTGCAGTGTGTAAATACTTTAAATTATTATGGTAGAATAAAGTTTCCTACCCTGCTGAGGAACGTCTGTAATGTGGTGGTAGTGACCCCTGGTGGGGTGCAGAGAAACTGGGGATGTGGGCCACGTACTAGGCAGGCAATCTATAAATAAACAAAGCCCTAATTTGTTTCCTAGCCATCACTTGTTGGATTGGAATGTGCTGAGTACAGTCATTACACTTCCTTGCTTCTTCATTACACTGCTTGTTTCTCCTCTGCTAAGTAAGCTGTGTAGTGAAATTTATGACCAGCAGCTGCAAACCAGGCCAGTTTATTGAAGAGGCAGCGTATGGAAACCAACAGCAGGAACCATCCCCTCAGGATCCCACTTGTACAGTTCCTTTGCAGTTTTTGCGGAGATACTTAGAAGAGCTTTAACACAGTGATCTGATATTGCTGCATCCATCTTGAGAGGTGTTACAAAAATCTGCTGTTAAAGTTACCGGAGAACTCTCAGACCAGAATAACCCTGGAAGAGAAAATTACTTGCTGTAAAACTGAAGAAGAGATTGAGGCGTTGAAAGAATAAATGATACAGAAGAGTCCATAAGATTACAGAACTTTGTATAACAAGATGGTCTGCTAAGTATACATGGGAGCTGTAATATTTCAGCTGCAGGGCTAATCACACAATGTGAAGGTAAATTGAAAGTGCCAAAACTTAAAACAAATTATGTCAGATATATACCAAGAAAGATAGACCTAATAAACACAACTTTGAGTGTTTTGCTAAGCTTGTGTTACAGCTAGAATTTGAGGTGTGTGGGGAACAATGTTACGTGGTAGGTACGTCATTGAAATGCTTTGTGGAAACGAATGTAGAAAGCAAAGGGAGTTTTAAATATGTATATGTTTAGTGTATACAGTGGCTATTGTATCTGTAAGAGCTTACTTTCAAAGGTGTTGATCTACCACCACAAGCTCTGCAGAAGGCAGTATAGCATGATCATCAGTATTTTAATGCAACAACTAGTAAGCTATTACTGACACTATCTGTTGTTGGCCTTTGTCTTAAAAAAGTTGGCTGATGCCTTGGGTATTAGTGGCTTATTCAAAAGGTTAAGTATCTAATAGAGCATTTCTAACCAGAGTATTTGGTAATCCTATGCTATCAGAGCTCTTAACAGCAGCTGAGGATAGTTCTCTGTAGTTGTGGAGGCTGACAACTTCTGTAGGAAGCATGTCACAGGACTGAGCAGAGAACCAGGTCCTTAATCCTTCATATATACATATGGCTCCTGAACAAGGGTATTATCAAAGGAAATAATATGCTCAACTGACTGTCAAACCAAAAATTCCTTTTTCTCTCTTCCTGGAAAACCTGTCTGGAAGAATAATCTGCGTAGAGCACCTTTAAGTGGAGCACAACCTGAGAAAATGCAGGGTCTGAGAACAACCCGGCTTTTGTTTTTGTGGCCAAGTTAGGGCCCTTCAGTAGTGCATTTCCTTTCAAAGTGCTGCTGTACTGCCAGAAAATAGATCACCAACTATTTACGTTCCCTTACCTTAGCGTTAATGCACCTTACCGTGCATTTGTTTTCTGGGTTTTGAGGATGTGCTAGTGGTTATTTACTAATATACACCCTGAAGTGAAGCAAGCAATGTTGCAAGCTTTGCACTGTCTAATGAGGGTTTCGTTAGTGGACATGTTTAGAAAAAAAGCCCAAGTGGCTTGTGGCTTTCTTCTTTTTTGACAGACTTACAGCGCAGTTTCAAATCTTGCATTCATTTTCTTCATGTAAGTACAGCTGTGGTATTTTACACTGAAATTCTCATGCTTTGGGTTATTTTAGTTCCCATCTGTGCCTTGACTGATATAAACTGTATTCATTTCTGTCTTTCCCTATTCCAGCTATTAAAGGCTGCTATCTATACAATGCCTAGACATGACTAGTTTGAAACTCCTTTGTTTTTAGAAGGATTGTTGTTGTTTACAAGGTAAGCATTCTCTGTGTTGTGCTGCTAGTTCTCCATCTATATTCAAAACAATCAAGAATTGTGTGGGTCAGTGTTGTTCATTAGATTTTATCATTCTTATTAATTAGTTTGTTTTGGAGAGCAAGGTAGCCACAGATCAAGTACAAGTATACAGGTAAACTTATTGTGATGATGATGTAAAACAATTGCATCTGATCTGATTCAGAATTCTTTTAGTCTGACTATGTTTGTAAATTACACTTCATTGAAATTAAAAGCTGCTGATTAGTAAATCAACTGTGAACAGTAAGATTGATTACAGACTCTGGATACATGCAGGGGTATGCATCAGAACTGATTAACTAGATATAAAAAGGACAATGTGTCATCTGGAGTGCCAATAATTTTTATTTATAGGAATTATTTTCATGATTACTGCAGTTTTAAAGCTTAATTTCCCCTATTTTCTACACCATATATGTCTAGTTGGTGTGTGAAGTATTTAAATCCAAAATTGAGACACACAGTAAAGCCTTCTCAGCTTGAATCCAGATGTTTCTTTAGGATCTCTACCTCTCTCTTCTTAATCCAGTAAAGTCCCTCAAGGAAGAACCTGTATTTTTCCTGCTGAGCAGAGAAGAAAAATGCAGTCTTGAGGGTTGTACATGCACCCTAGCCAGATTCACATGTTGTTCATCTGCCTGGTTTACTTGCAGGACTTCTTTGGCGGGTACCTGACCTGCTCACTCATGTATGGCAGATGATGGTAAGAGTTGTTTATAGTGTAGTGGTGGTAAGCATTCTGCCCGAGTTTGGGAGAGGCAAGTTAAAATTCYTCCTCTGCCTCGATCTTTCACATCTTGTGAGAGTGCCAATGCCCTAACAGCCGGGAGCTATTATAAAATAAATGCCATTCTGTGTTGTTATAAAGTGATAGCTTTATCCAAACAAGGTCTTAGGTGCCTTGAAAGAGATTGGAGGCATACTTTATGCTTGAGAGTTATTTCACCTAAATTCAGTAAACTAAACATGTAGGCCTTCTCTGTAGTCAGTGGAGTAAATGGCAATAAATATTGTAGGTTGGGTTGAATTGTCTTCTGGAGGTGCCTACTGATATCCTTCAGTAGAGGGAAAACCCAGGCAGCTAATTTTTAAACAACTGAAGTCAGATGAAATTGGTCCAGCCCTGATGGGTACATTTTAAATTCCAGCCTAGGTTCCTATTCAAGGACTACCTATGTTTGCTGGAGACAAGCCAGTTGACCCAGCATTTCCTGCACAGCACCACATCTGTCTCTCAGGCCTGACTGATGGATACACCTTGGCCTTTGAAAGCCTCACACCTCACCTTGGCCTGGCCTGTACACTGAAACTTTAAATATTTGATTTCTCTTGAAACCATACCTGAAGAAGGCAACAAGGCCACCCCATCCTTTCTGTACTGGCCCCCTCTTCCCCCCCCAAGGCAGCTCTATGCAGGGGGGGGGGGGGGGAAGAGAGAGAAAAGAAGCAGGAGTCAGGGGACGAAGAGGAAAGGAGAGATTGAGTGGGATCACAGTGGGTAAGGCTTCTCATCTTCATTTTGGCCAGAATGTTTACATTTTCCAGTGAGTGACACAAAGTATATAAGTCTGCATAGAAGCAAGGGCTGTGTTTTCTAATTAGCATGTTTTATCCTTTAGGCTGTCCTTTGGTGTGTCCGTTGCTGCCATTACTGTACAACTTTTTTACAGAAAGCAGAACAGTTTCAACAGGTGAGATTGCCAAAACCTTTAAATACCCTGCAGCCAAATTATTAATGTATTTGACGAGGAAGTAAAAGATCTGCGTTTGTTGGAATCCTCACTGTAAATTATGTAAAGGAGATGTTGGGTGACTGTATTAACCATTAGCCTGCTGGGTTTATCAACTTTTATCTGGCAGTGGTAAATGAAAGTGCAAGCTGTCTCCTTAGCTGAGAACTCTGATGGAGGAGAGCCCTACCTCTGAGCTGGTGTTGTCAAGTCCTATGAATTTTACCCCAGTATTTCCTACTCGATAGCTGAAAGCTACAAACCCCTGCTGTGGATCCTGACAGTCTTACTTGCTCCAAGGTATCTCACTCTCAAAAAGTCTAACTAGATAGCAGTGCAACCCAAATGTCTGCGTGCTATGCTGCTTAGCACTGCAGTGCATGAACAGTAGGTCCAGTATATGATTTAAGTGATTTTGAAAGCTAGCTCACCCCTGAAATCATTGCAGATGCCTGTAACATCCTCAGTACAAATAGCTCAGTACCTAGCTATATCAGGTTAAATCCTTTAACTCGGTACCCCTTTTATAAGAAGCCCAGAGGCCTGATCCAGCAGCTGTCCTTTCTCAGAACAAATGCTCAGCTTTTTCATACCAGTCAGCTTGGAAGCATATGAGACCTGCCTTCAAAGACTGCCTTAGGATTGAAACACATCACTCCCACTTTCTATAGGTGGGGTAGCATCTCATGTCAGAGGAATAACTCTCTCTCCCTGTCTCTCTGTAGAGATAGCCCAACAGTGGCAAACCCTCCTAGTGGCTAGGACAAGTTGCATGTGACATCATGCCCAGCTTAAAAACTGGGGGCGGTTCCTTTGGGGGGGCACGGTTCGGTGGGTTCGGGCGGTTCGTCTGGAACACATGGGGGTGAGCAGTTGTGTTGTGTATCGCCTGTTTTGTATATTCTGTTATTGTTGTTATCATTGCTATTATCACTGTTCTACTTTGTTTTATTTCCATTATTAAACTGTTTTTATCTCAACCCACGGGTTTTCCTCCATGTGCCCTCCTGATCCTCTCCCCCATCCTACCAGAGTGGGGGGGTGAGCGAGCGGCTGTGTGGTGTTTAGTTGCTGGCTGGGGTTAAACCACGACAGTCCTTTTTGGCGCCCAACATGGGGCACGAAGGGTTGAGATAACAGCAGATTAACAACTAGAGTGTATTAAGGAATTTCTGGCTCTTAATAGCTGCCGGTCACAATACTGATTCATCTGCTCGCGATATTGATTTGTTTGGTCTGCATCATGCTCTCGTTACTGTACATGCTAAAGATTGGGTTCGGGTTTTGTAGTCTGCTGTGCTCTGCAATAATTAGTGATGTCGTACCTGGGAGATTTGTTATTAAAATACTGACATTGGGGGGTATGTGGTATTTGGGATTCATAATGAAGCCGTTATTGTATTTCGGGTACCACTACATGGAGGCAATAGGCAATTATACCCCTTCTTCTGAGACGTTTTTTATGGGGGGGATAGAGAATGGTACCCTCACTACCTTCCTCTATGATGTCATCTCCTTTGTTAAAGTCACTTGTCAGTACCTTGAGCACCCCTGGGTAGTTAAGATACATCTGTTGCTATTGCTGGGGAATWTCGTTTYRGTTTTGTGCAAGGTTAAGACGCAATTTAAGAACATCATCCAGAGATCTGCCCTGAGGCTGGATAGTTATGAGTGGCAGGGTGAGTGGGAGAGCGCGGGCATTTCCTAGGGCAGTGGGCACCCCCAGTGTTTTGGAAATTCACCCCTGAACAAGTGCAAAATCCTGGAAAATTAGTGGAATATTTGGAAAAAGTGTGCTGTCACCCTGGCAATTCCAGGGAGACCCAAATCACTGCCATGTGCTGGGGCCTGGCCCATGCCTACCGAGCCCTGTCTAACACTATTCAAAACCCTCAGGGGAAGGGGAAGGTCTCTGGATCTGATGACAAAACAACCGGCCCTGCAGCCACCCCACCCCCCGCGGCAGGCACGGCGGCTCCCCCGCCCCCTTCGACAGAGAACCCGCCCGTGCCGGTGTCAGTCGCCCCTGTACAAAAGAGAAAATGCACAAGAAAATCAGCCCGTGCAGTGAGGGATGAATATGAACCAGGGCCATCACGGGAGCCGGAGGAGGAGGCAGAGCCCGTAAATGAGGGGGTGACCACCCGATCTCTGTCTCTGGGGGAGCTCCGAGATGTGCAGAAAGATTTCAGCCGCCGCCCAGGCGAGCACATTGTCGCCTGGCTGCTCCGGTGCTGGGATAAYGGGSCCAGCAGCCTGGAATTAGAGGGGAGGGAAGCCAAGCAGCTGGGATCCCTTTCTAGGGAAGGGGGCATTGACAAGGTGATTGGACAAGGGGCACAAGTCCTCAGCCTCTGGAGGCGACTCCTGTCAGGCGTGAAGGAAAGGTATCCCTTCAAGGAAGATGTTGTATGTCACCCAGGCAAGTGGGCCTCCATGGAGAGAGGTATCCAGTACCTAAGGGAATTAGCTGTGCTGGAAGTGATCTATGGTGACCTGAATAACGAGCAGTTATCCAAAGACCCAGATGAAGTCAGATGCACCTGACCCATGTGGCGGAATTTTGTACGGAGCGCACCAGCGTCGCATGCCAACTCATTAGCAGTAATGACCTGGAAAAATGGAGAGGAGCAAACGGTGGATGAATTGGCTGGCCAACTCCGGCAATABGAAGAAAGTCTCTCCTCTTCCCTATGGGCCTGTGTCTCTGCGGTGGAGAAATTGTCTCGGGAGGTCCAGCAACTCAAAGAGGATATCTCCTGCTCCHCACCTGCACGGGCCAGTATCTCAGCCATTCGGAGTAGGCCTTCCCCCTCTCAAGAGAGGAGAGATCGTGGGTACACACGCCGGGGCACCATGTGGTTTTACCTGCGTGACCACGGAGAGGACATGAGGAAGTGGTGTGGAAAACCTACCTCGACCCTAGAGGCACAGGTACGTGAGTTGCAGGGAAAAACAACCACAAGAGGGGGTTCTTCCAGGAAAACTGCTGCTCCAGTTTCCAGTGAGCAGTTCTGAAGACAGATTAGAAGGACTAATTTTAATTCCGATCTTAATAAAGGGACTTCTGATTCATACTTACAAGAAGTGGGTAGCGAATACGATGACCAGGACTAGAGGGGCCCTGCCTGCAGCCAGGTGCAGGAAAGGGACAACTGGGTTTACTGGACTGTGTGGGTTCGATGGCCTGGCACATCAGACCCACAGGAGTATAAGGCTCTCGTAGACACCAGTGCACAGTGTACCCTGATGCCATCAAGCTATGAAGGGGCAGAACCCATCTATTTCTGGAGTGACAGGGGGATCCCAAGAGCTGACTGTATTGGAGGCCGAAGTGAGCCTAAGTGGGAATGAGTGGCAAAAGCACCCCATCGTGATGGGCCCAGAGGGTCTGTGCATCTTTGGCATAGACTACCTCAGGAGAGGGTATTTCAAGGACCCAAAGGTGTACCAGTGGGCTTTTGGTATAGCTGCCTTGGAGATGGAGGAAATTAAACAGCTGTCCACCTTGCCTGGTCTCTCAGAGGACCCTTCTGTTGTGGGGTTGCTGAGGGTTGAAGAACAACGGGTGCCGATCGCTACCACGACAGTGCACCGGCGGCAATATTGCACCAACCAAGACTCCCTGCTTCCCATCCATAAGCTGGTTCGTCAACTGGAGGGCAAAGGAGTGATCAGCAAGACTCGCTCACCCTTTAACAGTCCCATATGGCCAGTGTGAAAGTCTAATGGAGAGTGGAGACTAACAGTGGACTATCGTAGCCTGAACGAAGTCACACCGCCGTTGGGTGCTGCCGTGCCGGACATGTTAGAACTTCAATACGAACTGGAGTCAAAGGCAGCCAAGTGGTACGCCACAATTGATATCGCCAATGCGTTCTTCTCAATCCCTTTGGCGGCAGAGTGCAGGCCACAGTTTGCTTTCACTTGGAGGGGCATCCAGTACACCTGGAATCGGCTGCCCCAGGGGTGGAAACATAGCCCCACCATTTGCCATGGGCTGATCCACACCGCACTGGAACAGGGTGAGACTCCAGAACATCTGCAATACATTGATGACATCATCGTATGGGTCAACACAGCAGAAGAATTTTTCAAGAAAGGGGAGCGAATAATCCAAATCTTGCTGAAGGCTGTTTTTGCCATAAAACAAAGTAAGGTCAAAGGGCCTGCACAGGAGATCCAATTTTTAGGAATAAAATGGCAAGATGGACGTCGTCAGATCCAAATAGATGTTATCAACAAGATAACAGCCATGTCTCCACTGACCAGCAAAAAGGAAACACAAGCCTTCTTAGGCGTGGTGGGCTTTTGCAGAATGCATATTCCAGATTACAGCCTGATTGTACGCCCTCTCTATCAAGTGACCAGGAAGGAGTATGATTTCAAGTGGGGCCCCAAGCAACAACAAGCCTTTGAGCAAATTAAACAGGAGATAGTTCAGGCAGTAGCCCTTGGGCAAGTCCGGGCAGAACAAGATGTAAAGAATGTGCTCTACACCGCAGCCGGGGAGAATGGTCCTACTTGGAACCTCTGGCAGAAAGCACCAGGGAAGACTCGAGGTTGACCCTTAGGGTTTTGGAGTCGGGGATACAGAGGATCTGAGGCCCGGTATACTCCAACTGAGAAAGAGATATTGGCAGCATATGAAGGGGTTCGAGCTGCTTCGGAAGTGGTTGGTACTGAAACACAGCTCTCCCTGGCACCCCGACTGCCGGTGCTGGGCTGGATGTTCAAAGGGAAGGTCCCCTCTACACATCATGCAACCGGTGCTACCTGGAGTAAGTGGGTTGCACTGTTCACACAGCGGGCCCGAGTAGGAAACCCCACTCGCCCAGGAATCTTGGAAGTGATCACAAACTGGCCAGAGGGTAAAGATTTTGGAATGTCCCCAGAGGAGGAGGTGAAGCGTGCTGGAGAGGCCCCACCGTATAACAAACTACCGGAAAATGAAAAGCGATATGCCCTGTTCAGTGATGGGTCCTGCCGCGTTGTAGGAAAACATCGGAAGTGGAAGGCTGTTGTATGGAGTCCTATCAGACAAGTTGCAGAAACCGCTGAAGGAGAAGGTGAATCGAGTCAGTTTGCAGAGGTGAAGGCCATCCAGCTGGCCTTGGATATTGCTGARCGAGAAAAATGGCCAGTACTTTATCTGTATACTGACTCATGGATGGTGGCAAATGBTCTGTGGGGRTGSCTGCAGCAATGGAAGCAGAACAACTGGCMGCGCAGAGGYAAACCCATCTGGGCCGCKGMAKTGTGGCAARATATCRCTGCCCGGGTAGASMACCTGGTTGTAAAAGTACGTCACGTGGATGCTCACGTACCCAGRAGTCGGGCYACTGAAGAACATCAGAACAACCAGCAGGTGGATCGGGCTGCCCAGATTGAAGTGTCTCAGGTGGATCTGGACTGGCAGCACAAGGGTGAACTATTTCTAGCTCRGTGGGCCCATGACACCTCCGGCCATCAAGGAAGAGACACAACATATAGATGGGCTCGTGATCGAGGRGTGGACTTGACCATGGACACTATTGCACAGGTTATCCATGAATGCGAAACATGCACTACCATCAAGCAAGCCAAGCGAGTAAAGCCTCTTTGGTATGGAGGGCGGTGGTTGAAATATAAATATGGGGAGGCCTGGCAGATTGACTATATCACACTSCCACAGACCCGCCAAGGCAAGCGCTATGTGCTCACCATGGTGGAAGTAACCACCGGGTGGCTGGAAACATCCTGTGGCCCATGCCACTGCCCGGAACACGATCCTGGGCCTTGAAAAGCAAGTCCTATGACGACATGGCACCCCAGAAACAATTGAGTCAGACAACGGGACTCACTTCCAAAATACCCTCATAGACTCCTGGGCCAGAGAGCATGGCATTGAGTGGGTATATCACATTCCTTATCATGCACCAGCCTCCGGAAAAATGGAGCGATACAACGGACTGCTAAAGACCACACTGAAAGCACTGGGTGGTGGGACATTCAAACAGTGGGACACGCATTTAGCAAAGGCCACCTGGTTAGTCAACACCAGGGGATCTGCCACTTGAGCTGGCCCTGCCCAATCAGAACCCTCACGTACTGTAGAGGGGGATAAAGTCCCTGTAGTGCACGTAAGGAATATGCTGGGGAAGACAGTCTGGGTTACTCCCGCCTCGGGCAAAGGCAAACCCATYCRTGGGATTGCTTTTGCTCAAGGACCTGGGTGCACTTGGTGGGTAATGCGAAAGGATGGGGAAGTCCGATGTGTACCTCAAGGGGATTTGATTTTGGGTGAAAACAGCCAATGAGCTGAGGTGTATAATGTTAATTGATATATAATGCTGTATGTCACATCAGTGGTATTGCAGTAAGAATCATCCAGGTTAAAGAAGAATGAACTCTGATGAAACCGAGCAAAGCACCACGATGATAGAAGCGGATGAGCGCAGCGATAATGGAACCGGAACTGGCTTCAGGATGCAACAATCCTACACCACACACACCATCTCCCCTGCCCTGAGAGACTGTTATGACAGATGGAGCCCAAAGTCATGGACTAAATGAACTCAATGAGCATTTTAGAGGGATGGCCCATGGACTAAGGGAATGATATCTGTGTGTGTATATATATATATATATGTATATATCAAAAGACAGGAAAAGTGGTGATGATTAATTGGGATGTATCGGAAAATGTGAGACCTGGGCATGACGTAGATGGTATAGAATAAGGATATTGTCCTGGTTCCGGCTGGGACAGAGTTAACTCTCTTCCCTGTAGCTGGAGGGGGTGCTCTGTTTTSGGTTTGGTAATGAAAGGAATGTTGATGGCCCATTGATGCTTTGGTTGTTGCTGGGTGGTGCTTGCACCAACAGCCTCCCCTGCCCTTCGAGGTGCAGGGGGAGCTGGGGGGGGAGCATAGCCGGGGCGGTTGACCGAGCTGGCCAGTGGGTTATTCTATACCATGTGACATCATGCCCAGCTTAAAAACTGGAGGCGGTTCCTTTGGGAGGGGGGCGTGCGGTTCGGTGGGTTCGGGTGGTTCGTCTGGAACACATGGGGGTGAGCAGTTGTATTGTGTATTGCCTGTTTTGTATATTCTGTTATTGTTGTTTTCATTGTTATTATCACTGTTCTACTTTGTTTTATTTCCATTATTAAACTGTTTTTATCTCAACCCATGGGTTTTCCTCCGTGTGCCCTCCCGATTCTCTCCCCCGTCCTACCGGAGTGGGGGGGTGAGGGAGCGGCTGCATGGTGTTTAGTTGCTGGCTGGGGTTAAACCACGACAAATGTGCATATAAAAAAGTCGCACGTCTCACCTCTTCTTCCAAATGAGATAGCCTTTATGTATGCTAAAGTGATCAATAAATAGTCCCATTGGGAAATCAGATATAGATACTCCTCTATAATAAGAATAATTGCTGAAAAATAATTTCAGATGCACCTACGTTTATGGCAATCACAGTATTCTGCCCCCTCCCACAACTACTTAAGGCTCCTCAGTCAAAAAATATCAAGTCCTTCAGTGATGACCCTCTGTGTTTGAGTCCTTGAAAGTTTTCTACAAGTAGACATGCATGGTCACTGATGGAAATGCTAAGAGTTTCTTCTTTGTCAGCAGACCTTCAGCTGACCCTTGTAAGATTGTGGATTACTTTTTGGCTTTCTCTAGATGCATTATTTTTTATTGTTGATCCGTTCAGAAAATCTGGTAACCCTGATGTGGCTGTTTCACTGACTGAAATAGAGGACCCTTACAAATGGAAACACTTTCTACGCCTGGGTTTAGACTCTGGTAAAAAGTCTAACTTCACAATTATGAAAAACAAGCCAAATAAATAGAATTTTGTTCAAAAAAGTGTTAGGATATTGCTCCTACATTGTCTGATGGGACCAGAGGCATATAGTGAAATCTCTAGTTCTGCACATTTCAGAGGATTTTGCTTTAGCTTAGTTCTACTGACTCAAACAGAGCAAATAGCTGTCAGCAGCTGGAGTGCATTACATGTTCTTCTGGAATACTTCCCGTTCAGTTTCACCAGGAAAGATCCATTTCATCCAGTCGGAGACATGAACGGAATTATGGTAAGAGGGAGGGGGAAATAAGTAGGTTCACTTCAAAAGTGAAAAATCTTATCAGCTCATTCAATATTAAGAAAAGATCACTTGCCTGATAGTGCTAAGAATTATAATGCAAATCCTTAAAACCAACATGCTGTGTAATATTACTCTGGGTAAAAAACAACGCCCAAAACCTGCAACCCTGCAATCTAAAAGCTATTCATTTCTAAGTGAACTAGTTAGTCTAATGACAAAAAGTAAAAAACCTCCCAATTTCAGCTTTGCTTAGAGGATATTTTTACTGAATGTTTCAATTGCCAGTAGTTAAATGGCAATATATTGGCCTCTGGTGGAGTACTTGCCTTAAACACAGAGCTGCTATCTGCAGTTTAATTGTGGACAATAAAAGTTATCTGACAATCATTAATGAAACTTCTGCAGATGACAATTTAAGTGGGTTGTTTTTGCTAACTTCCTCTCAGTGGGGTTCTTGGAGATTAAGAGTGTGTATGGATCAGTATATACATGGACAGTCTGCTTGATGTTTAGTCTCGGGATATAATTTTCTAATGTGCCAAAGTGACTTTATCTGGTGGTTTAGACCCTCAAGACAATTAGGCATTTCTCCATCTTGAATAAAGAGCATATCCACTGCCAATACTTTTGACGTCTGTTCCTTATCCACAGAGTAAGTATCCAGTCTATCCTACTCATAAAGGGGAGGTACAGTTCTTCCATTCTTCATTTATTTCACCCTTACACATAACTTTTTAATATAGGGATTAGAGTATCGTATATCAGCTTTGGCTGGAGCATTGCTTCCCTGAATCTCAGGGAAGCTCTTTCCCCTGCCTGTGCCCTCCAAAGCTTTGTTTCAAGCTCATAGCACTCACCATTAACTGCATTTTTCTATAAATAATGATCAAAACACGTCTCATAACTTCCTTACACGGAGTGCCTTATCCTGTCAAGGAAGCAGCAGAACTGAAGTTACCATTTCTTCTCTAGGTTTTCAGCAATGCCTTCCTACTCCGACACCCACAAATCTAATTCAAGCAAGCAGATATGCAGCCCACAAGAAAAATTTTGTATTTCACTGTGAAGTTAACTGAGCTTTGTGTTCTCACCTTCCTACATTTAAGGATTTTCTACCTAGATGGGAAGAAATTCACAACATAGCCTTCTACACATGGATAATACCTATCCCATTTCTGGGGTTATGTCAAGAAATGTCTTACCAAAGCCACAAGGGAAAATAAAAACATCAACCTTGAGATCTGGCAATCTAGGGGCAAATGAAAATGCCTACGAGATTGAACCCTGAAAGAAGACAAGTATAGAAATGTATCCTCTTGGCTCTAGGTAGGAGATAGCACTGAGCTGCTCAGACCTTTGAAGCCAGGGGGTAGTGTAAGCATGTGATCAGAAGCAGAAATTTAGAAAGGCAGTAAATTTTAATATAGAAAATTGAGGCCCTTCAGGTACTACCGGATTAGGCAACAGCTGTGTGCAGGCTCTGAGGACTGCAGTATTCAATCTAGATATCTAAATTCTTCAGTGATTAAAGGCTGTAATCCCTGTAAATTAACAAACTCCTATTTTTGCAGATAAGCCTAGGTTTTGAACATGCACAAATCCACGGGACCTGACGAGATGCATCCCAAGATCCTGAGGGGTCTGGCAGATGTAGTTGCTAAGCCACTCTCTGTTGTATTTGAAAAGTCATGGCAGTCAGGTGAAGTCCCTAGTGACTACATGCTACATGCATGTAGAGAGACATCCAATCATGATGATTTTCCAGAAAGGGTGTGAGAGCTTTCACCATCATGCAGTCCTCTCTGCACATCCTTATTTGTGTGCCTACACTTGGGGTGGGCCCCCTTCCACCTTATTTTGCTGGCTTCAGGGTCTCTCCTGTCCACATTACCCTGTGCCCTTTGCTTGTCAATCCAGGCCACAACTTCCTCTCTTGATTGCAGATCATCATCTCCCTCCCTTGTTGTTCCTAGTTTAGAGCTCTTCTCACCAGGTTGGCCAGATTTGACAAACCTGACAAGATGTTTGTCACACTCAGTCAGGTGGGACCAATTTGCAGTCCTTGATCCTCAAAATGGCCTGGGAGTCATAAAAGCTGAAACCCTATAATTGATACCAGCTGCAAAAGTGGTTGTTGACCTGCAGGATCTATCCACTCCTCCTCAAGCTCCTTTCACTGGCAAGAGAGGCCACTGAGACCTGGTGCCCTTGGCCCTTGCCTCCAGAGCCACATAGTCATTCCTGCTACGCTCCAGGTCTCCCCTAGCCACATTGCTGGTGCTCATGTGGGGCATGAGCAGCAGGGGGAATAGGCCAATAGCCAGAGAAGCCTTGCCAGCCTCCCCACAGTGTCCTAGATCCAAACCCCTGCAAGCAGCAAACCTTCCTAGGTACCTAGGTCAGGTCAGCAGATGGGGGCCTCTGCCCCACCACAGGCAGTTTCGCACTGCTGCCCTTGCCACTTCCCCCGGCTGCCATGGGGCTTGGATGCAGCCAGCTGGAGCGCTGGCCAGGTGCAGCTCCCAGCCGCTCATCTGCTACCAGGGCACTGAATCTCTTCTGTATGTGCAGACCTGCAGGTGGGGCAGAATACCTTCCTGGGACTGAAAGCCACCAGTTTCCAGCCTTTGCACTGCAGGGAGTCTCTGTTTCCCACACCTGTATGCACAGACTGCTTCCTGAAGTACAGCAGGTGTGGCTTTTGAAGCCACAGCATTTCAGAGAAGCTGACACATCCCTTATTGCTATTGGGAGACATGATGAAGCAAGGTCAGGCACAGGTTAACAAGGCTGGGGAGTACTGCCCTAGACTTTAATTAAGATCAATGGATTGCTGGAAAAACTCTCCTTTGCTCTTTGTTTCCTTTGCTCTTTTTCATGAACCCTAAGTGTTGCACAATGCTATCGTGATATTATCCAAATGCATGATGAAAGTTTCATTTTCTTTATCCATCAGCTGAGACATTGATTTTAAAGGTCTTCTCTTAGATTCTATGATACTTTGCTCCTCTGTTCTCATCTCTTTTTCCGATGCTGTAAGCTTTTCTAGAAATACTCATTTCAAACAATAAACTACATCAGAAATAGCCACGATGACCTCCTTATATTTGTGCTGTAGTGGTCATTTTAGAACCTGATTGTTCTTTTTGTGAGAAAATAAAACAGGGCTCATTTCACAGTCTAGAAACATCTGAAACTAATTGTACCAACCATCTAGTTATCAAATTTTCAGTTTTGGAATTCATTACAAGAAGATTGCTCCATTCTGAAACTCAAAGTACAGCTAACATATTTTACATACAAATTAGGTTTGAGAGAAATACACAGACCATAGGAAGCATGGAAATCTCATCTGTCAAATTGAACTACTCACAGAGCTGAAAATAAATGCGAAGAATCTTATGGTTAAT
This sequence comes from Oceanodroma leucorhoa, assembly GCA_030449065.1. Classification (NCBI taxonomy): domain Eukaryota; kingdom Metazoa; phylum Chordata; class Aves; order Procellariiformes; genus Oceanodroma; species Oceanodroma leucorhoa. Next base: position 512,698 of record JASVER010000228.1, on the reverse strand, counting down.
CATCAAATATTTAACATCTAATTAACAATTGAACATTCCCAATGCTTCAGGAAAATAAATAATCCGTATTAAAAGCACTCAGGGTACTGTATTCTTTGAAATTACTGACCACTGCTAGTAAGTTTAGAGAAATCAGTATTTATTATTTACATATGACTGCTCATGCAAATGTTTGTAAGTAGAGTTCTTTTAACTGTTTAGGTATTAAGCTTTTACAGTCGTGCAGTCTTAAAGTGGAAACCGTGCTCCAGATTTTCCAAGGGAAGCATTTCAGCAGCTCGCTGTTAACGTATCTGGAGGTTCAGCTCACTCTAGTGGCTCAAACGGCTCCTCTGACTATCTGGCAAGAGAAGGAATGTTCCCAGCCCCTCACCACCCCCACCCCACCCCCCCCATCTTCTACTCAAGATGAAAAATGAAACCCTAATTATAAAAATGTATCTCTATCATATAAGAAGATTGAATAGCAGAGTAAAGGAGAAAAGAAGGTATATCCTGCTACAAAGACTACATCATTTAAAGTGAATTTATGAAACAAAATGAAGCTAAGCATAGTAAATAAACATCTTGCACTTCAAGCAGTACTTTCTGATTAGCAAATAGTGCAGTACTTGCTGCTCACTCATAAAAACCTCTCAATGTTTTCACTTTCTAAAATCATGTTAAAAGACAAAACCAAGAGCAGTTAGTATCTAAAAAATGGTCATAGAAATAATAAAGCTCTTGAGAGATTTGAAATGTACAAGCAAGCAATTACAGTAGCTGCCACAGGGCTGTTTCTTGGTGACATATATGAAGGGAAGAAATAATCATGAAGAAGAAATGAGGATAATCCATCGAAACCTGTCTTTTCAGGCATGTTCCACTTAATCAATCAACTGCATTAATAAGTCCAGTAAATTGTTCTGTCTAATCATTTTTACTGAAGTGACAGAACAAAGCAATTATTTTTAATATACAGAATATTTGGTGCAAATGGAGAGTACCTCACTATCTCATTAAAAATCTTTAATTGATAAGCGGAAAGCTAACAATCCCTAAAACAGCTGGTACTGTGCAGATCTTTGCTAATTTGTACCTGTGTGGGAGACCTGGAGTAACCGTGACAGCGCTGGAACTGGCACAGAAAGGACAGCCATGACATCCCTGCATCTGCTGGGAAGCACCAATCTGATGAGACCTACCCAGGGTGGGGTGTGTGCAAAAGTTTTTCGGTGTTTCTGTGCTTTAACTGCTTTCCTTAGGGAGAAGGAAAGCTACGTCTACATTAGCAAGTCATGCAGTGCAGTAGGAGTGGGTTTACAGAGCAGAAAAACGAGTTGAGGACCCAACATCCACACTCCACACCTTCGGGGAGGAGGGGGTTATATCAGTTGAGCTTTAGTCTGCTCCTGTGGCCTGTGTGCTTGAGGGGTGTTTCCCCCTTTGGATTCATCTGAAATTAACCAGCCCGGTGCAGAAGACGACTGCTCTACAGTGCAAATCAAAGCGCAGAGAGTGGAAGGGGTCAGGAAATGCACTTCAAAAATCCACTCCTTACTCAGTCTAAAATCCTATTGTAGATGCATGGGATGTTTGCCAAGTATTTCATGTTTTCTGGAAGCTCCTGTACATCCACAACAATAACATCAGTCACCTGGCTCAAAAGAGTCTGAGAGCAGTGAGGAGGAACTCAAACCTTTTAAGCCACTGTTATGAAAGTAGTAGGCCTGAAATGACAACAGATATTTTGGGACAAGAGGATCTGACAAAAATACCAAAAAACAAAAAAATTTTTTCCCTACCAGGCTCCCAAAAGAATATTTCCAGTAATAATACAGAATTTCTTTTTACATATAACTAAGTGGATATCCTGTTATCCAAAATCTCAGACTCCGTAGAATCTGAAGCCTCCAAATCTAGGTGGTCAAATGGTTATTAATTAAAAAATTATAATTACTGACATGTGGGTGCTATAGCTATTTATGCTCCCCATAGTAATTATGATTCTTAAAGATGTTGCCATTGAAGAATCAGTTACAACAGAGTGAATAACTTCCTATAGCATTCACCGGTCTGCTATTTGGGTGGCAAGGAGACGACGTTGGCGGAGGATGTTTTGTGTTTTCTTTAAATATCTGTAACCACACAGCTCTGTCTAAATTACCTGTTTCTCCCATTCTCCCAAGAAGCGTGAATGGAGAGGCAGGCCATGAGAGCCAGGTGCTGTTGACTGTCACAGAGCACACGTGTGCTCTTTCATCTGCAGCTGTGAGCTAGCATTCCCATGAATGACTGTGGAGCAACTTCTTTCACAGCTGGCTGAAATTCAGATTTTTTTACTGTCTCTGTGGAACAGTTATTTCCTTCCAAACCTGGTATGTGCCTTGCAGCTAGGTTCAGTGTTTGGCAAACATCAAAAGATTTGATACTTTACAGATCTACTTTGCTGTCACACTCCTAAAACATACTGGAGTAGTCATCCACAGTGTTTGATGAGACAACTAACTACTTTGAGAAAATGCTTTCCACAGATGATGCCAACTGCACAGCCCAAAGGATGCTTATTCTGTAATTCTGTGTAATTTTGGCATCTGGTAATACCAGGATATTTATATGTGGGACACCAACAAGGCCAACAACCAGATGCCTAATGTGTTTAGTTTTAACATTACATTCAACCACTTGCCATCTCTACAACAGATGGGAAGAGAGAACCAAGGGAAGGTTGCAGCTGTTCCACATTTGCTACCTCACAGAGGTACAGGCAGAAGTCTGAGTCTCACTCATGACCCTGATGGGCAGTTCTGTTAAAAAAAATTCCCTAAGAAGCAATTTTGTCAGAACAACACTGGTGCACTGGAACTCCGAAGCTGAACTTCAAAATTTTCATTCAACTTAGCACTCAAGTTTTGAAGTGTGAAAAATAGCGGAAGAGAATTACATGAGTTCCTACCATAGAGAAACAGGACCACATCTGTACCCAGTTCATTTCCAACATTTGTGAACTGATGTGTAACTCGGAACAGGTCTCCCTGCTTTCAGCTTCCTCATTTTGTTTTTCACATCTGCTGAGTATTTTATTTTTAATTCAAGAGCCAATGAAAAGACTTGGTTTAGTAATCAGAATTCCCACAAGCGAATGAGCTTGTCTCATCTCCCAGCTTCCCCCAGCAGGAACACCTGGCACCAGCCATGCTTGCCATCCTGCTGGAATTGGAGATCCTTCCTGGAGGACTTAGGAACAAGCTAGGAGAAAAAATCCTGGGCCAAGAGATCTGAGTCAATCCTGATGGCCGAAAGAAGATATTAAGGGATAAAGAAACACTGAACAAATTGTAGTATTTGGAAGCACTAGGTAAGGATAAAATAAAATACTCACATTGAAGTATTTTGGTGTTCAAAAGACATTACTACTAACTGATGTGTCTCATGTCCTGCTTGTTATGCTGGAATAACACCAATTCATCTCATAAAACATACATCTTAAAGTGTTTGCGGTACTAAACTGAGTGCATTACTGCACCTGAGAAGAAATTATTTGTTTTTTATTCCATGATCATACACTGAATAATGATAAAAGAATTTACTTCATGTACTCTCTGCAGTGTGTCCTGGTTTCGGCTGGGATAGAGTTAAATTTTTTCCTTGTGCTGTGTTTTGGATTTAATAGGAGAAGAATGTTGATAACACACTGATGTTTTTAGTTGTTGCTAGGTAGTCTACTAGTCAAGGATTTTTTAGCTTCCCATGCTCTGCCAGGCACACAAAAGGCTGGGAGGGAGCATAGCTGGGACAACTAGCCCAGCTGGCCAATGGGGTATTCCATACTGTGTGACATCACGCTCAGTATATGAATGGGTGGCGTGGTCCAGGAAGTAGCGATCGCTGTTTGGGCATTGTTCGGTGGGTGGTGAGCAATTGCATTGTGCATCACTCATTTTGTATATTCTACCATTATTATTATTATTGTTATTGTTATTATTATCCCTTCCTTTTCTGTTCCATTGAACTGTCTTTATCTCGATCCACATTTTTTTTTTCGATTCTTTCCCCATCCCACTAGGGGGAAGTGAGCGAGTGGCTGTGTGGCATCTGGCTGCCTGCCGGGTTAAACCACTACAAGTGGATGAAGTGGGCTTCCCTGGAAAAAGTAGTTTAGGGCTGTGTTATTAAAATTGCATCATAAGACTTGCATAGAGGGGTCTGAATTAAGATTCTGGAAGCAAACTTAGTTCTGGAATTTCCTAACTTTTAAGTGATTTGTTTTGTAATTATGCAAATGTTGAGTCACTTTTATGGTTTTGGAAAAAAACCTGAAAATACTGTCATCTAAAAATATTCTTGCCTCAGTTTTGAATATTTACAGTGAATTTATTGAAAACATTTATTTGGTAAAGAAATGGTAGGCTGTCAGTCCATCTGTTTTTGTGTATGTTGTTACACTACAAACCCATATATTAAGCCTTTAGGTTATGAATGGAAAAATAACTTGACTCATAGCTAACGTAAGCAAAATTCAAATTAATAATGACAATGTCTTTTGTGTAATTATGGAAACACAGGTTGTGGTTCTAATAATAAGGTCTATTTTGAGTTTTATACGTAAATAACATTGTGTTCTCCCTATTAAAGATCATTTTCCACCAAATTACAAGTGATCCTTAAGTATAGATGCAATATTAAAAAATTTAAAAGCAAATTGGGTAATTTACAAGTAAATTGATGCTATAAGATACATCATACTTCCTTGTTTTCAGTACTGTAACTTGAAATAATACAACCTCTTTAAACTTCACCCATTCTCCCATTGTGTCTCTATGACAGAACAACTAGGGTTGGGTTTTTTCCGCTTGCAGTCATGATTATGGTTTCTTTAGAATTTTAAAACTGCAGAAGGGCAGTCATCTATGACTATCTGAGGCTGCATCCTTGAACTTCACAAAGATAACTATTTCAAGAGATATACATAATTGCAGACTAATAATTGGGCATACTGCGCCTTTCACATAATTTCATATTCATTTGTTCTAGTATTATGGCTGTATTCTTGTCTGAGAGTAAATTTTATTCATCTTATAATTAATTCACTTAATTAAAACAGAATGGGGAAGGCTGCACTATCAAAGGTAACATACCAGATAGAATGGGAGTTTATACTTTAAAAACTTGACCAGAACATGCTGGAATATGGAGGACCTACAGGGTGATTTGTTCTGTTAGCTGATGGACTAACATGTCTCTTCAGTCACTAGCTAGAGGCTGTCCCAGTACAATACATTCGAAAGGAAGAATACAGTTTTAAAGCACCAAACTAGAGAATGCAGTGCTTCATGTGTATTTTCTTTTTCATTGAAGCTCATGGAGTATCTCTTTCCTGTGCATGTTTCCCTCCAGCATTAAGGTTAATGAATATCTGGATCCTAACTCTTCAGATGTATTTATTTGGAATTTGACATGACTTAGTGAACCCTTAAGATCTTGGGAAGGTAAGGGTAATTTTCCAGCCCTGTTTACTTTCACGCCAGGAAAAAAGTCTGGATTAGACCTTACCCTTCTAGATTTTATAGTTTTGATAGACGTCAGTGAGGCAGAATTACAATATTCTGTTCAAGATCTTTTAAACTGATCTCCTGCCTATTCTGTTCTGGGTGGAGAATCCACCTGCAGATTTCATTACAGGAAGAATATCACCAACTCCCCCAAATCTAATTTAGTTAAAAATTTTAAACAGAAAGCTATCTCTCATATTAACAACTCCTTTGCAAACCGTACCAAAAAGAAATGGAGCAGTTGGTTCCAGACAAAAGAACTGAAAGGCATTTCAGGCTGTGGACTTCTAACAGTTTTATTATGGATGCTCAGTTCCATGGTAGTTCCATGGTGTGTTGCTCAGTCATCGACTACATTTCACAATTCCAAGATTCACAAGAGAGCACTTAATTATGATACTGATAGGCACAGATAGTTTCACAGAATATATTCTTAAGTATCTCAGAAACTTCTAATATAAGATTAAATTAAGCTTCACTTAAAAGAATGATGATTTGGTACGCTCACAGAAATCAGAGCTTTGAAGCTCTCTTTGCTCCTCTGTGATTAAAAGGAATGTTAAAGAAACATTTGTTAATTTTAATTGGTCTATACACTACAGGTAGTCACTTACCAATGCTAGGATCACTGCACACCAAAACCAGTAGCTAATTTTAAGTGATGAGTGAGATTATTTTCCAAATACTCCAATTACTTCAGCAAATACTAAATCTACTGAAATTAAAACTCAGTTGAGGTCTTAGAGTACTGCAGTAATAAAAGCTCTCATTAATTTCTTACATGTGATAAGTGGCATGTGATTTTCTGACATGATTTCCGGATGTTTATTTTCAGAGAAGACAGACTTAAAACTGAGTTTGCTGAAAAAAACGTGACAAATAAAATACTTACTTTTAGCAAATAAATAATAATAATGTCCAAGTATGTTCTTTTGGCTTCAGCCTTAGTGCATGAACTCAATCTAGATATAAATTTAAGCCTTCTAACAGGCTTAATTAAGCAGGATCAAAAGTTTGTATTTTAAAACCTTTCAAAATCTTGTGTCAGCAATTTCCATGTCTTCAATAATTATGTATTTTTCAGCTCACTTTCAATAAAGCTTATGAAATGTACTTTGACAGTAGCTGCTATTAGGATGACAACTTTTTGATTGTAGTATTTCATCTGCCATTGAACATTGACGGTCTGCAGAACTGTCAAAATCAGGACTATTGCAATGTTAAGCAGCATCTGTATTAAACCTCCGTGCTCTGGAGCACTCTGGTTTTGCCAGTTCTGGCAGTTTTGCCAGCTGCTTGTTAACAGCTTAAGAACAGACTTGCAGCATATCTCACCTCTTTCTCACCTTCATTCTTCTACATGATTTTTAGCCTAGCAGTTATTACAGTAAGCCCCCATCTTAGCTGTATGAACTTAAGTCAGATATGAGCTCTTCATTAAGCATTTCCCAAGAACACAACATGCTTCACAGAATCCTAGATATGTTACATGAGTAACCTTTCCCCTGGAATGTCTTCCTTTTCTGTTCTCTGAAAACTCTCTCAGTTGATTTTGGGGAGGAGCAATCAGCCTAGGTTTCCAAAATCCTCACCACATGAGAACTCAAGCTTCAATTTTACGGGGATGCACAAGCTTCGCTAACTGCAACAGCCAGGCAAGAGTAAAGGTGGGTGTTGGCTAGCAATAGAAACAGCACACTTCAAAAAAATTCAGCTGTAGAGAGGCTGCAGGCTACGTGCATGACTACACTGAATTGGAGGCCCTGGAGAAAACAAATTGATTGGAGGGTGCAGTTAAGGGCATTGGTAGAAAGCTGGAACAGGGTTGGGAAGATGGATTCAGAAGCAGAGCAATGGGGAGGGGGAGAGGAAGGCTGAGAGAAGGGCTTTCCTTCCTTGCCTCTGGGATAGGACGACAAAAACATGCACTGAGGAACATTGAGGGTGAAACTGTGGGGTGGGAATTTGGGCTGGGAAAATCAGGGGCATCTACCAGGCTGGGCTTGGATACTTCAGATTTGGATAGTAGGGGTCAGAGGCACTGGCAGAACCCTAGGGCACCACCTTCCCAATGATGACCTGGCTGGCACTCAAGAAATACACACCTGACTCCTCTTCCCCACAAAGTGTAGCCAGGCACCCCATACACAGCTGTAAGACTGTCATCCTTCCAGCAATGCTCTCCCTTTTGTTGGTGCAAACATGGTACCTCTAACTATACAGGATCAACTGTGGTTGAAAGAATGAATAGATACAAGTAACAGCAGTACATATCTGTCCCAACACAGTTATGTAAAACAAACCTTGATCAGTACAAGTGGATGACTCATACCAGGTGTAACCTATTTTAATAGGTTACCTGGACTTCAGTAAAGCCTTTGACACTGTCTCCCACAGCATTCTCCTGGAGAAGCTGGCAGCTCATGGCTTGGACGGGTGTACACTTCGCTGGGTAAAAAACTGGCTGGATGGCCGAGCCCAGAGAGTTGTGGTGAATGGAGTTAAATCCAGTTGGCGGCCGGTCACGAGCGGTGTTCTCCAGGGCTCAGTTTTGGGGCCYGTCTTGTTTAAAATCTTTATCAATGATCTGGACGAGGGGATCCAGTGCACCCTCAGTAAGTTTGCAGATGACACCAAGTTGGGCAGGAGTGTTGATCTGCCTGAGAGTAGGAAGGCTCTGCAGGGGGATCTGGACAGGCTGGATCGATGGGCCAAGGCTAATTTTATGAGGTTCAAAAAGACCAAGTGCCGGGTCCTGCACTTCTGTCACAACCCCAGGCAACATTACAGGCTTGGGGAAGAGTGGCTGGAAAGCTGCCTGGCAGAAAAGGACCTGGGGGTGCTGGTTGACAGCCGGCTGAACATGAGCCGGCAGTGTGCCCAGGTGGCCAAGAAGGCCAACGGCATGCTGGCCTGTATCAGGAATAGTGTGGCCAGCAGGAATAGGGAGGTGATCGTGCCCCTGTACTTGGCACTGGTGAGGCCGCACCTCGAATACTGTGTTCAGTTTTAGGCCCCTCACTACAAGAAGGACATTGAGGTGCTGGAGTGTGTCCAGAGAAGGGCAATGAGGCTGGTGAAGGGTCTGGAGAACAAGTCTGATGAGGAACGGCTGAGGGAACTGGGGTTGTTTAGTCTGGAGGAGGCTGAGGGGAGACCTTATCGCTCTCTCCACAACTACCTGAAAGGAGGCTGTAGAGAGGCGGGTATTGGTCTCTTCTCCCAGGTAACAAGCGATAGGACGAGAGGAAATGGCCTCAAGTTGCGCCAGGGGAGGTTTAGATTGGATATTAGGAAAAAATTCTTCACTGAAAGGGTAGTCAAGCATCGGAACAGGTTGCCCAGGGAAGTGGTGGAGCCACCAACACTGGAGACATTCAAAAAACATGTGGATGTAGTACTTCAGGACATGGTTTAGTGGGCATGGGTGCTGGGTTGATGGTTGGACTCGATGATCTTAGAGGTCTTTTCCAACCTTAATGATTCTATGATTCTAATAGTCTTTACTACTCTAATAGAAGCAAGAGATTGTATACATTTATTTCTGTAAAAGTAAAAAAGAGAGGACCTCATTTCAGCCATAGTACACAAAAAAGCTAGGATTTAGTTAATTTGCTGTTCAAATAAAACTTGATCATGGAGAAACTTGCAATAAAATGTCTCATCAGGAATACAAGCTTTATCAGCATGATCTCCTTCAGTATCTTCAGTCTTGCCCACCTTCCCAAGCAACGGTGAGGTAATTTCCTACCAAAAAAAGCTGTTGTCACTGAACACAAGACTAAGCATAACACTGGAGATTGAAACAGCTCCTTAAAATACATTGCTACAAGAGTACTTCACTGGGATTTTACACTTGAAGTGGGAAACCTGCAGCTCAACAGTAAGGGCTGTGGAGGTAACAACATCCATTTGTTGATGACAGAACATCATATGGGACGAAACAAGCCAATTGAGCTCCGAAAAGAAGGAAGATAGGCATCAAAGTCAGTGATCTAGGTCGCTGTGCTGTCTCTCAAAGGGCAGTTGGGGCACACTCCTTTTATAGGAGCATCATGTTTCTGCAGAAACTGCCATCCTTTTGTGGTTGGTGCTTGAATCCTTTGCAAGTCCTGTTCTTGATAGTAGTGAAAGGCTTTTAGAAACCAGTAGCTGTTTGAGTGCTGCTCAGACACCAGGACATCTGCACTGAAGATGAGAATGGGGAAAACACAGTGACTGTGAGCAGGTCAATGATGATGCCAACACAGCAGCTGATGAACTGTCAGAGCATGCAGGCAGCCAGTCAGAGCATGCATTTCTCTGTCCTCAAAACTAATAGCAGCACATTTTTTAATGTGCTTTTTCAGACTGACCAACAATCTACTCTTTTTAGGTAGTACTGGGAATGGTAGACTAGAAATATGTAACAGGATTAAGATGGAAATCTTGGGCTTCCATGCATGGTAGATGAAACATCTGAATCTTTATCAACAGCTGTACGAGGAGTTTTCTTGCAGTCACCAGAACTCTTACTTCGTAAAACCACTTATGGACAGACAGCATTAGCATCTGATGGATGCTTCGGAACTGGACACAATCCTTGAAGACTTTTCATTACAAATGAACAAAAGAAGGATCAAATCTGCGTGCATGGAAAATGAATTATAAATGGCTTATTTGCAGAGGATACGGGATTCTCCTCAATAGTAAGACACACCGTAACAGTCAGCCTCATAAGCAATGGAGGCTATCTCCACTGTCAAACTTTGTACTTAAGACTTAATTGAAACCAGAGGGGAGAAATTTAAACTGTTGCAAATGTGATTTGTAAATTTGTACATATGATTGAATAAAAGTTAACACAGTCTAAGTAGACTAATTGCCAAAGATCCTAATCACCAAAGCCACCAGGTAAGTATTTTCTGTCTTGCTTATTTCAGAGAGACCTGAGATACCTTTAGCAAAAACGGATGCAAACTAACCATGTCACATTAGACATGCTCAGCCACAATGCCATAATATAGCTACACTGATGGTGAACCAGGCTTAGTAGGACTGCTCTCACTTCGCTCTGCTGATGCATCTATGCACTACCCAAGCAGTAAGAATCAGTCACTGGTTGGACATGCTCTAACTTCTAGATTTTCACCATTGGAAGCGGAAGATGCATGGCACACATGCACAAACTTATCAGACACCACTTCACTGCCTAAAAACTGCTTCAGCAATTAAGTTCAAAAGCAGAACAACTCAAAACCCTCCAGATCCTGGGAAGATGAAGAGTTAAAAAATGAAGCAGCATTAATTAACTGAGTCCCAGCCTACATTAAATAAGCTTAAAACTTAATGTGCAGCAACTATGCCTACAGATAACTCTGTAGACAGATTTTTGTTCTGTATTAATGCTTTCATATAAACCTGTTTAATTGGGAAAAAATGCTCAACATTGCAAGAGCAGAGAAAAATAGGAGCAACAGATATAGCTCCAACCACATGATGCCAGGCTAGATATCTTCCCTGATTATCACATTGCATATCAAAATTTAGTACTTAAGAGTTCAATGTTTTTATGGGTACACCTGAGAAAAAAGTAACGCTGCAGAGAAAAACACAGCAGAAAACTACAAGAGCCCACATATCCTTTTAGTTTAAATTTAATTTGTCAGATAGAAGTTATCTATGTACAATCAGTGTGCATTGTAACAATTCTGTCAATAAAGTAATTCAAATCTTCTAAAATACTAACTGGCTGCATAGCACATTTGACATTATTGCCCACGTTGAAGAGGGAACACAAATGGATTTACAATAAATTTTGGCTGATTTGGATTCTGAAGTGTTCACATATTTAACACTCCTCCTTTAAGACCAATGCACCTGAAAAGCTTTCCAGAGCACAGTTTAGCTGGATATTTCTTACCACTTCATTACAAACAATCACAACACTGACAGTTTAATAGGAAAAAAAAAAAATACTCAACCAAAAACACCCCCAAAAAACCAAAACATGTTTCTAAAGTATCCAATAAAAAAGGAGCACTAAATGGAATAAAATGTTCCCTTTCCCCATTTTTACATTCTGAACAGTGATTCCATCAAGATATTTTATGAAAACATGTAAGTACACTGATTTTGTTTCATACTTGTGACAAGAAGGCCTGAGTTGGTGGGGAAAGGAACAGTCAGAAAAAGCCTGAGAGGAAAAAAGCTCATTTAATTAATTTACAATAATTTACAGCCATTTGTTTGCGTGTTTTGTTTTTTTATTATTTTTTTTGTTTGTTTTTGTAAAAAGGCATTATAACTGATCACAAACAGGAGAAATCCTCGCTATTTTACAGTTATAGGTACAGAATTTAAATATTCAAGCTTGTGATGAAAAGCGGCAAGGTGGTCGCAGTGTACAATGTAAACAAGTAGCTTTGGAAAGTGAACAAAGTCCTTGAGAGTTCTTTACTAAGAAACAAAAGAAAATAAACTCCTCATTCCTTCCTGAAATATGAGCACAAGTCAGTGTTTAAAAGTTCATTTACAAACATAATTTAAAACGCATTCAGCCTAAAACCACTTTGACATGAAGAGTTTTATAGTAAGATCCAGTCTGAAAGGGGCAGTGTTGAGGTCCCTGTAAAAGTAAACATCTTCCATTTCTTAAAAAAAGAGCGCCACAACATTTGCAGCACAGTGCAGCATAAACTTTAAATACAAAAATATTTTTCTTCTGTTGGGATAATAGACCTTGCATCCTGGAAAGAAGTAACAATACTGCTACTGATAGAATATCCAGTCTGTATCTTTCAAGTCATGTAAGGCAATTACTGTGTTAGTTTACTGTATATGGCTAAAAGAAGGTCCAGAAAATGTCAGTCTTTGTTATGTTTTCCGGCTACTCCATGTATGTTCAGGTGTACTTTTGTGATCTGATGGGTGTTCAAATGGAGATCTGTGTCCTAGGGGAGATCTTGAACCGTAAGGAGACCTCTGATCTAATGGTGACCTTGGACCACTACCCGAAGCTCTGTGGTCCATTTGCCAGTCTGAATGGTACCTATAATCTCTAGAAGATTTATGATGGCTGTACTCTGAAGTGGAACGGTGATCTGAATGTATCCTGTGGTCTGAATGGGAACGGTGATCTGAATGAGCCCGGCTGTCTTTTAAACTTCCTTCCAGGTTTGACCTGTGGTCTCTGCTCCTGTAGTCATCTAATTTTCTATGTTTACTATCACTGTAATATCTAAAAAATAGAAATTATTTGTATTAGTGTTACTGAACACACATTAAGAGCCACAATTATGTCAAATCAACAGAACTGCATTAGCGAGATATCTCTGCAATTTTGCATTACTCAGAAAAGATGTTTTGTTGCTTGCTACAAGCATACTACAAAACCAGGAAAGGAATTTTGGACAGATTTCAAAATTGCTGAAGAAACTCACCTGCTGTCTTGTTTGTAGTGATCCCAGTCTCTGTGATCTTTTCCATTGCTGAAGCCTGAATAGGGCCTTTTTCTAGAGTCATTTTTCTTGTAAGCATCTCCCTGATGCCTGTCTTTATGATGATCGTGGTATTGTGAAAAATGTCTATCAGAAGAGTAACTGTCCCTGCTACTGTCATCATGGTTTGTATTCTCCTTTAGTCTTTCCACATCTGTTTAATAAAGCAGAGGTTAAAAGGAAGTCTCACAAAGTCTTTTCTTCACCTAATTCAAACAGCACTTCTACCTGTCAGGTGTAAAGCAGTATGAAAGTGACATTGTAATTCAACAGAAACGAGATCTAAATAGTTGAAAGACAAATGCACTAATGTGAGGGAACTGGAAGAAACCCAGAAGTAAAAGGGAAGTAAACTAGAACGCAGATGTGTAGGACTTCGTAACTGAACTTTTCAACCTCTCCATTCAGTCTGTGAAGCTAAGTGTGGTCCAAATGAGCAGTGAGTAGAGGTGCCTTTAGTAGAGCAATTTTAGATAGAATGGTAGCAACTTCCTCTCTAAGAAGAAATGGCTTTAGCATGAATAAGAGTCTTAAAGGTGTTTACATTTCATTAACACCTTGTTAATGAAAAACTTTCAGTGGTATTCCTAAAGTACAGTATGTTGATTTTAAGTCCATGAAAATATACTCCAAGTGTTACGTAACACAAGATAAAAGCACGTATTATAAGAAGGCAGGTGTRGGAGCATAGAAAAATCACTGTTACTGTCAACAATAAAAGACAGCCCATGTAACTAATTACAAACTATGACTTCAAGCAATAGCTTGCTTTCTTACAGGTGACATTACAACAGCTACAAATAGGCATAGAATTTCCAAGAAATTTACAGGTTTTGAGTAGACCTCTCTCCCTCCCCAAAATTAAACACAAAAAATATTCCCAAAATTTTTTTAAAGGATGGTCAAATAACTTGCTACTAAAACCAGTAAGTACCAGCTTCAGTCTGCACTCAGCTGGATATTATTAGCTAACTAATGAAGTTCTGCTAATCAGCCTCTCTCTATGATACTTAGCAGTGTGGGAGACAGATCTAGGAGACATGAAATGGAATAAACATGAAAACTAAGACATCTAACACAAGAATATACTTAAGGTTTCTTACCTGGATTTCTAATTACATATGTATTCACATTGCTGCTAATATTCTGGTCATTGTGTTGCTAAAAGAGACAAGTACAAAAATCATTGCTAAATTCCAATTCATCTGAATTCATTAGAAAAATATCCTAATAAAAGAGACTACTAAAAACACAAATTCTACTTGAAGTGTATTTCTGTGTTCCTTATAATCCTTTAAATATAATAAAAGGAGTTATAATACTTAAAATACATATTTCTGTATTTACAAAGGGTCTGAAAACATTACCTGAGACTCCTGCCGTTTTTTGATTGCATGTTTATACAGTTTGTGCAGCTTTCTGGCATCAAATTCTGTAAACTTAGAAACAAAAATCCACAAATTTCTGAGGAAGAAGAAAAGAGAAGCTGTAATTCTTCTATACATTTGTTTTTCTTGTATTATGCAACAGAACATGGATTTAATTGAAATTATTTGAACAGTACTTCAGTAAACCAGAAACACTATAAAATTTACACAGTATTGCCTAGCTGCACAGTAAACATTACCTAGCTGTATTTCAAACATTTGAAAAATTAATTTAACAATTTGCCACTTTGCAATATTTATCGTAAGTACTTAAGAGTGCAAAATGCATGGAAAGTAGTACTAATAACAACTGTGTTAACAGAATGATTTGTGAAACTGCTTGAAGATGTAGCTATCAGTTTATGAATGTCTTCTGAAACACTCAGTAAATAAAAATTTAAGTAAGTAAAAAAAAACTTGAAATCTCTTACACTGTAAGACATTTGACCTACAAGCTTTATTTCATGAAAATATCAGTGAGAGAATTTTTCCACAGAATTCCAAAGCCTGGTCAAAGCTTTTGAAACCAAATGAGAACTGTGAAAGAGGATGGAAGTAGCACAACAATAAATTTGTGCCTAGTCTGTACTCGAAGAAATGAAAGAAGAAAAAATCAAGTCTTTTGCTGTCAAGATGCCAAAACCCTGAAGAAAACATTTGCTTCTATGATCACAGGTATTTTTTTGTATCTCAGATCACCTTAATATTTTGAAGTAAAGCATGTAAAAACAGCAGAAGCATTCTACACTAACAGAAGTCTTCAAGAAAATGAAACACTTGACAGACTTCTGTATATGGAAGTGCAGGATGTATTTTCAACCATAAAAGTGCACATTCTGATAAAGGTAACTCAAATTGCATTAAGAACTTCACAATGAAATGTCAGAAGTTTACAAACCAACAATTTTTCTTAATTTTCTTAAATTGGCACCTCACAAAGATGCAAACTCTTCTTTCATTTTTGAAATAAATCTGAGTACGTTATGACAAATACTTTTATCAAGTCATAGTTAATAGAGAATTCTGCAACTCAAAATCATACTAAGTTCAGCACAAATTTAAAATTGCCTGTTTTTAGCAGGAATTAAAAAAAAAAAACAAACCCAAGAACAACCCCAAAAAAACCTCAGATGAAAAAACCCAGATCCTTAAAGGTAAGAATGCTTTTCCATTAAGCACAGTCTAAGTAACAAGTTATCTAGTGTTTGCTTTCGATTGTAAGAAGTGAGATGCCTCCACCTACTGGACAAAATGCATTGCAATGCAGTATGAAAAAGTCGATCCATTAGAAGTCAGAACCATCTATAATCATCTTTTTATAGATTCCTATTTAAAACAGCAGAAAGATACAAGAAAGGGAGAATAAGAAATGAGGGAAATAATTAAAAACTATTCTGCTTAATAGAAGCAATTATAGATTTTCCTTTTTCAAGAAAAAACAAGGAGAGTAACTTACTTTCTCCACTGTTTAATTTGTTCAGGATTTGTGTACTCCTTTAGACATTCAGTAATGTGATCCCCAATTTTGATTAGACACTGTCTAGTATGTTCTAGCTGCTCTCTTTCAGAAAGGCCCTTCTCTGGTCGATCCAGCTGTTTCAATGCTGCTTTGACCGGCCTCATTCTTTCTTTGCACTGTAAAATGGAAAAAAGGAATGTATTAATTCAAAGGAAAGAGAAAAAAAAATTCTAAAACATGACCCACCCTTTACTGTGATATATATATATATATATACAGGCAAAGACAGTATTGTTACAAGCCAAATGAAACGTAAGACTTGCTCACAGCTCTTAAAAATGTTTTACATTTCCTTTGGAAAGAGTTGTATTTTAAACCCTGTTGGCAATTTACTCGTCTATGAAAGCATTAGACTGTATAAAATACAGATATCAAGGATTTAAGAAAGCACTAATTTGATATAAGGGATTTTCTGAGGAAAAGGGCTCATTACAACTGGGTTTTACAATCACAATGATAACTTTTAGCACAAGCATATAGGACAGGATGTACTTTTTAGCACACCTTGAAAGCTATACCAATTCAATGTCAAAGTTAAATATGAGAGTGCTCAAACTTTCAAACATTTCAAACTTTCTGCAACAGTTAAACCTGGCATTCAACAGAGAATCAACATCGCTTCTCTGAGCTCTTTTTAAATCTCAGTCCTATGCAGATACTAGCAGAACTTGTGCTATCTAGAGTAAAGCTAGTTTGGGTATGCCTAAATTAGTAACAACAGTGATGGCCACACAGATATATGTCATATGTGTGTTCTTGAATTTTCACACTTTGAATCAGATGTTTTAATAATAAGTCCAGATAAAACCAGTTAGCATGATTTAAATTACACACACTTGCTTAGGAATACCATCCAACTACAATGGCATGGTAAACAGATGAAATGAATATTCTCCTTGTCACAAAGAGCCAAATTAGTTAAGCCTAAACAACCCACAATAGTAATTTCCATTTGAAACTGTAGTTAAATATTCTAATTAGATTGCATCTGACCATGGCATAATGATAAACATACATTCCAGAACAAAAAGCCTGGACAAAAAAATAATGTTGTTCTATACACAGACCCAACCTATAATTACTCCCAGCAAGAACAAAAGGAAGTCTGTAGATTAAAAAAAAAAAAAMCAAAAAAAACCAAAAACAAAAACCCAAAAAACCCAACAACATAAAAACCAACAAACATTTTGAAAAACCAAACAAATGTTTGGAATGGAATGGAATGAAATATCACCACTATCATGTAAGCATCTAGGGATAACTCGAAAAATCATGGAAGCTATTCCATTGCCAGCTCATGCCTCTACATAATTAAGCAGGTGCATTACATACTGGAGTAGCCACAGCTGAAACTAGCCTTTAAAAGACAGCTTACAGAGTGCATTGCTTAAGTGTAGAAGTGATCAGAAAAATATAACTGTAAATGGAAACCATGTGATTTTCTGTCACTTAGCCACACAAACATATCCACCTGAATCACTCGAGGCTCATCCTGGAAAACACAGGTGAATTCCTTGGAATGTTTAGAATAAATACATAGACCAGTCACTGCCATACTCAAGAGAATCTTACTTGCGTGTCACAGCCAGCACCCACAACAGCCCCAATAAACTGGCTGGCAGAAACAAACAACCCTTGAAATCTGAACGATGAAACACCCACAGGAGAGTAGCTGCTCAAAGTAACTCACTGATACTTTTCCAAAGGCCCCAGCTGACCTACAAAACTTTACATAAATTGTGTGTACGTACCTTTTTTCCTCTAATATTGATTCTGTTCTTAGTCAGAAGTAGTGATTAAATGAAATTCTTTTGGTGTCAGAGAGATTACTCCAGCAAGGTATTTCTAACGGCTTTACCATTTGTTCCTTCCTGTGACTACTTATTTAAGTCTGCAATATTTTAGGAGGGGAGTGCTGAAACTTAATTTCTCTTGTTATCTTACAAAGAAGAAAGGCATATATGATAAGGCAAAGCCAGAAACTCCAGCAATTGCATTGAAGTTCATTCACATCTGCTCTTTAAGAAGCAGGATAAACAAGTTATTCTTAAGGATATATCTTTACAGTCTGTATTCTAAATCTATTCAGCACACAGACCACTGGAAAAGTTTTCCTACTATCCTGCATAAATACAGTAAACAACAAAATAAAACTGCTGGAATGAAGACAAAAATTACTTTAGTACAGCGTCAGTAACAGTAATCGATCTGAGACTCTACTAGTAAAAGATCACCTGTGTTAACAGTCAAAAACATCAGAAATTGTCCTCATTTGGACTATCAAGTATAAACACTACCTTATTAAAAAGGGACCTACCACACTAAAAGTTTTTTGATCCAGTTCTTCAGATTCTTCTGATATAGGAACTGGTTCACTAGTTGCAGTAATATGAACTGGAGTATCCAACAATGGAATTTTTTTAGTTTTTTCTTTATTTTCAGATTTGATTTCATTTACCTAAGAACAAGATATAAAAATATTTAAGTAAACTTTATTTTGGCTCTGGGATTATCCTATAATACATGACAATACCCATAACTACTGCATTCTCTTCAATAATAAGAACAAAAACTGACATTCAATGACAGTACATTTTTCTTTCTCTGTGGGATGGAAAAGGAATAAAATAATCTCTTGCACACACTTGTACTCTCAGTCCAACTAAGATACGTATCATTGAAGATCCCATTTCATATGCCTGTCCTCATGGTTTCAGGTAATAAAAATAAAACTTCCAATGATGTAAAAGACTTCAATGAAATGAAAATTGATCAAATCCAAAATACCTTTTAACTTCAAAATCATTCACAAAAACCTAGTGGCCTTTTCTAGTGCTATATAAGATAAGTAAACCTAGTTACCTTCTCTTCCTTTACTTCTTTTTCTTTCTGTGTGGATTCTTTTACTTTGTTTTCTCTCTTTTCTTTAATATCTTTTTCTTTTAATTCTTTCTTATCCTCTTTTTCTTTTTTCTCCCTTTTCAAATCCCTCTTATTTTCCTTTTCTTTTGTCTCTCTTTTTTCTTCAGCTTCCTTCTTTATACCAATATCTGGCTCAGGCTTTTCTTCATTTTCTTTTTCTGCTTTAATTTTTTTATGTGGATGTTTCAGTGAAACAATCTCATCCTGCAATACGCAAGCATATATGTCACATCAAATTGAGTTGCTATCTATACAAGTTTTGTAACCATCAGATTAATACATACTTTTTATCTGTGCATTTTCTTCTTTTTGGACATAAATTTARCACCTATCAAGTACAACTGAATGGAGTTGTAAAGAAACATGAGAACTACTCACTCACTTCCTTGATGTGACAACTACTGATTTGGCAGTGGTAGTGGGAGTGAGAAATTATGTCCATTTAACCTAGAATTAATTTACAATTCTGTCCATCTAAAAGGTAGTTAGGGTCTGAAGAGCTAAAAACTGTAAGGAAGTAGGTCTCTCAAAACTGAGCTGATTGGTCAGGACACTCAAGTGATGGGGATGTTACAAGACCTCTGTTCTAGTTAGCTTTTTCCCAGTAACATTTTACCAATCCCATATTAAACATTCAGAGGAGAAGGTAACGAAATCCCAACTTTCTCTTTTCCAGAGGTGTTCTTTTTACTAGGCTTAAAAAAAGGTCTTAGTTACAGATTGTCTGATAGGGGCCCATTTGATTATTTGAGGGTGAACAAAATACCACTCCACTGGTCTTTTAATATTAACTTACAAGGTTTGAGATGGAAACTCAGACACAGGAAAATACTATAATAAGTAACAGAAGTATTATGTACAGGTGCAAGAATCATTATCATCTTTGAATTACTTTGAAGTACACCCTAGAAAGGCATATATAGAATTCATTGCACAAAAACAGATGAAAGAATGCCTAATACATGAATCTGAACAAGTTACTTAGATGAGGTATCAAGTAATCAGCCCAACCAGGACTTAAGTATTTAGGTATCATGGAAACTTCCCAGCAAAATCCAATGACTTCAAGAGTTTCCTAGATGTTCTAGGACTTAAACAGGTAATTTTTAAGTATTGCACATAGTAAGGCAGCTAAGTAGCTAAAGCCAACCGTTTAGGTGGTTAAAGCCCATTTTTGTATACAGTCCAGTTTCCAGAAGCGCAATCGTTAGTCTGTGTCCAAAAGTATTAAAGCGATTAATATCTACTATTAAATATACAAAAGGGGACAGAATTCTAGGCATTTCCCAAAACATAACAAGTCAATCAACTGACTGGCAGTGTCTTCTGTTTTGTGTGGAGATGAAGTCTAACACTCATTTTTTAAGTAGTCTGAACACTTAATTTGCTTAGTTTTAGGATTCAGTTGCCCATTTTTTGGGCATAACTTTTGCCATAATTTACTGGGAACTGTGACAACACTTACAGTTCTTAGTCTTACATTCCAGACAAATTATTGTATCTATAAACATAAGCCTGTCTACATTCAAAGATTTTTATTTTTTTCTGGCTTTACATTTTATTCTTCATAGTACAATTTAAATACATACAGGAATGCTTTAGTTAAAAATGACTATTTTTTATAGCTGTATCATGGTTCTTCTAAGCCTGACTCAGTTTTAACTATGTATTTGCATAAGTATTTTTTCCTCTAGAGTGAGTTGACAATTACAATGGTTTGTAATAGTTTAAAATGGCTATGTAAGACACTTCAATTTAGTTTATTTTAAACCAAGTAGTATTGTAATGGTACATATAGATTTGCACTGATTTATTTCCGCTACTTTCAAAGTCATAAAATTTGGTGTGAGATGACCCTAAACTTTACCTAAATTTTTATCTCTAGTGGCTTCTGCTGTGTGATAAATGTTAGAAATAAAAAGACCCAACAAAAGCAGAGGCCTAAAGGAACACATTAGAAGCAACAGAACACAACAAGGTTAGTCGGTGAAATAGTCTTTTTGGAAAATGAAAGCCATGCCACATACAGGAGCTTTCACATGCAAGTCTTGAAATACCATTTATTCATGCTGCTCTGTTTTTTTCCTGAGCCTGATTAAAAAACATTACCTGAAGAATTACTATCAGTAGTAATAACACATTAGCCAGAAACATTAGTTTTATAATTTTAATATACAATATTAGGTTTGCATTTCTAGCAGATACAATGCTGAAGTCTTTGAAGAATGCTGAAACTGAGGCATGCCACTTGTAACTGGACCACAACATTTTTTATAGTGTAATTTGGACAACTACTCATAATTCCTCAGCTACTGGCTTATCATTAAATTAAAATAGATACAGTCTTCCATATGCTTGTACTGATGCAACATCAACTGTAGTGGCCACAGGAAAAGGATGACATTCAGGTGCTTTAATTTTATTACGTCAAGCAGAAGATAAAATAGAAATCAATACTAATAGGAAGAACTCAATAGCCATCTTTATCATATGAAAGATATTTACCTTGTTATCCTCATCATCATCTTCATCAGATTTTTCCGAGGGTTGTGGTGAAGAATCACTTTTTATTTCTTCTTTTATTTTTGCAGCCTTTATCACCTTATTCTTCTTAGTTCTTGTTTTCCTCCTCTTTGAATTGCCCTGAATGCAAATTTGACTCTTTAATATGTCAACTGACAAGCATCTTTGCACCACAGTTGCAAGAAAAAAAATGTTTGTTTGTTTGKTTTTTTTATATCAAATAGAGGGTTCATTTTATTTTATTTGTTGCCACTAATGACCACCACTTTTCTCAGGACTGGAGAAAAGGCATAGTGCAACAGTAGAGAATACATACAAATAAGAGAATAATACAATATGAAACCTGCTATTAATTTCTTGAGTTAGTCTCATGTAATATGATTAACAATACAGAGTAATACTACACAAAGAAAAAGAGCAGAACTAAAAAAGAAAAAGATCAGCTTACATGCGCATAAGCGTATTGTTTTATCTCACTAATGAATGCCAAATTTTACTTACTGCACCAGCAAGCCTTTGTGCTTCCTTCCTTGCAAGGTCTTTATTCAGTAATTTAATGAGGTAGTCTGCACGGGTCTGTAACTGCTTCGCCTGAGGTTTCTTATCTGGATCATCAGGCAAAATCTGAAGAGAACAATGGTAGTATCACAGCTGTAAGTACATATTATCAAGTTTGCAAGATGCTAGCCTGGAGCACACAGAACAGAAAAAGCTGCGTAAAAGAAGGTGGAAAACATCCACTTCAATTATACCTAGCAAACATGTCAGAATGCTTGAAGCAATGGAAAATTTCTCAAATGTTTTCATTGCTCTCCAATCATGCAGCCAATGCAGAGACTTGGAAATTGCCTCACAATTTAAAACAAACTCAAGAAACCAGCCTCAGATTTCTGTTTCCACTCTAACAGTTTATCTAAGAAATTCTGAGGTCCTGTACCAGTCACCCACAGAACTCCTGGCTCTACCTCATTCACCTTCTAAATGCAGAACTCACTATAGGATATTGCAGATGCCAAAAATATAAATGGGTGGTTTCAAAAAACAGGCAAATTAGTGGAAGGCAGGAGTAGGAATCATTATTAAACGAATTTGGGACACAACCCTGGCTTCTCAAATCCCAAAACCATAGCTTGTTGGCACTGTAACAAAGTTTAGTTCACCCCAGTCTTTTCCTCAATACCTGTTGCTTGCTGTTGCTAAGGAGCTATTGCACTAATTCTAGTATTCTCATGTTGTGAGTGAAAGACAGCTTCAAGTGAAGAACCTGGGGATTAAGTGAGGATGCAGAAGCCAAATCAAATCGTTAGAAAAACCTCCCTTCCAGAAGTTCAAGAATATAAAATGGACAAAACTAGAACATCTAAAATAGAGAAGGAAAAGACTGAAAAGAAAAATTCAAATGACAGAGGTCCAACTACATGGAAATACGGCAACATAATTGACTGCGAGAAGGCATACTTCAACCAAATACACAAGACCTTAAAATCCAAAAATATACCACAAGAAGGATACTAAGAAGTACAACTGACATATAATGTCTCTGCAATTTCAGTTATCATAAAATAAGCTCTTTCAGTAACTGTTCTTAGTAGCATTATTACCTAAACAGAAAGAGTCCTTGATGAAATGTTGTAGATGACATACCTTCTGTGTCAAACTAAGATCAGGATCCATTTTTATCATTTCCCAGCTGCCATAACCATATTCATAGATGCCTATTAACAGATTGGAATCATCCTCCTTACCCCAATCTATATCAAAATGAGCAGCCTTGGTGTGGCATGGGATGACATATCTAGCAGAAATAAATTAGAAACACAAATAAGGGATTTTAATTTCTGAAGCTTAGCAAGGGGGAAGCGAACATACTACAAGTGATGTAACTAGATTTATTTTCTCTGCTAAGATGCTGGTATATTTAGGAAATTAATCCAAATATTTAGCATTATATTTTCTTAACATTTCTATAAAATATTTATTGAAATCAGCACTGAAATGTGTTTTAAAGCTGATCAAGACTAAAATATGAAGAACAACAGATATCTGTCTGTGGCCATGAGCTGCATCACAGAGTTGGCTAACCATGAATAAAATCATAAAACATCATCCAAGTGTAACTGCTAACGAACTGGATAGTTTAGGGATTGTGATACACAAGGTGGCAAGGGAAAAAGTTCAGAGGGTAGAAACAACTACTGCTGCATTTTGACAGATACTACTTTTCCCTCAAGCAGAGATGACACATACAGCAACTCCTCAGCAAGCCTGAATTCTAGTCCTGGTTATTATTAGTAACTGAACACAGTCCTCAGTGAATATAATTGAGAAGCCAAAGCTGGTACCAGCTTCTATGGCAAGGGAAGAAAGAAGAACAGATGTGGAGCAGGTTACTGCTGCCAGTCGTTACAGGGAACAGAAGGACAATGCTGTCACAGTGTGCTTTGAGTCAAAGTTGTCTGAAAAAAGCTAATAAAACTTGAAAAATTTTCTACATTACTACTTTCTTCAAAAGAAAAAAAAATACCTTTTTCTTTCTTCTGGATCTGAAGGAATGGATTTGTGCAATGGTGCCAACTCTTCTTCATGAGAGATGACTAGCTTTGCATTCACTTGCACTCCTGAGATTCGGAATGTTGGGCCTTTAACTTTCCCAAGTCTACCTCCTTAAATTAAATGACAAAGCTATTAAAATATTTACCTTTACAAATATCATACAGAAAAATTTAAAGAAAACAAGTAATATTGATGCTATAGCAGCAAACTTTCAATTATACCAAATGACTTTTTCTTAACCAAATGCTTGAATTAAGCTCCAGAATCAAAAGGTCTTGCAGATAACAACCAATTACTTTTAAATTTCACAGTAAAGCAAAAACATACTGCATTCTCCAATGACAATTCACACACAGAAAGAGGAAAAAAAAGTCATCTTACTATGACCCTTTTTTAAAACCATCCAGCATTTTTGTTTATATTTTCCCCTAACAAAACTGTTTTCTGTTATGATCAGAGTGCAAGAATACTTCAGACTTCTTGACATTTTTTATTGCCCCCCAAGCCTCCTGAACACATTGTACCTGCTCTTTCTTGTCCAGATGAATTGTCCTTTAAAGCTTTAATACATCCATTATGTACAAGCTCTCCCAAACGTCTAAGATCTGTCTCTGATTTATCAACTAGCTCAGCATCTCTAGCTACAGCATCTAACCTGCAATAAAGCAAATACGCATTTTTATAGCTCTGAAACTTTAGTAATTGTGAATGACTTCTTCAGACTTTGAAACTAGAGAAATGATAATGCAAGTTATCAGTCACCTGCACTTGCTATGCTTTGTACAATTTTGATCCAAGAAAAAAAAAAAAAGTGATTCAGATATCAGAGGGTAATAAAACAAGAACTGTAAAGGACCCTAACCTACAGTTTTGAGTTAAATTACTGTAAGTCTCTAAAAAAAGAAAACGAGTCATTATATATAATATGTTCATATGGACTATAAATATTTGTAAGGAAAATAAGGATGGGGAGTTTTTCTTAAAATATGGAATATAACAAAGAAAGCTTAAAAATAAGAACTAAGGAAAATGCAAAACAAATTTTAACAGTCACAGTGGATAAACTGACAGGCTTTCAACAGGCTATCAAACAAGACAATTGAATGATTATCACCAGTGAAGATTAAACAAGACAGCAGGTAAAGTATAAAGAAAAAGAGTTAAGTAGTCCTGCAAATGGAAAGGTTTGTTGTGTGGCTGTTTGCATACATACCATACATGAAGAAAGGGAACATATTAAGCTAAAGTAATGTTATAGTCAAGGCAAAGACTTGACACTGTATTTTCTCTTCAGCCTAAGGTTTCTTGGTATACTGTTCTAAATTTTATGAAAATAAGGTTTCAAGTTGCTACACAAATAATAATCAAACAAGTTTACCTTTCAAGAGGGCCACCAAATTTCTTGTAACTCTTGATAAACCTAGTAACAGAAAATAATTTTGCCATTTAAAAGTATGCTTAACTAAGTACATTGGTTTTAAAATTGTATTAATACAATTACTAATCTTAGTATAATGCTATACAGACAAGGGAGGGGGGGAAAAGAGAGTAGGGCAGCTTAGTATATCCAGATAACCCAAACACAGTAGAGTTTTATTGGCTTAACAACTGATGTAAATAAAACAATAGGAGGTACAATTTATTTCAGAAATTGCTTTATTAATTTCACAACACCGAACATTCAGCAGCTGGATGTGTCTAATCATAAAAATTTAATGTGGATTTACGGGAAATAGAGATTTCAGACATTATGCTATGCCTTATGTAGTAAAAGGAACAATCTGCAACAGGTGATTTGAAGATTTCGGAAAATATGACATGAAAGATACTCTCTGTAGGAATGTGTAAGTGATGGAAAGAAACTGGAGATACGCGGGATAGAAAGGAAATTAAATAAAAATTAATTAAATAAAAATAATTAAAAAAGAAAGAAAATTTCCTCAACAATCAAGGCCTCAAATTGCTAGTACAAGCACAAGAATAGCCTTGGCAAAAGTAYCAATTTGCTGTTTTGTCAGATGAAATGGAAAAGCAAAAAGGATCTTTAAAGTTATTTCCCTAACCAAAAATATTTTGAAAGTTTTACAGCATTTTAGAGAAACATGCATACTTAAATTTCAGCAGCAAAGTAGCATTTCACAAACCCAAAGACGTAAAACAAAACAACTCCTCCTCCTTCCACCAAAAAATATTTTAGCACCAAATATTGAAGGGACCTGCTGTACAAGTTTCAAATAGGATTTTATATTTTTTTTAGTTTAAAAAAGCATGATATTAATTCAATTACAGTGTCAAGAAGTTTAAAAAGAAAACAAAATCCACTCAAATTTTTGTAGCTGTCACCAAAAAGATTTACATATTCTTTCAGCACTACAGTTTTTAGATAAAATGATGGGAAGCAGATTATTTTGCTTGTATGTTAAAAGAAAAGCTCACCCATTGTAACAACTGGTTTTTGAAATAACTGTCTTCATCAGTTGCAGGAATCAACAAATTTAAAACAATCAAAAATATTTTTCAAACCTAATTTTATCCCTCATTAAAATGGCTTCAAATTCTTGCCATGACACTTCACTACGTCAGCACCACAAAGTAGACAAAGTAAAACATTAAATGCCTAAAATAAAAAAATTTCAAATAAATTCAGGAAAAATAAACTGCCTTCTGTACTTTCAAGCTCAATAATAATAATAGTAATAATAATAACAATAACAATAATAAATTTATCTTATCTTAAACATGCATGTCCCCCCATATCTTACCGCCTGATCTCTGCATCACTAAATCCTTTAATATTTTCTCGAGGAATAGTTCGTGGTCTTCCACGTTTTTTTGGCCGTTTTCTTTCTGAAATGGAGTCACTATCAGATCCAGAGTATCTTCTGCTCCTACTGCGCCTCCCTTCACTTCCATTAAAGCTGATCTGGAATTTCAGAATAAGTAGTTCAAAGCTACGTGATTAACAAACGTAAGTAAAGTTTTACCTAGCCTATCAAAAACATGTGTTCAGAAAAGGAAAAAAAACCCCACACCAACCCAAAACTCAACAATAACCCCCAACAAACAAACAAAACTAACCACAACATAAAAGTACAAGTCAGTCAGAACAAAGAGACACCTGTTTTGCACAGTTTCTCATCCTTGGGAGCATGTATATTTCTTCAAGTTCTTTTTGTCTTTCCTCCTCTTCTATTCTTCGCCGCTGGACTTCCGGAATGATTTCTTCCCAATTTCTTGAATTTCTTTCTGGTTCCAACTCAATATCATCTTCATCCATATTGGAAAAGTTGGCCACCTTGTATATCAGAATATACGTATTTTCATCAAATCAATACATGAAAAAGACTGAGCAACTAATATTTTAGGAAAACAAAGTTCTAGATGGCATATTTTATGCATTTATATATTTTATGTATTTATACATGTTATTGTTTTATAATATATATAAAATTTATACATACAAAATGCTTCATGAAACACTGTCTCATTTATGAAACAGACACAGACTCCATGCAACATGGGCTAAGATGAGAAAAGATAAGAATCTTTTTCTTCTTTTAAAAGTTGATTAATACAGATGCACAATGAAACACGTCCCCAGTAGCTGTATCATTGTCATTTAACTTCCTTAAAATAGGGCTAACGACATTTGAATGCCTGAGTTAATGTGGAACTATAATAATATAAAACTAAACAAACACTAATACACTGTAGAAATCAAAATATGTTGCAAATGATGATCAGCAGGAGAGCTACTTAATAGTCTGTTTATCTAAACAAATACATCATGCTCTGCATTTTTTTGGCACCCAAATTATAATATTTTTAACTGGTAACACTTAAAATACCTGGCATTCAAGTTTACTTCAGGATAAAAGCTATTTCTAGAAGTCATCAACTAAGAACTGCAAATTTTTTATTTTGCGTTCAATACCACAGCAGCTTAACAACAAAGGCAGTAAATAAAACACAAAACTACCCAGAATTCTAATCATTAACATATTCATAAATATCTCTTATTTTATTAGCAAAATACATCATGTCTTTTTAAATGTTCATATGGATGGTAGTATCCTGTATAGGTGAGACATTTTATTAGAAAGAGATACAGAGTTGACTTACTGAAGGATCTACTTCATAAGAATGAAGAGACAGATAGGTACATGAAAGAAAAATAGTACTATTTATAAAGGAAAGTGTAATTATGGCAGGAGGGAGGGAACAGAGCAATACCTTAAACTGTGAAAGCAACTCATCTCCCACAGTTAATGGACCAGGCTCATTTTCCCGAGTTTCAGCCCTCTTCAAGATTTCATCTATATCCATTTCCTAAAAAAGATGACGTTTCTCTTTACAATTAAATAATTCACACATATTTTCAGTTGTTTTATCTACCTAGTCCAGAAACACTACTTACCTGGGGTTCCTGTTCTTCCCCTTCAGGTTCTTTAAAAAGTTCCTCAGCACCAAACTTCAAAATCGCGGATAACTCCTCCTTATTAAAAGGTGTTGAGCTGAAGTAAAGGGTGTTTCAGGAAAAACATTTTATCCTAGTAACTTGAAAAAGTTCTCTACAATCATGAGTCAATTAAGCTTTCTTTTTACTGTTAAATAAAAACTATATAGCTTTTAATATATATATATTTAATATGCAAATAAAAATCTACAAAGACAATATACTTCACATCTTTACTTATTTAACCTTATTTTGCCTTTCCTTAACCAAGTAAAATAACTTACTTTTTTTTTACTTGTCAAATATACTTAAGGGTAAACTGATATGGAAATAAATACAAATATACCTTGAAGGAGTAGAGCCTGTATGTAGTACTGTTTTCCCTGTAGTGTCCATTCTCTGAATCACTAAATGATCTAACACCATCTTTTTCTTGGCTCTTTCAAGAATATCTTCTTCTACTGATCCTTTTGTGACTAGCCGATAAATATTAACCTATGTATATTTAAAAAAAAAAAAGCAACAATATGAAGAAATCTCAGTATTTACTACATATCTTCTGAATTTATTGACTGGTTTCAAATATGAAATACTAATTCAGTCATGTTATCACAGTCTTTACATAAGCGTTTTAAAAAAACAGAGAAGTAAACTCTTAGACCTGTCTTTTTTAAACTTCAGTGAATTGGCACAAGCATTGCCACAGGCAAAACTGTCGTATTTCCAATTATTACTGTATGTCTTCTGCAAGAAAGAAACCTGAAGAGAATTAAGACATATTTAAACAAGGGGGATGTGCCTGATGTAGCCGTTATTTTCTAGAATGACATGATGCCAATGAATGAATGTGGGACAGACAAGCCCACAACTCTCCCATCCATATACCACAGCTGCCATATTATCTCTCCATATAGGCACATTTAAAAAAAAAGAAAGTTAAATGAGCATTACTAACATTTTGGACATATGCAGCAATTATTAGTTATTCTTAAAAACACATGAAGACTGAATGGTGCAGACAGAGAGTGGACAGCTACTGTACGGAACCCTCCCTCAGCTTTGGAGCGTAAAGCTGAATGTGCATACCTGTTTCTTCTGTCCAATTCTATGCGCTCTAGCTTGTGCTTGCAGATCATTCTGTGGATTCCAGTCAGAATCAAATATAACTACAGTGTCAGCAGATGCCAAGTTGATACCTAATCCTCCAGCTCTGGTAGACAGTAAAAAGCAGAAGTCCTGAAATCATAAAATAAGAAATAGTTTTATATACAATAGTTGTAATATTCTTAAAGGAACCAATATGACACTTGTTTATGCAGTCTGTGGCGCAGACTACAAAATCATATACTACCGATTCTGTAACTGTTCTATAGATAAAGCTCCTTTAAGTATAAAGCAAACATTTAAGTATAAAGCAAACATTTCAGGACATGGTTTAGTGGGCATTTGTACTGGGTTGATGGTTGGACTCGATGATCTTAGAGGTCTTTTCCAACCTTAATGATTCTATGATTCTATGATTCTATGATTGATATCAATTTCTTTCAGAATTAGTTACTGACTTCTCAGCAGTTTAAAGGAAGCAGCATCCTAAAAGATATTCACCAACCAAAAAATCCCAACCAAACAAAAGACTGGCCAAAAAGTACAAAAACCCTACCGTTAAAGCCTTGTATGTTACAAAGTCTCTCTCCCACATCCCCTGCCCCAAGCCCTGGAAGACTAAGCAGCCATGTCAGACAGGGAAGATGCTTGAGTCTACAGGTAACTGGTTAAGAGACAAGAAGTAAATGTCTTCAGCCAGGTTCAATGCTGCTCAACATATTCATGAACAATATGAAAATGGAATAAGCAACGAGGTGAAAAAGCCTGTATATGACATAGAATTATTCATTCAGATACAACTATGAAGGACTGCAGAAGGATCTTGAGACATGCAATGGAACAACATATGAAGTTAAATAGGTTAAAATTAAAAAAAAAATCCCAATTTTCAGTACAGTTACAGGAAATAGCATATCATTACACTCGGGAATGAGTCCTGAGAATTGTGTTAGAAATTTCCACGTAGACCTTAGCTCAGAAACAGCCAAAAACCATACGGAATGTTCTGAATTTTTAGGAAAGAAATAAAAAATAAAACTGAAAACATAATTTTGTTGCTGCATAAATGCATAGTTTGCCTCCATTTTTGAAATGCATGAAGTTTAAATTCCTCTTCATCTCAGAAAATGTACAGTGTAACCTCAAAGATTTCAGAAAAAGACAACAATGTCAATGCTAGAAATTTGAAACAGAATTAACTTCTGTATTTAACAAATATCTGAAGTTTATGTTATGGAGTCAAGTCCTTCTCCCTCCACTATAGCAGAAACAAGCTCAGCAGCAACTGACAAATGCTATCCTTCAATTACTGATTAAAAATAAACAAACACACCCCAAAACAACCTCCCCTCCCCCAAATCTGCCAGTGTAGTGCTTAATTTAATTTAATTTAATTTGATTTAAGCTGATCAAAGGTATGGAATGGCTTGCATATTAGGAATGCTAAATAAGTTATAAAACTTTAAACTCAGAAAAGAAAGAATCTGTAACAGACACCTATGTATTCACAGGTTGCTCACAAAGAATGGCTAGAAGTCAGTTCTTCACTATTTCTTCCAGGGCAAGTAGGTAGGTGGCAATAAAAGAAGCTAACAGATGCCAGATTTGAAACAATTAAAGATGGTTGTTTATGCAAGGATATATACAAGTTAGTTCTGCCCATTGCCGAAGGTTGTTTGTGATGCCAACTGCTTGTTTAAGTTCAATGGTCTTATAAACATTGTTGGGTTAAGTTCTACACAGCAACAAGGCTGAGGTTAAATTTCTGCAGCATTTATATAGTAATTAAAATTACTTTGATAAAGAGCATTAGAGGAAAAAAATCATAGCTACGCAACTGATTAAATACCATTTTCAGAAGTTATGTGTTTTCTACTTAACCTCTTCTTAGAGAAAAAAAATTAGCAGATGTAAACCTTATAGTCTAGGCAATAATGATGAATTTTCAACCTTACTGATATATTCCTCACTTTTCTCAGCCTTCTTTTTTTGTGCAATGTTGTTTTTATTTCTTGGGAAAAAATAAAACAGATCCCTTAGGGAAAAAAATACCATACCTCTGATCCTTCTGCATTAAAATGATCCAGTGCTTGCTTCCTCAATTCCCCTTTTATTGATCCATCAAGTCTCTGAAGAGATTGAATGCTATAGTTAAAAAGTAATTCTTACACTATAATCAAAATCAGAGCAACTTGAATTCTCAACTGCCAAAACTGTTATGTGAAGGAAGAAAAAAAGTAATGCAACACTTCATATAATTTTTAATTCATCTGTTTAATTTCACAATACTACTTGGCCTATAGCAATTGCCAGTCTTTCTAGAAAAAGAACACTTTTTCTTATATCTTTTCTTAAGCAGAGTGGTAAAGATGATATAATCACAAAACAGTTGAGGTTGGAAGGGACCTCTGGAGGTCACCTTGTGTAACTTCCCTACTCAGGCAGGGACAGCTAAAGCAGGTTGCCCAAGGTCATGTCCAGGTTACTTATGTCACAGAGGATGGAGATTCCATAATCTCTGGACAACTTGTTCCAGTGCTCTGTCACCCTCAGAGTGAAGAAAAGATTTTTCTTTTATTCAAGATCAAAGCTTCTTGGCTACCACCACCTTTCTTACCTGAAAGGGAAACTGACGATACTTCAGATACTCTGCTAAAATGTCCAGCATCCTCACCATCTGTGAGAAAATCAGAACTCTGTTGCCACGTTCTCGTAGACGAATTAGTAGCTTGTCAAGAAGGATTAGTTTCCCGCTGCTACGTATTAAATGCTACAAAAACAAAGAAATACATATTACAAAGTAAGTTCATCTCAACACTAATAAACACTGCAGTTGGTTAGAAATTCATTCGAGGTTTGCTTTTCTGCCTATTGCTGTGGGAAGAAAAAAAAAAAAAAGGGCAAATTCTGACATTCCTTAAGAATTTTATAGTTTAAAACGTGCATACAATATATAGTCTCCTAGAGCCAAAAAAACCCAACCACCCACCAAAGTCATGTGAAATAAGACAACACTGCCATATAAATTTACTAGTATGCAGCATTAACTGAACATGAAAGTTTAGTCTGTTTTTAGTTTAGTTGATTCTAACTGAAATTAACAGGATTACTAGCTCATATTTTTAAAGGAAATGCATTTGTTGCATCCCTCTCAAAGTCGTATCTCAGCATCTCATCAAAACATGAAATAACTATATGGGCTTAAAAGTTTAAGCAGTTATGATGTAAGCCCAAGTTCTTTTCTGCCAAGTAAAAAATAAAATTTGGTAACCAATAAAATACAAGATTGAGAAAAAACTGTCTTAGTACTACTTTCTCTTCACTTCCCATCTTTTGAAAAGAAGTAAGTACTGCTGCTTAATCCTCAAAGTGTTTTTAAACAAAGCCTATCAATCAAGTTTCTCAGGTAAGATAAAGTGAGAGGAATCTTGTTTGGGTGCCTAACATTGTAACCCACCTAGAGCCTCTTAAGCCTCCTCAGCTCCATTGGGAATAACTAGAACAGAAACTCAAGCAAATGTGAAATTTAATGTTGAAAATGTTAAGCCTCTTTAGGTGAAGACGCTTGGTATAGAATTCTAGGGAATGCTAACTTTTGAGTTAGGTGCTTTTATTCTTTATGCCAGAAAGGAGGAGGATATTTGTCACTGCATAAATTTGTAGCTTTAGTAAGGTATTTAAATTACCAGCTTGAAAGCCTAAAGATTACTTTTTTCTGTAGAAACATTCATGTTGATATAAACTGCATCAACAACAACAGTATTCTTATCTGTTGCTGTACTTCAACAGTTTTAGTACAAATACTAGTTAACATTAAAAAAAAAAAAAAACAAAACAAACAACAGACCATCTTTAGTAGTGATGATAGCTGTTTTAATCTGTTAAAAGAACAACAACAAAATCAAACTGAGCTTTGCATGCTTGTTACTTTCATTTCCTTTCACATCGGTTGTTTGCAGGCATACAGAGAACAGTATTTGACCGCGAAAAAGGCTTAAAAGCATTCTGCAGATCACTTTCTGCTATCACATAGATTGTTGGTGTTAACAATGCCGGTCACAAGCATTTCCACTCACATTACATTTACCTCCTTAGCTGATTTATTTTATTTAGTTTTAAAATAGGTCTCAAGTTCATTTTGCATGAAAATACACAGCCTCTTTCAAACTATCGCCTTTTTATTTCATTATAATTAACCGAGGATATTTTATTTAGTCAATTATCTGTCAATTATTCAGTTCCTAAGAAACAAAAATCAATTCACTTACCTGTAAAATCCAGGATGCATGTTTTTCAGAGAACCTGTTCTTTCTTACTATACTTCAATAAGAATTAATAAACTGCCAGAGCACTATAAAATTGTGTGAATATTACAGATGTAAAACAGAACTCTTTTTTTTTTTTTTAATTAAAAAGTGACATTACCTGTAAGGCCTCCTGTTTATTATAGAATTCATTATCATCTGGTGGTTTAATGAGGTAGCAATGGTTACAACACTTCTTGAGTTCCATCATGATGTTCAAAAAGCCTGAGGTACTGCCTTTTGAACCTTTACTGAGGGCTTTATAATTCCTGGTTAAAATCCACCTATGATATAAGATGTACAATATAAGTAATTTCTAACCATATGTGGAAGCAAGACAGATGTAAGTTCTCAAAATATAATCAAGCTAAAGAAAAAAAGCAGCTCCCAAAAGAATGTACTAACATGCCAAACAAAAGAAGCTACATGAATAGACATTAGACCACTGTAATTCTTGAGCCCTTGCTTCATAGAATTTTACTGTTGTGAAACCCTAGAAGCCTCAAGATCAAATTTCATTATAAAAACTATTATACTTCAGTAGATTGCATGCAGACGTATAACTAAACCAGCACAATTTAAAAAGTGTTGTTACTTACTTGTAATATTGCTTCTGCAATGCACTCATTTCCATCCTCAGAATTTGCTCAACTTTAGCAGGCAAAGACTTTTCTACATCTTTTTTAACTCTTCTCAGCAGAAATGGTTCAAGTTCTTTGTGAAGACTTGCATAACCATACTCTCTCCCTTTGCCATGCTCCTCTTCAAAATCTTCCCAGGAGGAAAACCTTCAACATAATAAAGAATGAGCGCAAAATAGTGACACACTGTGAACGACCTGAAGAAGCAAAATTCAAGGGAAAGATAACACAGAATGTGTATAAATACACCACAAGAGCACACACACATTTCAATTTCTTCCCAGCTCCCTTCTGTTTAATTTATCCAATTTCTGAATTTTCATCTTACAAGAAATTCCAAATACTTTGCCTGTAAACAGAAGAATGGAATTTTCCAAAAACATTTACAGAATGAAAACTACTGAATTTTAACTTCCCCGGTGGAAACCCAACATTTTTCTTTTTCTGCAAGGATACTCACCTAGATGGTTGCAAAAATTCCATTATTACATTTATCAAGAGCAGCATGAAAAAACAGCTGCACGGCTGGAGGGTGTGCAAGAGAACAAGAGACTACTTAATGTACTTTTTGCAGTACTTAATGTACTTCTATGATCTAGCTGAAGTGTAACTATCCTCTGTGCTAACCAACTAGGAGAACAGACTTCATGATCAAATGAAGAATGGGTACTAACCATAGTGGCTTTGCTTGTAAGGTTCTGAAGAAGTCAGTACAATCCATAGCTCAAACTAAATGGAGCTATGGTGCTTGGCATTTACAAGATGTCTGACAGGAACTTGTGGCTCTCACACGAGCTCTAATTTATCTTAGGTATAAACAGAGGTCAGTACAAAATAAGGTCAGTGCAGTAAGCTTACTGTATGCAAACTGTATGGAAAAACCAGCTATCTGACTGAACTACAGGATATCTGAGCAACCTGATCTAGTTGAGGATGCCCCTGCTCACTGCAGGGGGGTTGGACTAGATGACCTTTAAAGGTCCCTTCCAACCCAAACTATTCTATGATCCTATGATTCCATGTTGGGCATCTTGCTACAAATTTGTTTTCATAAATAGTACTAACACAGAAAAGATTCCATTCTATTTCCCCAGAGTAAATCCATATGGTTTTCCTCTTAGACTGAGATGAAGTCTTTTTTCCAGGTTCTGACCCATACTTCAATCCATCATTTTTGTGGACTGCTAAAATGGAAAAAGGTGACAACTGCTACCAGCATTACTTATCAGGATCAGCATGAAAAAATATATGCATCTACCTTATATAGAATATTTAAATTATCTTTCAATATGATTCTCTACCTCTATTGATTTTCAAATCACTACACTACTTCACAGTAAGAAACTTGACCAAAAAAAAAGTTAAAAAGAATCATGTAAAACTCTTCCTTACTTTTCTGGCATGATGAAGTGCAACAAAGACCAAAGCTCTTTGAGGGAGTTTTGCAGAGGGGTTCCAGTAATAAGAAGACGATGGTTAGACTTAAAGTCCATTAAAGTCTTGTACAGAAGAGAGTCGTCATTTTTTAAACGGTGAGCTTCGTCAACTCCTATGAACGCCCAATTCAGACCACCAAGGAATGACTTAAAGAAATGGAGGAGGGGGGAACATTATACAAATATACACATTGCATGATTTCCCATGTTTTATAATCAAGCTACAAACACCATCACTTTTTGGTTTATTTTAATAAAATATGGACAGCTATACGTTTTTAGTACTAATTATGGCTTTTACATTTGCCAGATTCAATGAAAGGCTGTGCAAGACCCCAAGAAAGTATAAATTAAGTTTAAAAGGAAAAAAATGGCCAAAAGTCTGACCCACATTAATTTTTACATGACAAAAAAAACCAACACTGTTGACCTCTTCTTCCCTGCATGTACAAACAAATGAAGTAAAAATGTTCTGATTCTTGACTATCTATAAGAATTTCCATATACTGTTAGAAGGATTAACAGTAACTCTGTGTGCTACCACTGTGGAGACAGTATTAATACACATACACTTACTACTGTATGCACAATAACAAAGAAAAACTATATGGGATTTCAGAGTTCTGTATAATGTTTGGGGCTAGGGGTTCGGTTCTTTTTCAGTTCCTTGATGGTAGTCTGCAAAGAAGTAGAGCTCTTGAAGATGGGAGGAGATTATTACAGTAACGAGAATCCCAAGCAAACTGGAAAAAGAGAAGTGTTACCCACTTAACGAAATGGAAAAAGGCTGAAAGCCTCACCACACACAGAGAAAATCTAAAAGTGCTTGGAAAAAACCCCACAAGTAAAAAAAAAATAATCAAAAACCCAAGCCACACACTGTCATACTTCCAAAAACAAAAGCTATCACACTCTCCATGAATTTACTGACCCACAACCCAAATACATGCAAGTCTAAAGAGAGTTCTACACTGGAGAAATGATTTTTGTCTCCCTGAAGAACTGTGATTACCTTATCCTTCAGCAAAATTTCGTATGTTGTTAGAAGTATGTTAAATTTTAATCGTTTGGTCTGTGGATGCATCCATTCATGAGTTCTAATCTACAAAAAGAATCAAGTGAACTATAAGCTAGAGAAAAAAGGTCTTTTTGAGTAGGATGAATTTAAGTACTGCAGCAATGTAAATGCTTAATGACATACAATAATATGATCACAAACAGAAGCACAACATACTAACATACACAAGACTGAACTTACAACCTGTCTAAGCACTCCAAAAAATATTTTGTTTAAACTTCTGAATAAACAGCAAAGAATTTCTATGAAACATTTTTTACTTTAATGGGTAAGATTACTAACATTCAGAAAACACATTAAGAAAACAAACCAACAACCTTTAGGAAATAAATTAAGATCATGACTGGCTTGCTTACATATTTATTTTTACTATATCCACCTAAATAATCATATGGCAGAAGATAATTTGTTTTCAAATACAAGACTAAATTCTTAATCCTGTTCACTATTAAGCAGGAAGGAAATCTTTCACACACATTGATATCAGATCAAGATCTCAGCTTTCAGTCTCCATCTTAAATACATAGTGTTTCAGTAAGTATTTGCTCAGTCCTAACCAAAATACTAGAGATTAGCAGAGGACAGGAATATGAAGTGAGTCTTGTTTATCTGCAAGCCTTTCCAATGATAAAGAGAAATACTCACCATATTTCTGCTTGTTATATCTCCTAAGTAAACTACAGCATTCATCTGAGGAGCCCAAGTTTGAATCTCTCTTTGCCAAGATGTCAAGGTAGAAAGCGGCACAACCAGCAAGAAAGGCCCATACAACTGATGTTCATGAAACAGGTAGTTCAGAAAAGAAATTGTTTGTATTGTTTTACCCAGACCCATTTCATCCGCAAGAATACAGCTATTCCCCCTAAAAAAAGAAATTTAGGGGGGGTGGAAAGAGGGGGAGGGATTGGACAAGGAGAAATTACTATCTTTTGAGCATAAAAGCCACTCACACAAGTTTGCAAGATTTTGCAACTATACAACTTGAAGAAGTTTATTTCTATTGTTTTTTCATAAAAACAATTTTCAACCCCCCCACACTTAATACTTGAATTAAATTAACAAAATTAACAAAAAGCTTGCAAGTATTCCTCATAAGTCTAATTTTAAAAGTATAACACTAATGTTGACAATTCAGAAGAGTTTGCTTTGGGTTTTCTGGTTTTACTGTTTTAGGTTTGTTTGTTTTTTAAAAATATGACTTACCCCCATATGAAATTAAAAGCAACAACAGAGCTTAGCTGTTTTTTTGAGAACAGCCGTGGAATGGTAAGCTTTGGTACTACTTAGAGCAAAACCATTCCCCTCAGATGTCTACTCTGAGCTTACTGTATGAAACCCTCCACCTTCAAAAAAAATACAAAAAAATAAATTTCAAAGTTTTACAAATGCTTACAATTTACAAACAGAAAATCTCATTTCAGACTATACTTACTTGCACCATGAGTGAGCAAGCCAATTCAATCCATTTAATTGATAATCTCTTAACTCTAAACTTTCATGTCCCCCAATGTAAGATGGTTGCTTCTTTAGTGCAACAAACCTTGGCCTCTGTTTTAGAACCTGTCAAAAGCAAATTGATCATCAGTCCTACTACTGCTGAAGTTACCCAAATGTCTTCTTATAGAAAAAATAGTAGTAAGGATCTACTGTGTCACCAAGTCTAGTCTTTATCCAGTGATGAAAACTAGGCCATAAAAAAACACCAAGCAATCTGCAAATTGAAATTAGTTTGATTGCTAATCTAAATCTCACAACGGGAGTGACATTAACTCACTCAAAGTTTACTTTTAAAATAAACTACAATACTAAACAAGCCTATCTTTGAATGCCAGTGGAAATGCAGGGGACTGGTACCTACAAAAAGCTATTCTTAGTAGTGATATTTTTCATATGTATTACTAGATATCATTATTACTATTCCGAACAACCTTCAAAAAATACTTCATATCTTATCTCAGGATTCATAGAAGATTTTCACGTTTTTACCATCACAACTGATGTGATGGCTTGAACCTGGCCAGCCACTAAGCTGCCACCCAGTTGCTTACTCACTCCCCACACCAGCAGGACAGTGGAGAAAACTGAAAGGGTGAAAGTGAGAAAAACTTGTGGATCAAAACAGAGTTTACTGGCTAAAGGAAAAAAACCCAACCAACCAAAACAAAAACCCACAACCAAAAAAAAACCCACAAGTGACAGAAAGGGAGTCACATATTAACTCACCAGCAGACTGATGACCAGCAAGTCTCCAAGCAACAGCCACCTTTGAACCCCCTGCTCAGCCCACCCAGTTTTATTGCTGAGCATGACATTAAATGGCATGGACTATCTCTTTGGTCAGCTGGGGTCAGCTGTACTGGCTGTGCTCCCTCCCAGCCCCTTGCCCACCCCCAGCCTACTCATGGCAGGGAGGGCACAGCGAGAAACAGAGAAGGCCTTGACACTGTGCAAGCACTGTTCAGCAACAGCCAAAATAGTGGTGTATTATCAACACTGTTTAGGTCACAAATCTAAAACACGGCCCATACAAACTGCTATGAAGAAAATTAACTCCATCACAGCCACACCCACAAAAACTAATTATAAATCCATTGCAAATTACACACTCACCTTGCAATCCTTAAATGGAGTGGTCTTGGATTGATTTCTGCTAAAGTACTCATCAATGCGTGCCTGAAACTTTTTGGCAATGAGAGCACCATCTTCCCAGCTACATTCTGAATAAGGTAGACCCTGCCATTTGCAATAGTAGTCTGGATAACCAGCCGCTGATTTCTGATTTGAATGAGCTGCAGAAATACACCAGAGATATCTGATCAGCATTTTACTTCTGTATCTTATGAAAACACTCATTTTAGGTAGTAAGACAACATAAGCTAGCTTCATAGCACCAACAGTATGACAACTTTTCTCTTTACCCGAAGTTTTGTTTTGGATTAAAAAGTTAGTGATACTAATACTCTAAATTTCTTAACTACAAATGCAACATATAAACAGTGAACGTACAGAATTCTCAACACTATTTTCTGTCTGCAGGTTTGTAACATACCAATTATTCTTTCCACTATCTGATACTGTTTATGTAGATCATCTGTAAGCTCCTGCTGGCAGTTGTAATACTCCACATCTTCTGGAGAAGCATTTTTCAGCCTGTAATGAGAATTAATTTACAACACTTATTACACTGCATAGTTCTAAAACTAAGAAAATCTGGCAACTCTAAAGCTCTGAATGTAAGCATCACAGGAATGTTGCTTAGAGAGTTACTTTGAAGGGACAACTTAGAAATTCCTATTACAAAATTGTTGCATCTGGCCTAGGTGTCTCATCATTAATGACTGAGAATGCTTATCAAGAGACACAACTAATACAGCTACAGGTGGTACTAGTCATGCAGGTAATTCAGAATACCTATTCTCAACAATAAGTAGTGTACTTTACCTATTCTCAACAGTAAGTAGGTATTTTCACGGAACAGTATTCAAAGTGTCTCTCTCTATAAGAATCCATCTTATGATTAAAAGTTGCTAAAAATCGCACCAGTATTCACTGATTATATTAAACATACTAATAAAACTGAACACCAAAAAGGTGACTTTAAAATGTATGGATTTCTTCAGGTTTTGTTCTCAGGCTTGAACCTCAGGTTTGAGTCAAGACAACTGAATTCTTCAAAGTAATCTGAAATGGCTAATGCACCAAGAAAACATTAATCTCTGCAGTGATTCCTGAAGAACTCTGATCAAAGTGTAATGACAAAACTAGTAAAAGGCACAATTTATTATTTATTTTTAACCACTACCCATCTTGTTAAAACTCCCATTTATAACACACACACTAAAATCAGGTTCAGATTATTATCTTACAGGAACATGTTAAGGATGCTTCAACTTTTAAAGTTTTTGTCTTCCTGTTGCATAGACACTTGAAATTATGCCCTCAAAAAGAGGTAACAGGTGTCATCGTAACACTGTTACAAAATAAGTATCATGGAAGTCTACATAAGAATATTCACCATCGTTTTGTTTCCTGATCCTTTTTCTTATAGTTGTCCAGTTTCTTCATTCCTTTAACATTTTGTTGCTTCAGTGTCTCCTCAGTTTCCCAAGTGTTATGGATGTGTGACCAACCTTTCCATTTAATAAGATACTGTATTTCTCCGGGCTCCTTTGACTTTTCAAATCCAGCATTTGGGTCACCATCTGCCTCAACTGCATAGATGGTGGTTGCAGCACCTGTGGCTGAGAAAGAAACCACATCATAAGCCTTAATTAAGTGTGCATTGTCATAAGTTAGCCAGTAAGAAAAGTAGTGTAGAAAGCAATTAGTGATACTTTTAGATGAGCATATACTTGACTAGTATCTACAGCTCTCATGTCATTAGTCTTATTTGAACAATTATGATGCAGAGACGTTAACGCATGCAGAAGTAGTCAAAAGAGAATCAAAAAAGCAACCAGAACTTTTGCACCTAACCTACAATATCTTATCTTTTCTCATGAGAATTTTCTTGGCATTCCTAGTTTTTAAAGCGATTACCAGGGAATGCTCCACTAATGCTGCTTGCCGTCTTCTCTGTTATATTACTCTCATCTCTGAGCACACAAAAGACATCCGATGTTAAGCTTGGTCAGCCTTGAGATATCAATAACCTGCTACTAGGGATACTATAAATCTATTTCTTCCTAACTACTTTTTCTGCCTTTGTTATCTTAACTGGGAAAATTTTTAATTAAGTACAGTCTGTACCACAGCTGAAGCATACTAGCAGCAGGAAACAGGCTCATTTCTGTGAGGACAGCCAGGTAAGGAAATAAGCCCAGCACGCTGTAGGGGCCAGATAAAACAACAAAGAGTGGCAACAGCAAAAGACAGCACAAGAAGCAGCAGCATCTGGGCAGGAAGAATATGAGCAGCTTAGTTCCAAAGGCTTTGACAACAGCAGTAACATTATGCATTGGAGTAGGATACGCTAGAATTTGGGACAGCATGAGAGAAGAAAGTTGACCGGAAGAAGAGTGCAAGTTCTGAGGTGGGTCAGAAACTTCAGAGACTGTATAGCTAATGGAGAAAGGTAGCTCTGATGTGCAAGGGGCCCAGGGTTTGGGTTTTCTTTTTTGTGTATGTTTGTTTTTATAATTAGAATCCCAATTTGCAGACTCAAACACATAAGCAGAACTGCTAGATACTGCATACTATTATTGCTGGAAATATGACATGCCTACCACTATTCACAAAATACTTTTAAGAGTTCACATGCAAATGCACCACTGAAATTTTAGATGCATTTTGTAGTCATTCCACATATTGCACTGTATTGAGACAATTTGTACAGCAGTAACTGAAATCAGAACCTCAGTGGTTCAGCCTTGCCAAGACCATCTTTCAGGTTCAGGTTACCAGTCAACTCTCCCATCTAGCACACTTTCTCCACTCCACTGTATATAATTTATACTGATCAAGCATCACTAAATTGTACAAACAGTGGTGTAAGAATATGGTATGCATTTATGCAATACGGAGCTATTTTCCACTTTATTTTTATTTTCAACTTAGGTATGCAATTCTTCTACATTTTACTTTGCAACACTTAGAAGGGACTTTAAAAAGGAACATCCTTATG
Source organism: Oceanodroma leucorhoa (assembly GCA_030449065.1). Classification (NCBI taxonomy): domain Eukaryota; kingdom Metazoa; phylum Chordata; class Aves; order Procellariiformes; genus Oceanodroma; species Oceanodroma leucorhoa. The sequence continues at coordinate 470,103 of JASVER010000228.1, read as the reverse complement.
TATATGAAAGACAAAATAAGATGCATTTTTAGTAACTATTGCTGTTTATAAACCTCAGAGATGACCTACAGCTGAGAATATTTGCTGAAGTTGCACCACAATTCATTCCAGGATCTTAAGAACACCGACACCAAAAAAAATACCTCCTTTTCGGCCAACTCGACTATCCATGAACTTTTCTATAGTTTCAAATTCATCTTCTTCAGCTTGTGGGACATCTTCTCCACAAACTTCCAGCAAATCATCAGAATCTGTCTTGGTTTCTTCAGCTTCTTTGTAACTAATGTTGACTGTTGCCTGGCGACGAGATCCTCTCTTATCATAATCATCATCATCCTCCTCTTCCTCCTCCTCGTCCTCTGATGAATCAAGTTGCCTCTTTTTCAGTCCTGCACTCTTTTTCCCACTTTTTGGCTTAATTCTTGAAGACAATAAGATATGACACAACAATGATGTTTCAACAGGGACAACTGTAACTCTTCTGTATTGCTTTCTGAATACATGTATTTCATGAATGCTCAGTTACTCCACTTTCAGTTACAGCAGACAGGAAAAGGTATTGACTAGAATTTGTATATTAACATCTTATGTAGCTTTAAAAAAACCTCATTTTTTTTAATAAGCATTAATGTTTTCATTCGCATGTCTAGTAGTAGTAAATACTCAATTGCTTATTAGAAATAATACCAGAGTATCCAAATGCATGACTTCTTACCTGCTCGGAGGTTTCCGGCTTTTGACCTTGTTTTTTGGCTCATAGTCAGATTCACTCTCTTCACAACTGCTTTTCTCCCTGTCTTCTTCTGTTTCAGAATCTGAACCAGTTCCTGATACTGACCCTGATCCCGACATTTGCCAGTCTTCACTGTACATATTGAAAGACAAAAGAGTAATTTACATTGGGGTTTTTTTTAAACCAGGTATTCATCCACAGGGTATCTCCTGTAATTTCAACATTCTTTGCAGAAATAAAAATCTTGTAACAGTTATTTCAGCTGATGAGACAGAAAATTGTCATCAGTGAATAACAGATAAGTAAAAATACCCAACGGCTTCAAAGGGAGTTGGACTAAGTTTTCTGTTATCAAGAGGTAGATTTAAAATCCAAAATAAAACAAAAATCTGGATTTCTGTACCTATTTCAGCATGAAGAGAAGAGTTAACATGACATTAAGAAACCAAAGCACTTAACAAGTCTAACTGGCAAGATACATATTTATCAAAGTTACATATGCTTAAATCATAAAGCCCTGTCATGTTATATTCTGGAGAGTCCCATATTGTCTAATGCCTATAGTCCCTGTGGCCCACATGAAGAATCAGCAATTTTGGCACAGGAATCAAAAAATAGTAGAGGCACATTTGAGAAACGCCCAGAAAAATCTGAATTGCAGCAACCTGTGTGTGGCACTGGCTCCCAAAAGCTCCTACTGAGCTCCCAGATGAGTGCTTCACAACCAGGCAAGATACTATGAGTAAGACACTTGTGACTGAGCAGCAGGATCTCCTTGTTCCTGCTTAACTGAGATCTACTTTGCAACAGTAAAGATGTACCCACTGATGAACAGTATCTTGCTTCAAACTCTGACTTTATACAGGCAAATCTAATTCTAATAGCTTCATGAAAAAGAAAGAAGAAAAAAAAAGGCTGGTATACATTATTAAAACGTTGCTAAATCTTTATACTAACATCAGGTTTAGGTTTATTTCATCAAGGTGCTGGAGCAGTAGTAATGTTCATCAAAGCTGGAATATTGCCAAGAAATCTCTTCCTTAAATTTCCAATCAGGAATCCTAGGAATCAGTGCTTTGATCCCTCTCTTCTTCCCTCTTTCCTGTCTTCCAGGACATTGGGTCCTGGAGGAAATTACATTCCCATTGTTCCAGTCATCCAAGACAAATACATATATATGTCTATTGTACAGATGGCACATAGCCAATGGTACAGAATGTCTTATTAAAATACTTTTTTGCAGACAGTAAATTAAAAAATAATAATATAAATCCATGACCTGTATATATTTGGAAATATAAAAAACAGACATAAAGCACCACCCACTAAGGATTGATCATGTATCAAGTTATATATTGAGAAATCTCCGATCTGCATGTCAGATAACTGCAGACATACTTGTTCAGAAGAGCCATAGGACAAAAATTCAAGCACTGGATATATGAAGTGATTTGGTTACGGGTTCCTAAACTTAAATATCTTTCCTGTAAAAGACTATGCTATTAGATGCAATCAAATTTTTAACTAACAAAAATCTGAAAAACAGCTCATTGCTAGGAAAGTACCATTTTGCATAGTTAGCACCTTTTTTTTTTTTCTTGCGCCCTTTTATTTTTTTTTCCCCAACTACCATTTCTTTAAGATATTATACTAGCAACCCTGAACACTGAGGTGATTCATAAATTGGGAGAATAGGAATGATAGAACAGTTTAATTTCTGCGCACCATTCATAAAAAACACAGGTCACTGTCTCTCACTGCCACAATACCAATGTATAACCCCTTTCACAAACTTTTTGATCTATCACTTAGAAGGACCTTATTTTCAGTTAAAATTCTTTGCTAGTCAATAAAGTTAATTACTGTCAGAACTATAACAACTTTTAAACATGTCAGAGGGGAAAAAAAATAAAAACAAAACCAACTAAACAAAAAGAATTTGGCATTAACTAAGGGATTCTAACAAATTTGTTGTGAGACAACCTACTTAAGTAGTTTCCCATTTCTACAAGAATTTTTAAGGAAGGCCTTCAGCTCAAAAATAAACTGCAGCAAAGTATTTTAAAAATAAAAGCACTGATGAATGTTTTTGAACAATACTGCACACTCTTTTGCTCAGAAATTAATATCATATAGATGTTCCTTTGAGAGTTTATTTTAAATATTCCAAAACGTTTATCAAAATTGGAAATGCAAGATCAAGATGAATTAAAAAAGGAACTTAAGCATTTCAAGTGTGGAGAAATGAAGCATGAATTATGAGCATATGTCACTCTGACAAAAAAATTATGTGATATTATTTATGAAAATATCTTACTCTCTATGTTTTTTCTTCTTGGTTTCATTGGATGAGTCATCTGCAGAATCTTCACTAGTTGATGAGTCCTGCAGGTGAAGAAAAAAAAGAAACACCAATTAATTATCTCAAAAGGAATGAAGTACTTCTAACATTAAAAAGATATATCAGCTCCCGCTTTCAAATTGGAGGCATATTATTCATGTTTTACCCTCTTCATCCCCCGCAGTGTAGCTGTTATGCAGAATGAGGTAAGGACTGCTATTGTTTTTGGATTTATCCATCTATGAATACATTGTGACAGCAGATCTCTCGAAAACATAACAAAAAACCCCCGTCTTAAAAAACAACTATTGTGCCTACATAAAAACAGACATGGTTTAAACCGCCCCAAGTTAATCAAAATCCTAATAAAATCTCCAACCTTAGGGGCTTTCTTGCCTTTCATATTCTTTCATATTTAAACACMAGTTTAAGAAAATTTTGGGAATAGCATGTTTCTTCTTTCTCTATGCTCAAAGAAAAAAGCAAGAACCCTCTTAAAATTAGATTTTCCTAAAACCAATCTCATCGAGATTAAGTTTAGATTTAGATCAAGTTTTATGCTGAAAAACATCTTTCAGAAAGAGATTACTTAACAACCATTGTAAATTAATGTTTTAACTATAGGTGATTAAGTTCTGTGTTTAAGTTTTAAAGATAAGCTGCTAAACCAGACAAAACCAGAAATCCAACCAAATGAGTGTGACTAGGCTGCATAGTTTTTGTAATGAAGGAGAAAAGGTCTGCTTTATAAATAAATTCCACTTCATAGTCACTAGCATCCTTAAAAGATTTTCCTACTGCACAAAGTCATCATTTCTTTAGCCTATGATTTAGGTTTTGAAATACCTAGAATACAGGCATCATTCTTAAAATACAAAAATTCTTTTGTATTAGCTGTTACAAAATTTGGAAAAATGTAGTCTTCCACTCCATACAGAATTTTTGAAAACCACAGTAACCACCTTGATACAGAAACAAGTTGAAAAAATCTTTTAGCATTTTTAATTGCCTTTACAAAAGTCAAGAAGCCAAAAATACAATGCAATTCACTACTGTGTGGCTTGAAGATTTTGCCTATACACCACAGAATATCTACCTAAAAATACCACATAATTGAGGCTGCTACAATTCTGGCACAACTCATTTGAAAGCAAGTAACTAGAGATATTTTTACTTTTCTCTATAAAAATGTCAGTTGTTTGAATGTTACTTGGATGTTACTATAGTCACTTTTATAGACTAAAACCAGACTTTTATGCACACTTAGAGAATATAACTTGGCTCTACGTAATTTTATTCTAACATACGAGACAATAAGACAGGCATGTTTGCATTTTAAAAACCTAAATTATGTTATTCACCTCTTCTGAACCACCATCTGATGAGGCTGCCTTTTGTTGTTGCTGTTGCTTCTTGAGCACTGCTGATCTTTGCACAGCAAGTATACTTGGGCTAGACTTCCAAAACTGAACAGGAATGAACATGCAAGAGTCCGTTAAACATACAAAGTCTCCAGTTTACCACATACTTACTTTTCGTGAGTAGCATCACTATTAAGACTGACCTTAAATTTTATCAATTAAAACAATTCACTACAAAATACTGTATGCACTAATAACATCAGGTAGCTTTTTAAAGTAATAAGATTTCTGCAGAACAGAATCCTATATAGTAATTGCCAGGACAATTTCTACAGCACGTTTAACAACAGTTGTGTAGGTATTGTTAAGGTAAAATATTAATAAAGTACATTTTTAAACTGACCCAGATAAATCCTTTCAGACCACTTAGCTGATATGTTTTTGCTTCATGCAGTTGAAGTGCATGAACAAAAATATAACAGAGAATCCTTAACAGTCTTCAATTCTTGTGGTAACTAATACATGATTAGCTTTCATAGATATGGTCTATCACCCCAATTAAGTCCATATAACACAGGAGAACGCAGGTAATTTTGGCCCACTGGATTTAAGAGATTTCTAACCACCACTTTTTCCTGAATTTAGCTGACTTATTGATAAAGAAAGCCAACGGTATGTAAGCTTGAATTTTTTATACAATCATTTATTGATACAAGGAAAATAAGCATTAGAGAAACAATGTAAAAACCAGAATTTCAGAAATAACATTATGAGTGCCTTTGTCTTCCATAAGTTCCAGTAAATTAGTGCATGCTTCTGCATGATGAAATTTAGGTAAGCATTTAACTCAAAATATTTACAGATGTGAGAATTTTAAAAGCGTCAATTCAAGTACTTATCCATGAGACACTTGGCCCAATGCTTAAGACAGGTAAGCACATGCATTCACTAATTCAACCAAGTTAAAATCTAATTAAAAATACTTCATTATTTCTTATTTTTTTAAATGAAAACTACTCTTGAAACTAACTGCACAGAATGATTTTTTTAAATAATTTTTCCCCCACAAAAGGTTCATTTATTTGTTTTGTTTACCTCAGATCCATCAACTTTTGGTAGTTTAGCTTGAATTTGTTTCTTCTCTCTAGATGCGTCAGACTCTGATTCTGACTGAGTGCCTGACTCTGAACCAGAGTCAGAGTCACTGCTGCCAGACTGGCTGCTGCTTCCGACACTACTGCTTCCAGAGCTTGAACCAGATTCAGAACCTGATGCGGACCCGGAATCGTCATCTGATCGGCTGTAATGAGAAGTTGGTAGCATATTACCCAGTTGCCAAGGTAACAGGACTAAAAGAAATAGGTGAAGCTAAGGCGACTTTTTTAAGTTAGCCAGACAAATGGGTAGCACGTAAATGGATGCAGTTGATTAAGTAAGTTGGGATGAATAAAGTTAAAAATAAACAAGATATGAGAATTCAGAGTGTAATCAGATACTCTTTGTGAAGCCTAAAAAAGGCAAGATAAAGCAAGAACATTCAAATTAATATGGAGGAATCAAGCAAGGGAAATAAAAATGGTAAACCCACACAAACTTTCGACCCTCATCCCCCCCAAAATCCTTGTTTAGCTCCATCAAACCCCATATATACGTACACACCTCTTAACAGTTAAGTCTACTCCACAAAGATCTGTCCAACTAAAATATAAAAGGTTGTTTTCAATCTTTATAGATCAGCAGTACTCCTTAAAAAAAAAGAATTTAGAAGCACATATCTCTCTAAAAAAAAAAAAAACCTACACAGACCCTGTTTTTCTGTTAAAATAACAGCAGTAAAATTCCCCATGCAGACAACTCTGAATTTGTCACCGATGGCATGACTTGTGCCAAGGTGCTTTCTTTGGCATACACTTGAGCTGCCAAATTATTCCACCTGTATATTCATTTTACAACAGATTTAACATACTTAGAAAGCACAATATTTAAATATAAATATTTATTTTGGGACTATTAAAAAACCTAGAAAAATGTGGTTTTCTACAACAACTTCATGAAGTAGCCGAGTTAAAACTTCAGTAAGATTCCTCATTAGGTTAATACTACAATATTTCAAAGATATCATGAGAAAAAACATTGGAGTCACACCATCACAGAGCAAAAGAATTTTGAATTATGTACACATTGACTGCAAATGCTTCAAAAACAGAATAAACACAAGCCAGAATTGAAAATGATAAAACCAAAAGCTGGTATCAAAACCTAGCCGATCTCTGCCAGCACAATTCATCTGGCTGACAGTTGGCTGGAGGTGGGGTGGGGGGAGAGGGCAGATTGATCATTCTCTCCCTAGAACATACTAAATTGACAACATTTTAAAACCATAAACCAAAGCAAAATAGTTTCTCTTTCTGCTTTTGCTAACACCAACAAAACTGTACCAGTAAAGAAGAAATGAAGCTATTCATAACCAGACTCCTGTAGACTGCACCTCAATCAGCCATCTGCATCTGTCAACTTTGAACGAAAGAGAAAGAAACAGACCACGGTGAAGCTTGCTTGTTCTGAAGGGGGAGATACGGAGAAACACACTGCTGCTGGGTTTCCTTGCACATGCCGAGAGGAAAACTGGGAAGCAACAAGGCTTCTCCCAAACTTTCTATTTCTATCATCAAAGGCTTACTTCTGGCATGGTGCTGTAACACTTACCTCACTTGCAAACAAAGCAGGGCACCTGCTACAGAATATGACCAGAGTTGAAACTGTTTACCAGAAATTAACGGCACTCCATGACGATCTTCCAAAGAGATTTTAACTGTAATAGTGTTCTTGTACACAAATGTTACCTTACCTTTAATGCTGGGTAAATCAGATCATTATAAAACAACAGCATTTCTCAGCATAGCAAAGTGCCATAAATAAATGTCAGGGGGACTGTGGAAGTCAGCACTAACTATAAATGAAGAGAAACAGAAGAAAATTCAGCCCGGAGAAACATTGAGACACAAGTGAATACGAGCCAGACAAGTCCCAGTGACAAAAAGCCACCAAAAATGCCTAAATCCTACATAACCGTGGAGGAGGGGAAGCGAATCAAATACTTCCATGCAGGACAAGGCTTGCTGAAAGAGGGCAATAATAATGTGGATTATGAAATCTACAAAGATGCAAAACACTAAGCCATAAGGATGGTAATTAAGTTAGCTTTCCATACAGGTATAAAATATTTCATACACAATAATATAGTGCTAACCATAAGTTCAATTGCACATAGAGCCAGAGGCAACCAAAACAAAGTACCTCTTTTCTAAGGTAGCATGTGGAAACTCACACTGGAATAAGCCATCTTCATCAAACAACTTGCCAACATTATGAGAAACATGTAAAGCAGCTACAAGAGAGAATGGTAGAGAGACCAAAGGAAAAAAAAAAAAAAAAAAGAAAAAAGAAAAAAATTCCAGTTTACTTAGATAAGTAAGCAAAAATCACATCACTCAGATTTACAGTTGATGGGAAATTTTAAGTGGTTTGATGTTCTTCAACACAGGAATTAAGTGGTAAGTTCAAAAACAAAGGCACTGAGGAAAAAAAAAAGTCTAGTAGATAACACTAGTTGCTCTGGGGTTCGATGCAAAAAACGCAACTAATTCCAAATCTTTTTCTTTATGAAGAGATCAGCTAGCTATCATCTAAGGTCACCGTTAAGTAATACTAACCTGTCAACAGATGTGGATCATACAATATTCAATATTCAGACAAAACACGTAGACTCCTTATCTTGCCAACTAGCTCTCAAAAGTTGGGAGTGTGGGAATGAATTCCCGTTACACTTATGAGCAGGACCAGCAAAGCAAGAGCTTTACCTTAATAAACCCTGACTCTCACAATAAATTGGCCTCATTTGGACAAGAGCAAACTAATACAACCCAACTGCATATCAACTAACAGTAACGTCTAACAACAGTAAAAATCTTAAAGTCAATATTCAACCATGTTACTAATAAATGCAAGACTACAAAACAAACATGCAGGTAGAAGTAAAAGGGATGGGGAGAGAAAGAAAGGAAATGACAAGAAACAAGAAGAAGGAACAAATAATAACGTTCACCACAACTGATTCAGAGCTGCCCTAAGGATACCATGTATGAAGGACAATGCAGGATCACTACCAGCGACTAACAGCTAATTGGTACATAGAACAAAGAAAAAGAGAAAAATAAAATTTAAACGCCGTAGCATCAATAACGTCTTACTAAGCTTTCTTATCCCAGTGTTAAATCAGCACAAGGAAATGGGAAAAGACAAACGACAAACTGAGTAGCAGCAAGTAATTTTAAAACTAGGGAAACAGCAAGGACTTGCTAAAACATTTATCAGATCTTAAGATGCTATGGCAGTATTCATACATGCTTAAAAAGAGTTTGAAATTAACTAGTAAAAAGCACTATAGGAGTTCAAGCACACAAGACTACTCTATGTTGGGCAGAGCTTACTTCAATTCTAATCATCCAAATTAATACAGATATGTGAAACTACACTAGTGTTTCTGCCTGTATACCTCCTCATGTGCAGCACATACTCCCCGAGATCTTGATGCAACACAGCGCATACAAAAAAAATAGGTAAGGTTAACAGACGTGATTTCATTTCTACTGAATTGTGAAGAACTTTCCTGTTCACTGGCCACAGGACAAGTAATTGATAGGCTCTGAGGACTACCAACACGTTTATTTCATTGTGTCCTTTCACACGATCTTTCAACCCGAGCTTCAGCAGAATGTTGACTTGGAGGCACAATCTCTACAAAGACAGTACTATAACGCAGAAACCTAAAGCTCTTGTTTGCAAAGGAGGTAGGAAATGGGGTAATACATGAGTAAGTTCTGAATAAACATAAGCAACAGAGACACATTGCAGATAATTGAGACAGTACTGAGCAGCGCTGCGTGACATGTAATACCTATAAATCCCCAACAGTTGCAGCAGTCCATACATCAAAGGACTTTCCTCTAAGAAATTTAAAGGATTTGAACCAACAGTAACAGTGATGGGGAAGTTGAGGCAAAACACACACCATACAGCAAGAGCTACAGGTTAAGTGCTCAGTTTTCAGCATAAAAAATATTTTCAAAATTAGAGAGAAAAATTGGTATTTTCCTTTTTATCACATAAATCGCTGCAGTCAAAGAGTCAAAAGAGAACAGGTTTATGCCAAGATCAAAATATCACACACTTCTGGGTGCAGACTGCATCCCTGTTTTTCCTGTACTTAAAAAAAAAAAAGTTTTGGTCTAACACTCCTAATGATAATCTTCTTTCACAGTGTGTAACATTAATATATCATCATTTCAAACTATGATACTGATTTTTTATTTTTTAAAAGAAAAACTTACTACTTGCTAATTCGAAGTCATTTTACACTAACACAGGTGTCATCATGAGAAGGCTGAAAAACAAGGAACTTGTTGGCTGAACAAGTTCAGCCATTCCCTCTAAGTCACTGACTCTGCTCTCACAGAAATTTTTTCTTAAACTAGGGAGAGGAAGGGGAAAAAAAAAAAAAAAAGAAAGAAAAACTCATTCCCTAACCACACTATCTGGAAATGCCAGCAGTTAAAAGAAAACCTTTTTGTATCAGCACCACAAAAAACCCTTCTATTGCCCAACAGGACTAGCTACCTACTCAAACAGAAATTGAATGGAAATTTTCAGCCTAAGACTTATTTCTTAATTATCTCTAAAGGTAAGTATGGACAAGGCAGACAGAAAGAAAGAACAGACTCGATTACTAACTTGGTTTTTTCTTGGCTTTATTAATCTCTTATGGGAAACAGTTTTAGACCAGCATCAGACCAACTTGCCAAACTACCAATCAACTTCTGACATAAAGGAGCACCTTATTTGTTTTTTAAATAATACTTATAAGAAAGCAGCAGCAATAAAATAAAAACAAACCTACTAAACTTTTTCTAAAAATCCAGAAAGCCACCAAAATATGCAAAGACTTGCTTGGAACAAAGGAAGAAGTGTTACATAAAGAGGAGAATAACTAACTACCCTTCCCCTCACAACAAATGGAAAAGTAAAATGTTTCTGTGGCATTTTCTAGCCCTGTCTCTTAAGCAGTGTCCATAATGAAAAAATGGACTACTGAAAAAGTCTTACTGAAAAACTACTGTAGTAGCAGTTTTCTGTTTCAACTTCTATTCAGTATAGATACTAGCAGTTTGTTACACCATATCAATTCAACATCCAGAGACCAACCTTTCTAGCACTTTGCCTCTGCAGATGTAAAAATCACTGGGACATTATCTGTACTTGGCTTTTTATTTTTGTTTCACGTGTAGTGCTGTCTTAGACAAAATTTAACAATGAGTCATTGGTTCTCATTATGACATGAGCAGGACCCAGAGTCACCCTGCCTCAGGACTTAACTGAGAAATGTATCTCTGAAAGCCATCTTCCCTGGTGAGAAATACAACCCATACTTCTGCTAACTGAAGTGAGGAATGCCAGGATTTAACTAAAGGCTTTACCGTCCTCTAAGAAGCCAATCTTCTAGCTGAAGTATTTGCTCACAAGCGTTCATGAAAGAGACACAGCTCCCTTTTCTCCCAGCCTCACCGCACTTCATTGTCAAGACAAAACTACTGGCACACGAAGGCAGTGGTCTCCAGGAGGTGTGCAAGAAAACTCATGGGGGTATGTGAAGAAAATACTGGAACTTCTATTTAGATTTACTTTTAATCTAAAAAACAAGCAAACAAAAAAAAACAAAACCAAAAGCACAACAAACCAACAACCCAGAATAAAAAAGGAAAAAAAAACAAAACCAGAAAACCCCACAAATTCAGCTTTACAAACATTTAATATATGGATTGACACTGGCAATCTTACTCAGTCCGTATGTCTGAGGGTCCTGAGTCACATATGGTAGGTAAGGTGTCCTGAGGGAAGTGTGTGCTCCACAACGCAGAGGGGTAACAGTGGCGCAATCACTCCTTCATTCCCTTTCCATGCAGGGTGACATAGTGCAGTTTGCCGCTGCCTGGTTAGGTGGATTTATGGATTATATTACTTAGTTTTAACCAAACTAACCCTCACAAAATGGAGAAGTGGTTTAAAAAGATTCCTGCAAAGACACAATGGACTGAAGATAACACTAATACTGTGAGCGCAAGTGAACAACAAGAAAATGGCAGAGCTGACACTTCTCTTACTCCTAGTACAAGCTTTGTCAGCCACATTGCGAGGTAAAAAACATGACAATCTAATCGCATCTGACAAGAAGTCAGACCCAAAAAATTTGAATTATCAAGACTATTTGAAATATGTATTTACATCCACTATTGTTAACAATTAACCTCGTCCTAAGTGTGTATTGTGCCTTGAGATATTAGCTAACAATCGTATGAAGCCACCCCAATCAGCAAGACATTTGAAAACTATTCAGAACACAAAGACAAACCTCTGTTTTTTCCAGCAGTGTTTCAAGTCATGAGATACTCAATCCTGTACTTTACAAAATTTCACTACATTTAATGATAAATGTTTAGAAGCCTCTTTTGAGGTTCTTTTACCTAAGAGCAAGGGACAAAAATGCCACATGCCATTGGAGAATTTCCTTCTTGCTGCTGTAAAAACGGCTAAAATAATGCATGGAAAACAGTGACAAACTAAAGTGCATTTCTTTGTCAGCAAACACTGTTGAAAGATGCATAGAAAACATTTGTGAGGATTTGAAGAAACAATCATGCACTGTAGGAGGTTTGTTTTATGGTTGGATGAAAGTACAGATGCTTCTAACCCATCCCAACTTACAGTATTTACTAGATTCTGTTTCAACGATGAAATACACGAAGAACTATTTTTTTGTGAGACACTAAAGGAAAGTTGTACCGAAAATATGTTCTCAACAGTAAATGACTTCTTTAATTTAAAAAAAAAAAAGTTTTACGGAAAAACTGTTCAAGTGTAACCACCGATGGAGTGGCTGCTTTGACTGGAATAAAAAACAGATTCTGGATAAGGGTGACAGAGATAGCACCACAGACGAAATTCATCCACTGCATCAACCATAGGCAAGCTATTGAAGCAGAGACTGTGGAGCCAGAAGTGTACAAAGTGTGAAAGAATGTCATAACTGTGGTTAATTTTATGCAAACAAGACCATTAAATAGTAAAATTTTTACAATACTTTGTAATGAGATGGGGAGTGACCATAAAAATCTTTTGTACCGAGAGGTTCACTGCTTAAAAGCAATGTTGACCTCAAAGATTAGGTTTTGGTGGGCTTTGTTTGTTTTTAAAACAAAACAAAACAAAAAGACAAGTGTTCCAAATTTGCTGACCTTTTCTGTGAAAAAAAGTGGTCACCAATAGTATGCTACCTAGCAAATATTTTCAAAAACAAACACACTCTGTGTATCCCTTCCAGGTGAAGGTAACATTTTAACAATGAGAAAGCAACTGCTTTTCAAAAGAAACTCATGCTATGGGAAGAGCATTCTGAAAACAGATGTTTGGAAAGGTTTCCATCATTATGCAATTTTATTGCCAAAACCAATGCATGTCACCTATAAAAGCTATCATATCTGTACACTTAAAAAGCTGGAGACAGAAATTTCTAATCTCTTTAAAAAATTTCCAAAAAGTTTCAGTGGGTTTTGAACCCATTTGTTAAAAAGATAAAACTGCAACCCCTTATGATTAATCTGCAAGAACTGATTGACACTAGGGCAGATGGAAATTTTAAGAAAAACCATTGCAGTGGATGGGATTGAAAAAATGAGTATCATGATTTAGTAACTGCAGTCAACGATGCACTTCCTCCATTTGGATCCACGAATCTTTTTGAGGTATCTTTTTCAGCTATACCAGCCATTAAAACCAAGTACCAACATAAACTGAACTTAGAACCATACCTTCAAACCATTGTATCACAAAGCATTAAACCAAGATCTTCATAAATAAGAATATTAATAATAATTTTTTTAGTGAGTGCAAAAAGGGGTTTTTTTGCCATTAACAAAGTAAAATATTTTCAAATATTATATAATCTTTATCTCATCCTTTTAAAATTTCTATTTCTTGTGTATGTTTTACAAGGTAGGTATTAGTACAGCAGTACACTTTTTAATTTATAAATGAATATACATACATTGGAGGTACGTACTCAAATATTTTTTATTGATAGGAGCACGCAAATAAAAATTTTGGAGACCACTGCAATAAGGGATAAAAAAAGCATAATGGAGAGAAGCCTTCCTTTCTCCCTAAGCCAGACACATTAAGCAAGCCTTGGCTATTAAAAATGAACATAAATTTGTAACACCTTTCACAGGATTACCTATGACCCTCTTCCGCATGAGCAGTAATTCAGATTAAATCCGAATATGCTACACGTTAACCCTAAGAGTAAAGATGAAATTATTCAAGAAAAGGTACACACATTTACACACGCACATGCATTCAAGAAGAAAATTTACATCTGTCATCTCCTCATAGTAAAGGGGAAACTCAGGAACAATGAACTTAAAAGTTTCCCTTTAACTACTTCTACCCTTACTCTGAGTTTCAGCAATTTTCACACAATTCGAACAAGCAGTAGTTCGAGCTACAGGACTTTGAAAACACTCAGCCCTCACCAATATCTTCACCTGTTGGTGAGGGTTCTACGAGAATAACTTCTTCTGACCTTGTTATTGCTGCCCTTCTGACATTGTTATTGCTGCCCTTCTGACATTGTTATTGCTGCCCCCTGGTACCATCCCCCTGTGGTGTCAGTACCATCCATAGAGGCAACAGATTCAGCTCTTTAAAACAGCCTCTGTTTTCATAAACATTCTAAAGGGCTGGTGAAGAAGTGGAACAAACAAGCAAGAGTGAACAGGCAGTATTTCTTAAGACTGCTGTCCTGCACCTGTATAAGCCAGTGCAAATCAATACAGAATTTAGAAAAAACTAAACAGATTTCAGATGAAAAAGGATTTTTTGGTAGTTTTCAGTTTTAGTACACACACATTCCAAACTGCATCATGACATACTGCAAGTCAGTTTTCCAAGTGCTTAAACTGCTACGTGGTGTAATACCTTTCTCTCCTTTCCCATGGAGCATGGCATTGCTGACGTGACTAAGAAAAAAGGCAACAGCATGCAGAGCTCCTATTACACTGCAGTGTCTACCAGCAGCACTGGAAATTTAGAGAGCTTGTTTGCCAGAGTTTTTAAAATGTAATTGTTTGAGTTTTTGAAGTTCATAGGAAAAGACATACAGGATACAAAATTTCATACAGATTTCTAGTAGTTCAGATGACATTTTCTTTATGTGCTGATATGGATACCCTAACAGCCAGCTATAAAAAGGCAAAACCAATCATAATCAGCTTGAGAGAGGTGTACAAGCTTTTCAGAGCTTGAAGACAAGTAATCTCTTATTTTAACAACTTGTATCAGCAGAATTCCAGAAATGGTTTAATCTTGCTTGAAGTGGAAAAGGAAAGGAGATACAATCTAAGAAGAAAACATGTATATTTTCTATAAGTAATCAATGGAAGCTACCACTGCAAACCAAATAAGTGAAAGCATTTCACACTGTACTAAAATTTTACTTTTAAAATAGTTGCTGCATTAAAAAAAAAAAAAAGAAAACCCTTTCTGATACCAAGACAGTTTACTTGCATTAAAGAAACAGAACCTAAGTTCTGTAATAAAGATTTTAAAACATAAATTCAGGAAGATAATAGCTGTGAGACAGTCATAACACCCTTGGT
The DNA here is from genome assembly GCA_030449065.1 of Oceanodroma leucorhoa. NCBI lineage: Eukaryota > Metazoa > Chordata > Aves > Procellariiformes > Oceanodroma > Oceanodroma leucorhoa. The sequence goes on along the minus strand of JASVER010000228.1, from coordinate 454,899 downwards.
CACTTTCTTTTCCACCTTTGCCTATAGGGTTCTTTAATTTTCCCTGCATTTTTTGAGGCATAGCCTATAAGCAATTCCTTCTCTAGCTAAACAGCTTTAGGTATTATCTGATGTACCCTAGCTAGGGTCCATAATTTGACTAGCTTTTCTTGCAATGAGTAATGCCCATTAGTGCAAAGTAGCACCACTGACTTGCACAAAATTAATCACCTGAACTGGCACTACTAATTACTGAGATTCTGGTATCATATCTCTAGAGCTAGGATGCAAGGAACGTTAAGTATTTCCTTAGCCAAGGATTGGCATGCTGTCACAATTACCTGTCACCTGCTCTCTAATGCTGTTACATAAATGTTGTCTCAGGAACAGCAATTCTGGTCCCCTGCTCTTCAGAGTTCCCCTTACAGAAAAGGGGAGGCAAAGTGCTTTATTTCTTGCCACTTTCTCTTCCTGTAGAGGCCAGGATCATTGCTTTTGCTTAAGATGCTTTTACTGGAAACAGTTCAGCAAAAGGTAAAAGTGGACACCATACCCACCATGCTGTGGACACTTGAGGTAGAGTTAGAGAGATGGTTTGGGTACAACTTAAACCAGACTTTTGCCTGTGTATCTGTATCCTCTTTTCTCCTTCTTCCAAAAAATCCTGATTAAAACTGGAAAGTAAGAGAAAATCTCCACTATTTTCAGGCAGCTAGCATAAATTAGGACCTTCCTATCCTTCCATCACCCTTTCTGAACACAGTCAAGATAGTCTCTCTGTAGGACAATCTAAAGATGGAGCCTACCTTCTTCGTTCAACTCTTCTGGTAGAGAAGTCACACATACCTTAAACATAATCAGCAAAACAGTCAGCATACAAGACTTCATTCTCAGTTAACTGTTCACCTGTGTTTGTCAAATTTATCTTATTCCACCATATCACATTATGTCTTCCCTTTGCTCTGGTCTCGTACTGCTGACCTCTTTTAACCTACTCTATTTTGTGGTCTAACTTGCTTTTCTTCCTACCTTCTTCACTGATGAATCGGCTTCCAGGAAACCAAATGCCAACAGAAATTATAAACGTTATCAAGAATAGGAAGTATAGATGGAAACAACAGGGCAAAGCACGTTAAGCTACAGAATAGAGGTGTTGCTAATATAATGTACAGAAATACAGTATTTGCTAACAGTATTTGCTAACTGTTGAAGACCACTTGTGCTCTTTTAGGCATTTAACTCCATTACTCAAAATGGAATTCCTGCTCTTTAAGTCGCTTTTCTAAGAATGTGTCACATAAGCCTGCTTCCCTCCTCCAGCTCCAAGTACATTATATATATTGCTTATTTWAAAAAAAATTAAAAATTAGTAAAATGAAAACAGCATTATGTGTTTAAAGGTGTTCCTAAATAAGTAACCTTACATTACATTCACTGTACTTTGTTCCACTGAAAAAAAAACAACCCAAAACTAAACAAAGACAGCAATACACAAGACTATACAAAACAGTGAAGCATCATAAGACAACGGGAATAGAAACAAACATGATGGATAAAGCAATAATGATGACCTCTTCAGTACTGTTGGAGTGAGACTATTTCTCTACCATGTAAATAAACCACAGCAGTGGTGACAGTTAGCTGTCAATAATAACTCACAGTAGCAGGCATGCACAACAGTATATACTAAAAATAAGTAGCATGTTCTCAGAATAGGATTTCTACACAAAAAGGTATAGTTTCATTAACGTTGACAAACTGAGGTGAAGTCTATAAAGAGCACCTTGCAAGATACGTAGTCAAGAAAACTCCCTCACCCCTAGCCCTTGAGTCAAGTAGTTGCATTTGTACAGCAGCACATCGAATCTGACTTGGTATGGAAGTTTAACACTCTGAAGTAATTTGTCTGTTCTTTTTTTATAAACACTGTCTCCAGATACTCTCTACATGTTCAAGAGGAATTTATGCCTAAATGCAGTACTTATTTACAAACTACTTTGGAAGAACAGGAGCATAAGTTAACAAAAGTATCAAAGGAGATAATTTTTCACATTTGCCTTTACCTGTTAATTTTTCAATCCCCCCCCCCCCCCCAATAAATACCTATGCAATGAAACTGGCGAATGCTTTGGAGAAATGACAGGCTTAACGAGACAGATCACTGAAACAGATTAAAAGCAAGTATTCTGTCACAAAGTCATTAGTTCTTTTCAATAGTCTTAAGTTTAGCTTCACTAGCTTACCCCTTAAAACAAGGTGCCCCTGACAGGATCACACAGTGAGGAACAAAGTCTGCTAATTTACACAAGGCACGAGGTAGAGAATTCCTAAGATGGAAAGCTACATAAGTCACTGTAAAAGAACTGATCGAGCATTTAGACTCCTGTGTAAAGTCTAGGTTAATAATGGATCCAAGAGCAGACAATTTATCACCACTGATTTCAAGTGCACTCATTAGGTTAAGTTACCTTAAGAGTCTTCTGCTTTAAGAACAGCAGGAAAGAGTACCAGTTTGAACAAAATAAAGTTCAACACACAAGAAAAAAAAAAAAAAAAAAAAAAAAAAAAAAAAAAAAAAATTAAAAACACAAAAAAAAAAAAAAAAAAAAAAAAGACTATTTTCTGCAGGGTCTTTGAAAAGCATCTGAGATGAGAGTGGACTGCTGGGTTTTTTGGGTTTTTTTTTTGTTTTGTTTTTAAAATAAACCAGAAGTTGAAGGAAGGCAAGCATTTGAATATGAAGAGCCCATTCAAAATGTGCAGAAGTAACAGACACTAAATGCCAAACTCTTAAAACTGCAGTTTCACAAGTAAGTTTCTTTAGGCAAATGCTATGTAAGTGTTTTTTGGTTCTATTTTTAAAGAAATCCTAACTATTTAATTTGATTTAGATGTATAAGGAAGATTTATCTTATTTACCACCACCAGTAAAAAGCAGAGCTAACAAAGAGTATAAATTTCAGGCTACCAAGTGTTATTTCCTGTCGTCACCTATTACAAAGCATGAACTCAACAGAATTTTCCTGATATGGGCTAACAACTCAGAGATGCACTGTATTTCCAGTCCTGCAGACTATTAATCTGCTGACACTACTATAAACTTTCCCCAAAGCAAAGGTATCAAAACCACACTGATTATCTACCAACTTTCATGACCCTATGAACCACATTGCAAGCCTTCATTTGAGAGCCACAAATCACACATCTTAAGAGCGCAAAGAAGTTCCAGGAATCCTTCACAGGCAGGAGCTATCTAGGTCCCAGGTCCCCCAGGGGTTGTCTACTCTGTAGTGCAATGTGACCATCCTTCGACATGCAGGTGGTTCCAGGGGCAACACAATGATGTCTTTACCAGAAGATCCTTGTAGATCACCAGTAAAAAAGTATTAAATGGAATTTAATCCAAAAAAACCCGCTTGAGGGGCCACATCTGGATAGGTCCGGTGTATACACTGCCTGTATCACAAAACTTCACTGTCTTGAGGAATGTGAAAAGCTCTCATCAGCTATAAYTTTGAAACTCTCAGAATGGTGGAACTGCATCTAAAATATGTGGAAAATATTTGCCAGACAGTTAGGTAAAACAAAGACTGGGACCTGCATAAACTCAGGAGGAGTCCCAAAGCCAAACTAGAGACCAGATGAACAATGAAAGCTGTATCATGATTTTATAATTTCTTCTTTTAGTTGGAAAGGTTTCTAGACAAAAAAACCACCTGGTTTTGATAAATATTGTATCTGAACTCTTACAGAAAGAAGCAAAAAGATGGTTTTAACTTGAATTTGGACACCTTATCATGCTTTAGTATGCTTAATTCTGCAAGAGATCATTCCTGTAAAATAGCAACTTACTAACAGAAGAGAAGATTACTGCTAACAAAAGTGAAGAGCTTGCTTTATCTACTAGCTGCTCACAGCAAGTTCTACCAACAGTTTCCTTTATGATTCAGGTACTTTTGCTGGTCTGAGAATTCTTGTGCACTAACATATAAGTATGTATCTACATGTGTATAGTGTTATGTATATGCTCTCTCTTGCTATATACACACATTTTTATTATCTATTAAACTTCTACCAAAAAAGAAGCCAGTGCATGGGAGCAATTCTACAAATACGCTTGGGGAATCTCTGGTTTAACTCCCACTTAGATTTCTTGAAAGCGAGAACCTAAAGTCGTTGCTTTCAATTCCTCTTTTTTACCTCCTATGGAAGGTATGAATTTATACAGTAAATTGAAGCCTGTTGACAAAGTCTTTAGTCTTTACTTAACTATCTTTTGTAGTCCACAGACTATTCAATCCACAAAGCCAATTAAGCCCACTGAAATTACTATCTTCTATTAACATCAGCTTTCAAGTGTGTAAAGAACAGAAAAAGTCTTTGGTGTAAGTAGCTGCTTTCTGCTTACTGCAAAAATGGGAGTACAATACATTCCAGCCAGCTACTTTCCAGTTAAGCTGCACTGAGCACATCCCTTTTTACCTACAGAAAAGGAAGGTTTGCTCAAGTCCTCTATACCTTGTTCTGCAGGAAACATAGGAAGAGCAAACAGATGGGAAATCAGATTGTTATTCAATTAGCACCAATGTTTCACTTCTGCAGTCCCTGTTCTACCTGGAGCTTGTCTTGCAGTTCAGGTATAACTGCCCTTCCTTGTTGATTAAGCTTTCTTATTACTATCTAACTAGACTGTATTTACTCATATTCAAGTTTGCAACAGAACGCTTTCAAGAACACTACATAAAGATGCTTTGCTTAAGAGTCAGCTTCTCACAGTATTGCTATACAACTACACTCATTTACGGTCCAGATGAACAATATCTGTGATATTTTTACCTTGAGCTATTTAAAACTATTCCAGAGTAGTGATCCAAGTAAATAACAAGCTGCTGAGGAGACTCCGCTATAACTATTGCAAAGAAATCAGAACATGAAGCAACAAGATCAGGTAGTAGCGTTTATGCTAGTCTACACTTTCCATCATGCTTGGTTCTAGTACTGATTTATAGCTTCAGAGGTTGCTGAAATAGGCAAGGAAAGTCCAAACAGTGCAGCCAGTTATGCAATGGTGAAGATACAAGAGATGCACTTTTCCACCTGCAGCAAAACAGAACTTCAGGCTCAACACCTGCAGCAAGGGCAAGTTTTCTGCTTATCTACCAGACAGATAAATAGATGCAATGCTGGCAAGCAGTGCAGGAGCATGGCAAATTGGCCATTTCTTTCACACACTTCAGAAATAATTCACCTTCACAGCCAGTCACAGGGAGAAAGGACAGCTACAATTCCTTACCACAGTGCTGACCAGTGCATAAAATGAAAGGTTTATGATCAGTCCCTTCTCCAGCCCTCCAACTGCTGAGAATACTACAGGCTTTCCACAACTTCTGCAAGTCATGGTGTTTCTGTAAAGCAATACAATGTAGTATCCATGAGGCCTGCGTATTTTTGTAAATCCAGCCCTGATCCACTGCTTCTCTTAACTTTCTAAAGTAATGATGGTGGCTCCCCTACATCAGACTATATTTAATTGTTATCAAGACTGTCACTCCAGAATGACAGCCATGGAAGTTTACACCAGAGATCAAAGGGGATTGAATGGCTTTATGCTCTTGAAAAGTGTCAAATTTGTAAAGTGACACAAATTTTCAAAGATTTGTTGTAGTTATCACCAATGCCGCTGCTTAGCTTATCACTGTGTTCGCCTTCATCTCTTCTTCTTTTCTACCAATTCTTGAGAGTTTGATCTTCTTTGCAATTTATTCCCAGCAGCAATTCTCAATTGCTTTCTTCACTTGTTCCACTTCCCTCCCTAGCATTCTGAATGGAATGGAACCACTAGAAGCTTAGTAAACATATTTTGTTACTGATCTCTACTTCCATTCTGTAGAATTCACATTTCCAGATCTGAAAGCTAAATACAGCAACACTTCCAAAGCTGCAGTAGCACCTTGTTAAGGTAAGTCCCCCCTCCCCAAATGAAAAACATCTAGAGTTCTGGAAACTTACAAAGAAGGAAAAAAAAAGAAAAAAAAAAAAAGACTAAACAACAGGGACAAGTCATATAAAGATATTCTGTACGTGTCACACTCCTTTTGCAATAATTATTTTAATAATGGAACTAGGCTAGACAGAAAAGCGTTCCATCATTTAAAATGGAAAGCTTTCACCTTTCATTTACAAAAACAGTTTCCTGATAACGCATGGCAAACGTGAAAATAAGCTTTCCAAGATCTGCCTGTCTCGGAATTAGGCTATGAGGTTAATGATCGATACAAGCCTAGGAAAAAAGTTTTTAGCATTTTAAAACTTTTAAAACTTCAAGATGGACTCAGTAGGACATTTAAGATGTAGAATGAAGTCTCACTTCATAGGCAAGTATCAAGTTCTGAGTACTATGCATCCTCCTGATACTTTTAATGAAGTTGCTGGGAACTTTATGATGTTTAGCAGTTTAGTCTTACAAATTGCTACAGCTTAAATAACTTTCATATCTGGTATTTATAGGCAGTCACAGTTCAATACAAAGTAGTTTTCCACATAATCTTTAGCAAGGTGGCTTGTTTCAATTACTAAGGAAATGCCCGCACAAAATCATCAGGCTTGCCCCCAGTAAATTCATGTTTGTTGGAGGTCTTAAGGTTCAGAAGACTAGCCTTGCTCACACCATTTTATTTGTTCATGTTTTTCTTCTCACCTGACAAGCCTTTTTTTTTTTTTCTTTTTTTTTTTTTTTAAAGTAACCAGGAATATTTTGCCTCTTACTAGAAGAAACTCCAAATCTGTTTGCTAACTGGAACAGTATCAGCTTTACTGGAAATAGAAATCTTTGAAAATGATTACGTATTATAGCTTACAAATTATTCACACGATTGAAAGTTTACTGTCTTTTTAGGACATTCCTTTATGTAACAGGAAGCTTGACATAAAAATACACAGAAGTTATTAAAGTTTCTTTAGTTTTACTGTTCATAGATTCCCTTATGATTTGCACCTAAAGTCACCTAAACACTTCTCTCGTCCCCTTCTTCCACTCCATCATACACTCTGCTAACGTGCAAGCTTAGTGGCAGCACGTGCTGATTGATCATCTGGCAGTTATATTATTCTTGCATTTCTTCACTGGAGGCAACTACCCAAGTGGAAGTTTCCATGAAGTCCGCAGAACAGAGTTTTCTTTATGACCCTCTGACTGACAGAATCAGCTAACTGGTTCAACAGGCTGTGATCAGAAAGAGGGGCAGAGAGACAGATGGGTAGACTAATGGCATGGTCACAACCACCTCTTAGAAGAGAATTCTAAAACCACCTTTCTATGTGCAAGTTTACTTTGACTTCTTAACCTTCATCGTTTCCAGTTTTAGAAATCTACTGTTTCTAGCGCAGGAGGGACTTTTTGAACTTAGTATTGTTCTAGAAAGAGAACTTAATTCCACCCCTACAAATTGGCTGTCATCCTGCATGGATGCAGGGGAGTTCTAATCAGGCCCTACCAAACACGTGAACACTCTGCACATGATAGAAGACTAGCATTCAACATTAGAGGACTGATTTTTATTTTTTTAAAGTAAAAAAAATGCTGGAAAACTGTACTTTCACTTCAGAAAACTAAGTTAACACTTTCAGTTATACTGTTCTGACAGCTCTAAAGGGGGAATAATCACGAAGTACTCTACATCAAAAACTAAAATGAATAGCCCACTGCTCCACCCTTAGAGATAGTCTATTTAGGGTTTTATACAACACACATTAAGCATCTGTGCCTTGCACTTTATAGATAGTAATTTTATTTTAACATTCTAATCCAATGTTTCAGATTTTGACACTTCAGACATTTTTTTTTTCCCTCAAAAGATTAATACTATTCTGTCGGATGCTGATGCGGTTTTAATACTATTTAAGTTTTATTATGTAAGGCGTATACAAGACCATTACAATTTTTAGCTGAAGCGATGTGAATGTAACAAGCAGATCAAGCACCTGTAAGAAAGCACGTCCAGCCCTCCTAACTATGCTAACCAGGACATTTTGGCACCAAGTTCAAATACCAACCAGTTTTAGTAAACAAAATATAGGAGAATACATAGTCAAGAATAACTGAAATGAGCAAGTGCTTACCTTGACTCTCCACTACTGTTTCTTATGCTTTCTTCATCACTGTGCCCATTCATTGTAAATATTAAGAAGTTCAAAAGATAAATAAAAGTCCACTCAGGTTACAAGGTGGATATCAAGAATCCACTTCTTGGTACTCTGTATGTTTTCCAGCTGATGTGTTTGCTCTAGTGTTCTCTGCAGGTATTCAAGATTTCCCCCAAAATACCTAAAATAGTAAAGGAAAACGTTGATACAATTTTAAAGTATGTTTGCAACTAAAATAAGGTACCAAAAATAACTTGATCGTTCACTAACACTGAAAGAGGGCATCATGCTTGATGTCATGTTTTTAACCGACAAATAACTTTTTGTGTGTTACCTGTTCATTGCTGATCATTTTATCACCATTTTCTTGTCAAAAAAAAAAAAAAAAAAAAAAAAAAAAATCTTTCTTGATGTCTGTGAAAACCAGAAAAAAATCTTCTCAAGAGAAGAACAGGTCTTTTTATTAGTTACACTTAAAAAAACTTAAAGACCTAAATGAAATACACAAACACATGAAAGGAAAGACCTGTCTAGCTTTTTGCTTGACTGCAGTTGGGTCCCAGCATACAGGCCATTATGCTTCTTTATGCAACTTTTCATTGATGATGCTATAAAGATGGCAATTTCTGCCAAACCACTAGCTGCAGAATAGGAAACGTTGCAGAAATTCCATTCTCTTCAGCATTGCAGGGTGACAACAGCTTACTGCATGGCTGCACTATACCTCGTGGCTTAACTTTTGCCATAGTACTGATTCCAGGACAAAGTAGATCTAAAATTTAAAGAAAAACTGCCTACCTGAACATACAGGTAAAAACCATAGATATTAATGTTCTGCTAAGATCTGCTTAGTAAAATGTATTTCATGCACAAAACATAATGGAAGCATTTCTAGATACGTAATGCTTACATCCAGTTGTGGGTAGAGGCAGGAAGATAAAGACTGTTCCGTTTAAAACAACTGTCTCAACTACATCAAACCAGCAAGATCCCACAGATGGAATGATCATTATTTCACATACAAAAGCATCTTAAATCAGATCACTGCAGTATCCAATGCAGCTAGAGAAAGTTTAGGCTCATGGTAAATGGACTGCAAGTATAAACTCACTGATAATCAGATAAAGAGCTGCATCTCTCACAGATTTAGTATGAAAGCGATTAGGGGCTCGCCTGCTGGTTGCCTACCCCGAGGTGCTCTCCTCTAATATGCAACAGCCCAAACCAGAGCTCATGCGGTGGGGGGGCGGAAGCCTCGCTCCGGGATGGGAAATGCCCTGCGCTCAGGCACCATCTCAGACACCCGGGCCACTCCGGCCAGCGAACAAAGGCGATAAGGGGGGAGGGGGGGGAAGCGATAGGAAGGAGCCCTGCAACCCCGGAGGGGCCGCGAAGCGAGGCCGGGGACCCCGCGGTAGCGGAGGTGAGCCGGCCGGCTCCCTGCGGCCCGGCCGCTGCTGCTCAGCCAGGCCGCGTTCTGCGCCGCCCGGCAGCAGGCTCCCCACCGCCTGCCCTCCCGCGCGGACAAACACCCCCTCGCGTCCGGGCCCGGCACCCTCTGGACCCCGGGAAACACCTTAAGCAGCGACAAAACTTGCTCCCTGCCGCCCGCTTCCGGCTCTGCGGTGATCCTCCTCCGAGCCCTGGCCGCCCGCACGGCGTTCCCGTGGCCTCCCACGGCCGCTCTCCCTCTGCCCGCCCCCAGGGCGCTCCCACGGGAGCCCGGGCTAGGGCTGCCTCCCGCCCCCGGAGACGGCCCTCCGCTAGCGGCGCGGCCTGCACAGGCGCCGCTCCGAGCCAAGACTCCCTGGCAGCGTCTCCAAGGCCGCCGCTGTCCTCCGTGCTCGCTTCCCCCGGCGCCCCCCATGGCCAGAGAAGAGACACGGCCGCTCTCCTGCCACCCGGGCGGCTCGGCACTGACTCCCCCCGCAGGAGCCAGCGAGAGCGGCTCGACCCCGCTGCCCGCCTCGGCCCTCGCACCTCCCTCCCTCCGCGGAAAACAGCGAGAGGGCCCAAGAACCCAGCCCTGCGCCGGGCATCCAGGCCCCCCCTGGCCGACAGCAGGCCCCGGGTCCTATCCCCTCAGCACCGCCCGCCCGCCCCGCCTTTCCATCTTCGGAAGCAACACAACTCCCAGCCGGCGAAAGGGAGAGGAGCCATGGCGGGCCTCTGCCTACCTGCGTGCGCCCGGCTCGGCCCGGCCTTCCCGGGGCCGCCCCGGACTGCGCTACGCCCCACGGGGAGGTTCGTGCTGCAGGCCAGGGCCGGGGGCTGCTCCCGCCGCGGGGCCTGGGCCGCCGCTCCTCCCGCTGGCCGCCGGCTCCTCGCAGCCCCGCGCGGTGGGCTCGCCCGCCACCCTCGCCGGCTCGAACAATGGGGCCCCGAACTGGGCAGGGAGGGGCGCAGGGAGAACCAGGGTAGGCGCTGCGCCGCTCTGCTCCGCCACCGCTTCTTAAGTCCTCCCGACCGCCGCCATCACGCTGCCGCTCCGCTCAGCCTCCCCCTCCCTCGGTCGGATGGAAACCCCGGGCGTGATGTCAGCCCTGCGCCCTGGGACCGAGCGGCAGGAGGAGGAGCCACGGCCCGGGGCGACGGGCAGCGCCGCCGGGCCGCTCAGAGGTGGGCGGCGGAGGCAGGATGGGATGCTTGCTGCGCTGGGGGCCGGCGGGGTTGGCGGCAGCGCCCGCCCTCTCTGCCCACCGCACGAGAGGGGCGCGGGGTCCGGCGCGGCTGCAGCTCCTATCGCCGTGTGAAGGCGCAGGGCGTGGCCCGGTCCGGAGGGGCGCCATGACCCGAGCGGGGTGGCCACAAACCCGGCTGCGCGCCGCCCGTTGCCGTTCTGCGCAGCGTGGTATTTGTGTTTGCTGTAGGGTTTTCGGTGTAAAATCACAGCGCGGCGACAAACACGATCGCATTTCTTAGTCTGACTACGTAGTTACAAGTGGTACCGGGGCGTATTTAGGAAGGCTTGGCGCGCTGCTGCTGGGAGGACGCTTGTCTCCCTGAGGACTATCCCATGGCAAGGGACTCGTCTTCCTCCTTCCATTCCAGAACCTAACGCCCGCTCCTTTCAAGTGATTAACGTGAGCCGTTTGTGTAACATGTCTCACGTTCGCTATCGGGGGAAAAAAACCCAACCAAACAAAAAACAAACCACACAAGAAAAATGTCATGTAAGTTGTGTGTCCAAATGTTCCCAGAGTGGCAAAGGAAAGTAGTGGCAGTTGAGGGAAAGAGTGTGCTGTAGACAACGCAACGCGGCAGCCACTCTGTTGGAAAGAGGAAGCAACTTACCTGCCTTCTCCCCTTTGGAGGCATATGTACGCAGTTATGCTCTGTCACTCTAAAGGAGGATTGTGGGGTCATTACTGACTGACATCTGGAACCAGACCGTTGGACATTTATTTGTTTAGCACCCTGCAAGAGTGAAAAGAGGTCAAGATCAGCATGGAAACACAGTTTGCTCATCAACGAAGGCAAGCTTGAAGGAAGCAAGTCACTGTATGGGTATACTAGAGGAAGGTGATTACAGTAGCTGTCAAATCAATTCAAGCTTGAAGAGTTGTGTTGGCCAGGAGCCAATGTCTGAGCCACAGTCAGTCAGCTGGAGACCTCTCGGGCCTATAGCTTACCTCATGGTTGCTCTTCCAGGGTGAGCAAAGCTGGTTGGCTCAGTGCTCAGTGGAGGGTGGGCAGCCAATGTACCCGGCACCCTTCAGCTGAGTWGCTGGGGTTTCCTGGAGCTGCGCCTTCAGCTCACCAAGCGGGTTGTGGGATTGGCTGCCATGCACAGTGTCTCACTGTCTGAGGAGCAGCAGGGGCTAGACGAGGTATGTTCGCTAGCCCAGCTCTCAAGCACCATATAGGAAAGTACCCCAAAATCTCAATGGTTGATGGCAGAAAATAATTTTTCCCCCTAGAGTTAAAAAAATGCACCAGTAATTGCTCAGAGAAGAAAACAGCATCAAAGTTTACCAGAAAGCTATATTACACTATGTTCATTACTGAAACACTTAAGTATGCCTAGGGGGGAATATTTTATTGTGATAGACAAGAATGCTGCAAGATCAATGGACTGAAGTTTAAATTCAGGAGTGTCAAAATGAAAGTAACTGTTTTAAATTAAGGTAATTAATACCAAAACACTTTACCAAGGATAGTTCAGACATGAATGGAAGGATTTTTATTACTGTTAGGGATTTGTGAATTTTAAGGAAAGAAACAGTAGAAAGCCGCTGCCTTGTTCAACCAGAAGGGATAGGCCTTATGCAGAAATTGTGGACTAAAGCAGTTACCTACAGCAAGCAGGAGGTAAGACCAAGTTGATAAGAATTTGGATACAAGCTAGGTGTTAGGTGTACAAATCATGTGACTTACATAGATGAATAGTTTGAGTTACATAGATAAATAACAAAACAGTTTTTAGTGGGTTTTAGAGCTGGTTGCAAAACTCCCATAGGTCAATATAGATATGTAAATACATAATTTACACCTTTAATATCAATATGATCCACAGAATCAGTAAAACCTTGAATAATGCAATCACACCTAAATATAAATAAAAATAAATATATGAATTTGGCATCCTTTTCTGTTTACAGAATCTCTCTTACGAACTGCTACACCTTGTCTAGTTGGAGATATATAAAAAATGCTCAGGGAAGAAAGTAGAAAGGGGAACAAAAAAAAGGAGAAAACTAAATAAATTCCAGCAATTCCAGTTGCTTAGCTACAGAATGCACTCAATTCTTATTAACCATCCAAAAAGCTAAACATCAATAAAAAGGGCAGATGTCAGTCAAATTCCTCTATTTTTGCTATCTAACTTCCTCTCTTCAAGTTCCTAATTAGTTACAAAGGTACAGTGACTGTCATGCGTCTCTTTTCTTTCTTTCTTTTCCTTCCTCCCCCTCTATAAGGAATCATGTATAGAAAATAGTTTTATTCTGCTAGAAAATATCTTTCCAGGCTGCTGCTTCAAGTCACATGCATAATTTCATTTTGATGTATGTTTATTTTTAATCCGTAATAACATCAACAACAGTAATCAACTTCTGTTAACAAATGAAAGTAAAGTAGTATACCCATAAGTCCAGTAAGTTGGTTTAGCCATTAGTACAGGAATTAACAAAAACTATCTATTCTTTCAGGAAAAGAATTGAGAGAGTCACTGCAATAGGAGGCAGGCTTAAGATTCAAGCAGAATAAATTTCTGTTTCAGCAGGATACAAATTGAATTCCTAATTACAAAACTTGAAGAAGCCTACATTTTAAATTATATTTTACTTAATAGCCTTCTTAGCTTCTTCAGTTTCCTTGATGTAGATTTTTTTGGTAGAGTTTCTCCGCTGCCTTGGAAATCCCCTTTGAAGGTATGATTTCACAATGGTTTAAATTTACTGGAGTTAGAGCTGCTGTGATCCCATCCTCTTGTCTGCCATACCAGCAAAAAACTAGCCCCACTCAGAAATGATTGCTTTCTGGCCACTTTGAGTTTCTGAACTAGGTCACCATGTAGCTGCACATGCAGTGATCCTTGTGCAATAAGATAGTAGCAGCAATTGTTACTTACAGTGGTTAGAAATTGCCACAAGAGTTATCTGGAGATCTTTCTCCACATCCCTGTGAGAGATGGATTTTTCTTTCACATTAGGACTTGTTTGTATTGCATCTTTAACCAATTCCTTCTTTCCCAGATGGCATAGTAAAGTATGCATGGCATTCCTATCTTAGCAGCATTTCACACCATAGGTAATACTGACTTCTGATACACGTAGCTTTTAGTCTGTATCGAGACAAATACATGTGACGCACAACATTTTAAGGACAACTGGACAAAGTTTTTTGTTATTACAGAAAAGCTATCACCCATGGGAATAAGCTGGCTTTTTCTGAAACCCTATTACAGATATCTGGCATCTCAGCATGCTTCCAGGATGTGGGTGAGAATATTTATTGTGCCTAAGGTGTCACTGATTTACCTCACCCCTATCTCCCCCGGCTGTTCTTGACTTGGATTTGACCTTGTAGACAAAACAGAATGAATACACGATCCAAGTTAGGCACACTGTTACGTAATTAGCACAATCCATTTCAATGTCTATGTTTTCAGGTTATTTACCTTAGCATGTCTTTTCAATAGTGGCAATGGTTCATGTTTATCACAGTATCTTATGTTAAAGAAAAGATTTGTCACTGTTCTATTCTTAACATTTAGAAGCTCTTCTGGACAAAGCAGCTTTTTCCTTTTTAAAGCAGTGAAGCCTTAAATACTGGATCTAGCAGTCTTTACAGAGGCAAGATAGCACAAAAAATATCCTTAACATTTAACTACGCACTGAGTTATGTACTGGTTTCTTCCCTTTTTCTTACCTTCTTTCCAAACAACTCCCCCACCACACATAGTACTTTGATTTTTCTCCTTCTACTCTTCAGTTTATTCTAAAACATGTCCTGAGGAGCTCAAAGACCACAATACTAGATATAATACAACAACAAAAATTTTTTTTTCCCTTCAGTAGATGTTACATGTAGCAGGCAGAGCCTAGTTTGCCTGTTTTCATCCATTTCGTACCCCTACTGTTATTCCATTTCATTTTGCATTCTCCCTTCTACTAAGAAGCCATCAACAGCAATTTACATAGGTAAACCAATCGTTATCCTGTCACTTAAATACTACATCTTCCTTGCCACCTTCTTCACTCCTCCTAGCTCTTTTATCTACTACACCCAAAAGGCCCTTCTCATTTACCTCCCCTCCTCACTTGGACCTCATCAACCAGCCAGCTGCACAGTGCTAAAGATTAGGGAGATTAAGATTTAGAAGAAAACAAAGGTGACAAAAAATCACTTCTTTTATAGAAATTGCTAAAAGAAAAATAAAAGGAAAAGATTCAGTTCTAGGAGAAAAAAGCTAGTCTAATTTTTTTATCTGTTTAGCCTGTGGGCCACTTTCAGAGTACTCTTGTTAGAAATCATTTAAGTTTAAATCCACTAGTTGCTAAGGTTTTCTCTTCACATACAGCTGATCAGTAGTAGTTATTTCAAAACAACTTTGTGTGTAGATACTTACATCATAGTAAGATACAAAGTTTTGTTAGCTTTAAATGTCATTAATCTGTAGATACTGAAAATGCAGGCAGATTTGTTAACTGCAGAGCATGGAAGCTGGAAATATGGAAGAAAAAATAAAAAAATCCTAGTGGTTAGTTAAATAAATTGGTTAAATTTTACCAACTAAGCATAGTTTTTTATATAATTTATTTATAAATTTCTTAAATTATTTATGCAACCCCTTAAAAATATGTAAGTACATCCACTTCAAGTAAATTATTTTAAAGTTAAAACGAAATATAACAGCTTCAGCTGGTACATGTGTATACATAAATTTTCTTAACTATATGAGTTTCATTAAATTGAACAACAAACTGATAATTGGGCAAGTATGATTCAAGGCTTTACTTTCACCTCATATATAGTACAATTAAATAAACTTTTTACAAATTTCTGCCTTGTCTGGACAGAGTATTTGTACATGATTGGAACATCGGAACAGAAACATTGGATCAGTGCATTGGCTGAATGTTTTGCTGAAAAGATCAAAGAAGTGATCAAAACAGTGGCATTTAAATGGTTATAATGAGGCTTTAAAGTTAACATCCATCAGGACAGCTGAGAAAAGTTCACACTTTTCTTTAGACTACGGTTTTGTTTTGTCTGTCTAAATTACCATTGATTTGTTGGAGGCATTAATTGTCTCCAAAAGCAGCTGCAGGGTGTAGACCTTGCCTACATTATAAGCATGGTGTTAGTGTAATCTTCTCAATGTTTAGCTAGAGAAAGTGTAAACTGAGGTTGAAATAAACTTCTTTTTTCTCCCGTTTAGGCAATAACCCCTGGTATTTTCAAGATAAAGACAAACCTGTGATGATTTCTTGCAGAGACAACAGTAGACTGCTTTAGGCTATGTTCTGGAGTAGGAGAAAGAATTTAATTCCTGGAGACTTACTTAAGCACTTAAGCACTTATGTGTTTGCAGATAAAAATAATAAATCAGGCATCTAGTGTTAAAGAAGAAACTTACAGTAATGATCCTTCAAGCCACAAGTAGTCTTTGTATAAGGAATTGTCAGATGATAGTTTTAAACATGGCTATTTTCTTGTTATCATACCATTTCTATAGCCTTTTTTTTCCAAGTCAGACTGATCATATACATAGTAATTCTTCCACAAGATTTTTAAAATAAATGAGGAATTTTTCTATTAAGAAGAAGAAGAGCTTGTCGTGCAGTCAATTCTAGATTTTTCATTTGTTTAGTTGTGCTTTGGAATCTGGTAATGAAAAAAGTAGATTGTTTTCTCTTAATTACTTTGATATGTTCATTCTGTGATGATATTGCCAATTCTTTAGTTTCCTATAGTTTTGGTGTGTCTAGTTCTAATTCTAGTTGAAACTTAGAGCATAAATTAAAAATTAACAAATAAGTTTTGGCCAAGATCAAAGGAATCAAGAGAAACAAAAGAAGGGTGGGAGCAGCAGTCAATTAAATAAAACTAATTTCAGAATACTGAAATCTCCAACCCTGACTGATGCTGCTCGCTTTGCATGTGGTAATCATCACTGTAAGCAGCCTAGTAATACCTCCTCTGTAGCTGTACAAATCGTTAACGCTGCGATTGTGTTTCCCGGTCCTGTACATCAGAGCGGTTCCAATGCAGGTGGCAAGGCATTGCTGAGCAACAGCAGCATCTTCAGACTATATTTCCACTTCCCACCATTTTTCCTTTAGGACAGGTTGTGCTTTCTTGCAATGTTTATTGAGTGCTTCAATTACCTGGAAAAGTATATGTGTTCACTAGCAGCATCCAAGACAGGATACAGCTTATTTTGATTCTCGTCTATCGCTTTGAAAATCAGTATCTTATTTGAAAAGAGCACTTTGGTTTTAAAATCATTCAGGCTTTGAATGTAAAAACAGAGCTGGCTATTTTTAGAAAAGAAAACATGACATGAGCAGACCCAGCCATAAGCATACCAGCTAGTAGATACCTTTTTCTTGTTTACAGAGTGAGACTACTTACCTTTGTTGCAGGTTCATGCTGTACCTGGCAGTCTCCAAGTACTTGAAAGAAGAAAAACAAATAGGTGTTCCAGGAACAGCTAACTGAGATCTTTATTTCTGCAGACTTGTATCCTATATACTACCATATCAATCTCTGTTATATTCCCTGACCTTTCCCGCTCTTCAACACCTCAGGTTCCTTTTCATGTCCACTAACTGTGCTGTGCTGCGGGGCGAGGGAGAGGGAAGACAGGAGGAATCTGATTTGGCTTTGTCAGGTACCAGCTGATACCAGATACCAGGGGCATTCATTTAGACGTCTCTTTATAACTGCAGACTTTATATTTTCAGAGCCCCAGCACTTTTGATAGACTTGGTTGAACTTGCTAGCTGATTTCAAAAGTTATTGCAGAAGAAGATAGGGAATGAAAAAGTAAATAGAGTCAATGCAACCGTATTTTTTTTCATTAGGAAGCTCTACTAGAAGAAGAGTGCCAGTAATGCGTGGGAAAGAAACTAGCCAGTCTTTCAAAGACTCTACTGTCCACTTGCAAAACACCCCTAAAAAGTTAAGTTTAAAGTTATTTTAAAAGTCTCTTGAACAATCAAAAAACTTAAGCCATTATAAGTCTGTTTCAGAGAGCTGTTATACTATTTCTAGGGTAGATTTCCTTTTTCACGGTTTGCAACAAGATCATACAGGTCTTGTTCATCTGGCCCCTTTCTTGCTTTTCCTGTTTGCATGCTGGTGTGTCATTCTAGCGGTCTCCTTCCTGACCAGTCCTCCCAAATTCAGCTGTCTGGCTAGCTGGCCTGGTTGGTAGAGCGTTGGCAGGTGGAGTGCCACAGCAAAAGGCATCGTACTGGGCAGGCATCAGGGAATATGCACCTTTGCTTAATGAACTCSCACCATAAGACATTTTCTGTGCTGTAGGCCCTCCTCTGTGACCATGTATTACTGGGAACCTTATTTGATAAGCATTATTGTTATGTGACCTTACGCATAAAATGCCCATTCTTTGTAACATGTCCCTGTAGTCTTGGATTTTATAATTCATTGGAAGTTAGGAGTCATAAAGTGGCATAACTATATGCTGCTATATTTAATACTATATTTACACCTGGAGCTTTTGTTTGCACAGCTATTTCAGTCACAAGGCTCCTCTACTCATATCACAACCTGACATAGTTTACACTACAAACATTTACAAATGAAGATATTTGGAGCTTCCCCTCAGCTACAAGAAGGCTACTCTTACCCATCAATTTTAACAAAACAACATATGTTACACTAGTATAACTATTATACTTGGCTAAAACCTTGATCACCATGCCTCTTGTGTACTGGAGTAATGCAATTTTCTCACTAGAGCAAATGAAATCATGTATGGTACAAGTTGTATAAGAGTGTTTTTTCCCTCTCAATTGTACCGGTATGATGGGTAGGTCATGTTAACAGTTATACTAACGAGTAGTCTTTTAGTACTTTAGTACTTTTAGTACTTTAGGTGTAAAGAAGTTTATAAAAAGTAACTGAGTTTTCAGTGTTTGAGTCTTCAGTTTAGACTAGCTCTGAGAAGAGTGGACCGCTGACTATAATTTTGAGCATGCAGAAGTTCAGCTCAAAGCTAAGGTTTATTACTAACCCTATTGCTGCTGACCAAAGAAGTCGAAGGAATCATATGGGAACCGTGTCTTCCTGTTACTAAAGGGAGGGTAGACAGGAACTCTGTCTGAAAGAGTAATCATCCTTCTGTACTTGACCATATAACATACAAAACATGCAGAAGTCTATTGAAAAGGCCTGCACTATATTGCTGTATACAACAGTAACAATTGGGGTTAGACTCATAACTTTGACATAACTCTTTGACGTAGAGAGAGGTGAAAAACAATGATTTTGAAGCTGAGAAGAGTCATAACAAATGTGAAATATATTCATTCCTTCAAAGCAGTCGTACTGTCATTAAGAATTTGATCCTCAAAATTTTTCTGTGAGGCAGTATTACCCCAGGTTATAGTAAAAAAATGAAGACTAAAAGTACTTACACAATAAATGAGGATTAAAATGATAGAATAGCAGCAGAAGAAAAAAAGTCTACAAAATGTTAATCTGCAGGGACTTTACAGCAAGACACTAAAGACATAACACTGTCTCTGACTGTATCTGTTTTGTCAAGACACTAATTGCATAATTCATTTACTGCTAATGTAAATAAAAAAAGGGCAATGGGATCTTCTGAAATTTTTGAGGCCTTGTCTGACACAGTTCATGAATATATTGAAATGTAGATCTCTGTCTTAGGGTCTTACCTACAATCTGGGATAAAGTTCTTTCTGAAGTTATTGATGCCGAGTTTTAATTCTTCTACCAAAAGATTGTAGAAGTTAATGACTGTAGAGCTGAGAACTCACTTTAGTGGGAAGAAACACTTTGGAGCCAGGAATCTGTTAACTGAGGTAGAAGAGGGCTCAGTCAACCCTGAAACCCAAAGAAAGGTAAGAGAAATAACTTTGCTGTCAGGCTATCATTTAAGACTCCACTGTCTGGTCACAAGAAGCAAGGAAATAGGAGGAGAGGGTTTACATCATGTGCTAGAAAATACCAAGCTGTATGTGAGAGCAGAAAAGATAAAGTTCTGTGAGTTCATGGCACGTGTGAACTATGGAGGCAAATTAGAAAGCCTCATGGACTTGCTTAGAAGGTGGCGTGGCTAAGGAGAAATTGTAATGTGAATTTTAATATTTTCTTTTTTGTTTGTTTGTTTCTCCTACAATCTGCAATTTTAAGTAAACAAGTTATTTTGTCCTTATAACTTGTCTGTTAATGAAACTGAATCCTTTTATCTGACTCTTCTGTTTCTTCATGGTGACAAATTCTACTACGTGTGGTGGGTTGACCTTGGCTGACTGTCAGATGCCCATGGAGCCACTTTCTCACTCCCCCTCCTCAGCAGGATGGGGAGAAAATAAGATTAAAAGCTCATGATTCGAGATAAAGACTAGGAAATCACTCACTAATTACTGTCACAGGGGAAACAGACTAGACTTGGGAAAAATTAATTTAATTTATTGCCAATTAAAATAGAGTTGGGTGGCGAGAAACAAAGACAAAAAACCTAAACCACCTTCCCTTCACCCTCCTGCTTTTTCGCAGGCTTAACTTCACTCCTTCATTCCTGACTCCTCTACCTCCTCCCCCTAGGCAGCTCAGGAGTATGGGGAATGGGAGCTGGGATCAGTCCGTAACATTTCCTCTCTGCCACTCCTTCCTCCTCACACTGCTCCCCTGCTCCAGGGTGGGTCTTCCCCATGGCATACAGTCTGTCACAAGCCTCCCTAACATGGGTTGTCCACAGGCCATGGTTCCTTCAGGATAAACGTGCTCCAGCATGGGCTGTCCATGGGCTGCAAGGGAATAACACTTTCACTTGAAGTCTCTCCCACAGGGTGCAGGGGAATCTCTGCTCCAGTGCCTGGAGCACCTCCTCCCCTCCTTCACTAACCCTGGTGTCTGCAGCGCTGTTTCACATGTTTCTTACTCCTCTCCCTCAACTGTTGTGCCGCGTTTTTTACCATTTCTCAAATAAAATTTCCTAGAGGTGGCACCATCTTGGCTGAGCCGGTCAGCTGTGGCCTGCGGTGGGTCCATTGGAGCCGGCTGAAACCGTCTGTGTCTGGCACGGGGCAGCCCCGGCCTCTCCTCATGGAGGCCACACTTGCAGACCACCCCAGCTACCAAAATGTTGCTTTGTAGACCCAATATACGAAGATATTGCGTCACTTTCACAGTAACCAGAACTCCAAAATGTATCTCCAAAAAATATCTTCAAAAGGTTTCATATTGTACCCCCAGCTTGCTCAGGCTGCTTGAGAGCTGCTACTCCAAAATTCTGAGAGCAAGAAGTTTTTTTCTCGTGGCTGACAGTAGTTGGCTATGCATCCAGGTAATGGATGCATAACTCCTGAGCCTAGAAGGGAATGTATAGTATTTGTTCTACGAATGGATAGTCCTTCCAAGTGCAGCTTTGGAGACACAGCTCAGGACTGATTTTTGTCCCATGGAGGGCCATGAATTATGCGTGTACCAAGATGTGGGTTATGCAACAAAGATTTAGCAATTATCTCTTCGTTTTGATGGCCCAAACAAAGTAATTTGCTGAGATGCTCCTCTATTTCCTGAGGAAGTCCTAGTAAATTGCTAGCTGTGTGGCAAGACTTTGAGGGATCTGATGACTGGAAATAAGAACACTATTGTATTGCAGGAATTTGTACTCTTACGTCTTTGCATTTACACGTGTAAAATGTAAAAAGCTGGGTAGCAGCAGAAAGCAGGAGGTATGGAGCTCTCTGTGAACACAAGCTGTGCCCTGCCTGTCTTTACATCAGAGGAGGCTGGGAACAACTGGCCCCTCCATGACTAACAGAACTTCCCGTCCTTCTTTAATGCATACAAGATCTGGAAGGAACTGGCAAAAGGTTTCAGCCTGTTTCAAAACTGAGTAAGACTCAGTGTTTGAAATTTAAAACAGTCTCCCAAAAGGGGTGGCAGTAAGAAACCGGGAACCATGTATGGCTTTATATATGTGTTTGTAAGGTTGGGCATGTGCTTGCTTTTAGCATGATATTCAAGACAACAACATGAGTAAACTTATGTGTTGGGATGGTGGCAGATCAGACCCCGGATTTTTCAAATTAGGCATGCAAAATTACTGGATATCTTGTCTAAGTTTCTGCAGTATGGCTTTCCAGGTGCAGAATGGAAGTAAAAGCATTGCTGTATCTCAGAGAGATTTCATCAAGCTTAGTAAATTATTATGAAACAGGAAGATGCAATAATACTGTTTGCTAAAGAAAAGCCTCAGAGGAAATTAATACCTATATATTCATGGCAGGAGTGCATTTGGCCATTCCGTGTTCTTAAATGAAGAACATTCAGTGATATGGATACCAAACATTCCTCTGCATACTGGGTAAAGCAGCAGTGTTGTGTCATTTTAATGTGTGACTGTCTTTAAGAGGCCCTTAATCATTTAAAGAAATTGAAAACTTAAAATTTAGAAAATGTCAGATGAAGTATATATGGACAGCCTTAATCCAATCTTTTAGTTGGGAAATACATATACAAATACATTAATTAGAAATCCTAGCGCAAAAATACGTCTACAGTTTTTGGAATATCTATTTAAATAAGAAAAAAACCCCAAGCCCCAAAACTTTGTTATTGAAGTAACTGATTTTTTTTTTTTTTTCATTGAAGACATGGGGAATACAATAATATAACCAAAGTAGTGAACCATACCAGGTGTCTTCATCTGAAATAAACCATTAGTACTCAATTAGTTAATTCTCCTGATCTTTAGCTGCAGTATATTTATCATGATGATTGTCAATATTATTGCAGATATTAAGAAGTATGTTCACATTAAATGACAGACCTCAATTCAGGTGTTCACACAAAATGCTGCTTTAAATTTTCTTTTGTGAATGAAGATACTTTTATACACAAATTCTACCACATCTTTCTATATACACAGACTTCAAATACAGAGACTCTGCTCTCCCCTCCCTCCATCTTTTAGATGTCAAAAGTTTGTTTAAAAAAATAAATTGGATTATTGCATTTGGAATAGACAAAGTACTGAGTTTTAATTGAAGAAAAGAAAGGAATGTCATAGATTAGGATAAAATAAAAAGTTCTGTTTTAAAAGTCCACGAAATGTAAGTCCAATAGCGTTCTTAACTTTCAACTGACTTTGGCTATAAATACCAGACAGGAAAATATTTTCACAATATTAAGTATCATGGTTGTGTAGAATAGGAATGAGTGCTACCTTCAGTTTATTTTAATTTCATATGGTATCCCATGCAATTTGATAAATCATTTGAAATATATGCTGACATTAAGGAAGCACATGCATACATATTCAAAGGGAGAAAACTATTTATTCTGTATATTATTAAATTTTATTCCTGAGCTCCAAAAATGACATAAATATTAAGACTAGTGAGGAAGACAGAGTGCCTCAAGATACGAAGAGATGTATGTGCATGTGCCTTTCTTTGGTACACTCATTTGCTATGAAAAATTCCAGAGTTGGATTTATGAAAGTGGGGAGATAAATAGTGATTGTGAATTGCTTGAGATCACACAGCTGTGTGAGACAGGTCTGGCAATTAAGCAAAATTTTCCTGGATACAGGAATAGAGATGGATTATGAGATATCCTTTGGTGGACAGCAGGGATTTACCTTAAAAATTATGTAATTGAGGATTTCTCATACTGATTTTTAAAATAATATCTATTTTAAAGCTTTTTTTTTACTCAGTATCTCACAGTCGTGTGAGATAAGTCAAACCTTAAAAAAAGCTTCTTATGGCTGATGACTCCAAAACATGAATTCTCCTGTTGGAAAATGAAGATACGGTTTTATAACAAGCAAACCAAGGAATTAAACCAGCTTGTCATAAATGGTTATGTATAAATAAATAAATATGTCTTAAAGTCATTCTTCCACTAGGTAAGAAATGTTTGCTGTTGCAGTGCCGTGGTTTTGGGTTTTTTGTTTGTTTGTTTATTTGGATTTTTAAAATTGTTTTGACAATCGGCATTTCAAAAAAAGCTTACAGCCCATGTACAGCTTGTAAATGAGAGTGACAGTATCTATGTCTCTACCTTTGTTAGAGAAGCCTGGATTGTAATATGGATACATGTTGCTTCCTTCAATACACACTAATTCTTTCACATCTTTAAAGTATCTAGGATTCTGAAGTAAGTGTGTGATGTAAAAGGGAGCACTGTGGGAAGTTGCTTGCAAAGGATGATCTTAATGCTGGTTCTCCTTTGTATTTACAAAGCATGTCTTCACCAAAAATGAACCAGAATATGATATATTTTCTTCTTTTTGGAAGAATACAACGTAGGGAATCAGCTGGGCGAAGGGCAAAAAAAGTTTGAGTAAGGAAGGAAGAGAGTCATCAGAAGAGGTAGTAAATCCATTGTTTGGGTCCTCAATTGACACTTAAAATATCAGTTAAATTCCTTGATCTCTGATTCAGAAGTAGGATTTGCACATGAATTTTTCTTGTTTGGGAACCTAGACATTAAACTGTTAGATCTAAGTTCTGATAGACTTTTCTTGTAAGATGAAACTTTTTCATTATGCAGTCACATTTTAACTTCACTTAGGGTAAAGAAGGAAATCCTAAAAGGTTAATTTTTTCCAAGAAAATTCTTTCCCCATGAGTCAGAATCAGCACATGGGGAGAAAATGAGACATGGACAATAGCAGGATTGTATTTTCTAACTAGTGAATACTGCAGCCTTCCAAGAATGGTTAAAGATTTGGGGAAGGATGGTATAAAAGAATGAGCAAACTGAAACTTGTGAGACTTCAACTCTCAGCTGGAGTGAATTTTTGTATAAGAAACAGAGATGATCACTTCTGTGGCTTTGAGGATCATGTTAAAGAGTTAAATAGTTGTTCTCTGACATAGTAAGAAAAGCAGTGCTATCATTTAAAATCTTAGGGAATTATCTATTTCATGCTTATATGGGAACTCTATATAAGCATGTGATTGTGACTTCCCAAAGTTTCATTTCCAATTTAAATTGCCTCCAACAAGGTGGATTCTACAGTTTGTACTATCCTGCTGGTCATTCTTAAGAAGAAAGAAAAAATAAATCCATTGTGCAGCAAATCCACTCTGGGAAGCTGTCGATTGTAGTGGTTTAACCCGGCAGGCAGCCAGATGCCACACAGGCGCTCGCTCACTCCCCCCTAGTGGGACGGGGAGAGAATCGGTAAAAAAAAAAAAAAWTCGCGGGTTGAGATAAAGACAGTTTAATAGAACAGAAAAGGAAGGAATAATAATAATAATAACAATGATAATAATATAATAATGATACAATATACAAAATGAGTGATGCACAATGCAGTTGCTCACCACCCGTCGAGAAAATGGCCAAAAAGTAATAGCCCCTTCCTGGACCTCCCCCCATTCATATACTCGGCATGACGTCACATGGTATGGAACACCCCGTTGGCCAGCTGGGCTGGCTGTCCCGGCTATGCTCCCTCCCAGCCTCTTGTGCCCCTGACAGAGCATGGGGAGCTGAAGAGACCTTGAGTAGCAGATTACCTAGCAACAACTAAAAACATCAATGTGTTATCAACATTCTTCTCATACTAAATCCAAAACATAGCACTAGGAAGAAATTTAACTCTATCCCGGCTGAAACCAGGACACGATAAATTAAAAATAATACTTCTTCACTTAGGGATTCTTAATTATTGTGTAGCTGTTGTGCAAAATTCTGTGTTCAGTGCATTCTAGTACTTCTTGTACGTGCAATCTGAGATGCAGTTATTAATGTATAAAATGTCAAAGTGAATTCATTGCATTAGTAAAAATTAATAATTGGTAATATTTGAAACAAAAACTCCAACTTCTTTAATACAGTAAATTTTCTTTAGTTAGTAGCCTTCCTTCTTCTTGAAGTAACCTGTTCTTCAGTGGAAATTCTACTTGGAAATTCCATGTAGGCAGCTTGTCCATGTTTTAAAACTTTTTCAAGTATGTTACTACTGAGCTTGAGTTTACAAAGTAGTATGAGTGTTTAATTTGTCTGAAATAGTATGTGTTATGAAAAACTAGTAAAATTCAGGGAAAAACCCACATAATTTACAACTGTTACAAAAGAAACTGTAGAAAACCATAGGTGGAACAATCAGCATTTGTCAAAACTATAACCATGGATGTTCTCCAGTGGCAGTGTAACTTCTACTAATTATGAAATTGATGTAGTTCTGTAAACGTGGAACAGTTTACACTAGCAAAGTATCTGCACTGTTTTATTTGATAACAGCTAATAGTTTATAACTATAGTACTGTGATGGTGGTCTTCTTCGATGTATATAATCCCCTTTTTTTCCTTGAGCCTCACTTTTCAGCTGCATGCTTTCCTCTGAGCTATGCACTGTTCTTACTGTGTTGGAACAACTTAAAAATTATGGTTTTGACCTGTTAAATATGTGTGAGGTGTTTAACAACATCTGACACACCAAATTATCACACATGTTAAAATAAAACTAAATTTGTAATGTTGTTGCAACAGTTAATGCTCAGTGACCAAATAACATCTGAACAGAGGAATTGAAAAGTAGCACACTGTCATCAAACCATTACTTTCACATAACGGGAATATTTTTTGTAATAGTTTTTGCATCTGGTGTTTTCAACTTTGTTAAGTTACAAAGTAAGACACTACTGATACTTGAACTTTTATTCAAACTAAATGCAGTAATTGGAGAAAATAATGTTCTAACATGTTCTTATGTTTGTATTGCTGAAATTTGATTTTGTGAGATTTGTTAGTGTGCAGTAGATAGAGCACCCGTGAGAATCCCAGCCAGACCCAATACAATTATTTAAATGAATCTTCAGTATTATTTTAAAGTATAAGTTGGTTTTACATATCTTTATAGTCCTTTAATCTTTATAGTCCTAAAATAGTCATAACTGACTTGTAATAACCCACAATTGCTGTTCTATAGAAGGTACTTACTATATTAAACTGGTATGTAGGTCCACTAATTCTAAACCACTTCTCCGTGTCTACCTGAGGAAACAAAATAATTTTGTAACATTTACAATCCTAGATTAAAACAGGTGCAGTTCTAAGAAATGTTGGAAATCAGACTCAACAAGAATTTTCACATTTTCCAGCTACTAACACCTATAAAATTGCTGCTCCCTTACTTATATTGAATTTGTTAGTTAACAATATTTCTTTAATAGAATAAAAGATGGGAAAGATTGCTTCTCTGAATCATTCATTTCTTTCTTCCAAGAAAATGTGAAGAGGCTGCATACCCATTTGATCTCAAAAATAAATACACCCACCCTCCCACCCCCCTGGTACAACAATAAATTTTTACTTCCTGAGCATGTCATTCTTTAGTCCTTGCCACTTGAGTTTATATGTTTCCATTGCCTTTGTGGCAATGCCACTCTCTCTCTACCCCCTCCTCCCATCTCGAGTTAGGAGGAACGAAAGCAAATTTGAGTAGAAAAGCTTTTCTGCTAAGAGATTTGAATGAGAGCCAATGATTTTCACCGTATTAGAAATCTTGTATTAAGTATCTGCCTGTGCAGAAACTGGGGTCATTTTAATTGCAGATCAAAATGCTGCTATAAAAATGTAAAAGCTTGCAAAGATCTCTTTACAGTTTAGTATGGGAATAATGTGACATTCAGAATAGTTTTAGTATTGGGATAGTGCAGCCTTCTATTAGGCAAAACCAGCTCAATTGTCTTAAAAATTCTTTCTTGTAAGTCATCAGCACCTTTTTAAAGGCATTTGTTAATCAAGTAGCCCAATATTTACTGTGTGTAGCAGGTGCAAGTTGCAAGGCAGGCATATGCCTTGGTGAATGTTTTAGAATCATTGCATATACTGTTTACGCCAAGGTAGAAATTAACTGTCTTCAGTAGGCTTGTGTGAACTGCATCAAAGAGGCTCATGAGCTATGAATGACCTCCTATGCCCTGTCTTGCATGATCTTTGAGTAATTTCCTATATATAAATTTATGGTTGATGAGGCTTTGGCAGAGTGCATGGTTCTGACTTGTGAATGCTTAATGGCAGGTTCAGGGTACAGAGATTTTTCCGGATGCAAGGAAATAGACATGAACAAGTGCTTTACCTTCATTAAAATTATCTATGGGCAAAGGTTACTGCTGAATGAAAGTACAAAGTTGCTAATGTGGCAGAGGACCTTTGTTTTCTTACTCCTCATTACTTCACATCATGCTTGCAAAGTCTTAGACTTTATAAGATGCAATTCTAGATACAATTCTAAGAAGTGTATAACAAATTCAACATTCTTTTTTTACCTGAAGGCTTATGCCAAAGTTTGTAGTTCTGTGTACATGGGAATACATGCTGAGCTATGAATGAGATTCAAAATATGAATTTATCAAAATGGCCTGTTATTTTATACAGCTGTTAGAAATAACACAAGTGTAATATTTTTCAATGACTTTGTACTATTGTACTTCAATTTTGTTTAATTTCAGTGGCAGCTTAGTGACAACTTTCTTTAAATACATGATCTAAGGAAATTTTTTTTTTTAAGGCGACACAAATTGATTGAAAACCTAGAAGTGATCAGCAGTCTCTAACTGTTAATTTAACAGATGAAACAATTGTCCCATTGCAGGTTTTAAGCAAAAGGAGCTACTTAGGCCAAAACCTAACTTTTGAGGTACGTTCTTGTCCTGGTTCCAGCTGCAACAGAGTTAACTCTCGTCCCAGTAGCTGGAGGGGGTGCTGTGTTTTGGGTTTGGTAATGAAAGGAATGTTGATGGCCCATTGATGCTTTGGTTGTTGCTGGGTGGTGCTTGCACCGACAGCCTCCCCTGCCCTTCGAGGTGCAGGGGGACCTGGGGGGGAGCATAGCCGGGGCGGTTGACCCAGCTGGGCAATGGGGTATTCTATACCATGTGACATCATGCCCAGCTTAAAAACTAGGGGGCGCTGGGGGTTGGGCACGTGGTTCGTTCGGAACACGTGGGGGTGAGCAGTTGCATTGTGTATCGTCTGTTTGTATATTCTGTTATTGTTGTTATCGTTGTTATTATCACTGTTCTACTTTGTTTTATTTCCATTGTTAAACTGTTTTTATCTCAACCCTCAGGTTTTCCTTCGTGTGCCCTCCCAATTCTCTCCCCCATCCTACCGGAGTGGGGGGGTGAGCGAGCGGCTGCGTGGTGTTTAGTTGCTGGCTGGGGTTAAACCACGACAGTTCTTCCTGAAGTTTTAATAAAGACAATAAGTGTCAGTTAGGTTGTTACGACAGGTCACAGAATTTCACATGGAGTGTAGTTCCATGTCTGAAAGAGAATAGGGGATTGCTTCTGATGCATTCTTATGATATGTCCAGGATAACGAAAAATCTTGCTGTGCCTAAGTTATTTGCTCATATCCTTCTAAATGTCATGTATTGGTATTTTCACTAACATATACAATATTGGTGTATAATGTTGATCTGTTAGAACAGGGAAAAAATGGTTCAAAGTTTCAGGGAGATCATCTGTAATAAATAGTTCATAATATATATCCTTTTAAGTGGAGGAGTACTAAATATGACATTAACTGTGGTTTGGATAGGTTTTTAGCTATGACATACTTTGAAGGTAGACATTTTATTAGGTGGCCAACAGACACAGCGCCGAAGGTGTGCCCGTGTTGACTAATTTCTTGTCAGTGTCAAACTTTCCTAAGTCAGTGCATTTACGTCAGTCCTCTCATAGTGTAAGTGTGTAAGTGTGCCTAGTGTCCTCTGCAACAGTCAGAAACATTTTTGGCAGATAGGAAAGCAGCACTCTCTTCAGCTGTCATCCAGGAGAGTGTTTTTTGAGGTGAACTTTCTCTGCTTGTGTCCTAGTAAGAGATTGATACAAGGTGAGGATTCAAAATGAAGTTACAGTGACTGGAAGTTTGATAGCTGGGTGTAGAAGGAATATTTAGGAATAGCCACCTATACAGTTTCTTTAACGAAAAGGTTAAGAAGCAACTTAATTATGTTCTATATATACTCAGGGAAAGGGTTTCTGATAGTAGCCAGCTTTAGATTCACCTGGAGCTAAAGAAACATTTTGAAGTCCATTTTGGGGGGGCTGAAATTAGACATTCAGACAAGGAGTAGGGTAGCTTTTTGAAGGCAATTGGAACATAGTATAAAGGGATGACCTAAAGATTCCTGATGTTGAAAAGTGCATGGTGCAAGGTTCCTTAATTGCAAATGTCCTAGGTTCAGACAGATGACAAACTTGTTGCAGAAACTGTTGGTTACAGAGTTTTGGTCTGTATGGCTTAAAAATTCAGATTAGATTCTCTAAATGGTTCCTTACTGGTCTTAAATATCTGTATTTCAGTATTTTAGCACCTCCAAGATAGACGGATTTCTGTATGGCTTATTATTTATGGGTGCCAAAGTCTGACTCTGAAGGAGTATTTAACTTGCTTCACTAACTGGAGATTCTACAGTTTTCTCCTTTGCTCTTTCTGCTTCATTATTGCTCAAAAAGTGATTTCTTTTAGTGGCTACACACAGTTTGCCTTCCCTTGCTTTTAGGTCATGATGAGCTGATTGCTGTCCTCCATTTTGAAGATCACATCATTAATTCTTCTGATTGTTTTCTACTGTAAAGTGGTGTTTGGGTGGAACAGGGAGTGTATGCAGAATCACTAGAGTCTGTTCCCACAGTTAGAGATGCTATTTGTGGTAATACAAATATAATATAAACTGTTTTTTATGATTTATTACCAAATCCTCTGGAATTAGTTTGGAGAGGAAAACGCCATACCTGTGAGTGTTTCTCTATTATTCGCTATTCGTATTTTTTATTTGAGTATTATTTCATCAGCGTAAGAATGTAATTGTTCTGATTTATGAGAGTAACAATATCTACAAACAGAACAAATGTTTGTTTCACATGCTGTGGTAATCTCATGTCACTGTCAAGTATTCCAACCCATTTGACTCTCTAACAGTAGTAGTTGTAGCCATAAGGGAATTCCTGTTTTGGTTTTCTTAGGTTGTGGTTATGTAGAGAAAAATCATCCTAAGGACTGCAAAAATTACAGGATGGATTTGTTAATAGAGAATACTCTGTGATTACTGCCATTCTTTCTTTATACGTCTGAAGACTTTAGAAGTACAGAAGGCTGACTGCTGATCTCCATACAGCTTTACTCAAAGCATTTGTAACCAGGGTTTAAACCAAGGTTTATGCAAAATATACTGAGCTATTTACATATGTTTGCTAAAATAGTGGATGCTATTATTTTTTGAGTAGAGTTGCTTTAATGTCTACCAATTGATTTCATGTCGGCACAGCAAAAGTTAAAAAGTGATGCACTGATTTCTGTTTTAGCAGGTGATCTGTGAATGCACAATATTTTAAAGAACAGTTTTCCCATTCCTAGTGTTCACTGCTGAACATCTGTTCTTACCTTGAGATGTACACAACTCTAGTAATTATTCCTGGTATTACTAATTTTAAAGTATTTAGTGCCTCAAAACCACTAAGAAATGGAAACTCTGCAAGATAATCTATGGACTGAATAAGCAAGCTGGTTAAAGGGGTGCTTCTTGCTGTTTGGATTAATTTGTTGTCAATCATAGAACATATAAGAAGTTACACACAAGTAGATAACAACTATACACTGGTTGACACCAGCCAGCAACTAAGGACCCAGCCAGCCGCTCTTTCTCCTGCCTACCTCTCCCCTCCCTCCAGTGGGATGGGGTACAGAATTGGGAAAGCAAAAGCAAGAAAAAGTTATGGGTTGAGAAAATGGCAGTTTAGTTAAGTGAAGAAAAGAGGGAAAAAAGAAGAGATGCAAAGGCAGTTATTCGCCATCTCCAACCAACACATCAATGCCCAGCTCGTCTCTGAGCATTGGCTAATTTGGAAAGACTGCACACCCAGTTTTTACTGCTAAGCATGTCATTTCCATTTGGTCAGTTTGGGTCAGCTATCCTGGCCGTGTCTCTTCCCGGGCTCTTGCTCACCCCTGGCCTACTCCCTGGGGGGACAGAGTGAGAAACAGAGAGGGCCTTGACTTTGTTCAAGCACTGTTCAGCCATAGCCAAAACACTGGTGTGTTATCAATGCTATTTTGGTCACAAATGCAGAGCACAGTACCATATGGGCTGCTATAAAGAAATTTAACTGTATCCCAGCCAGAGCCAGTACAAGTATACATTTTCCCGCAAGTGATGTTTTCGGACTATAATGCATAACTTTATTATTATGATGCAACTTGCTAGACAGTCTTAACATCTTTACTGCTGAGTTGCTACTTCCTATTTTCTGTATGCACTGAGCTTTATTAGATCTCTAAAGTGCTTTCAAGCACAGTTCTGTTATGCAAAGTAAGTTACAGTTTCTGTATGCTTCACTGAGACAGCTTCCTTTGAAATTATCCCCAGCTGCATTGTGTTTATACTGAGACTTACGTAGTGCAAAGGTTAGTGATAGAGGAGACAATGCTTTTGCTGTTGTGCCTTGGAGAGATATGCTAGACAAGGAAATTGTATAAACAACAGAGACAGTTAAAAAGTGCACTTAACTTCACTAATACAGTGGAAGGGTGTCCTGGTTCCAGCTTGGACAGAATTGATTTTCTTCCCAGTAGCTGGGGGGGGTGCTGTGTTTTGGGTTTGGTAATGAAAGGAACGTTGATGGCCCAGTGATGCTTTGGTTGTTGCTGGGTGGTGCTTGCACCAGGACTTTTCAGCCTCCCATGCTCTGCCAGGTGCAGGGGGACCTGGAGGGCGAGCATAGCCGGGGCGGTTGACCCAGCTGGCCAATGGGGTATTCTATACCATGTGACATCATGCTTAGTATAAAACTCGTATGTGTGTGTTTGTGTGTGTGTGTGTGGGCTCTGGTGTTTGGGACATGCGAGTTCATTCAGGACACATGGGGGGTGAGCAGTTGCATTGTGCATCACCTGTTTTGTATATTCTGTTATTGTTGTTGTTATCATTGTTATTATCACTGTTCTACTTTGTTTTATTTCCATTATTAAGCTGTTTTTATCTCAACCTGCGGGTTTTCCTTCGTGTGCCCTCCCTATTCTCTTCCCCATTCTACCAGAGGTGGAGGGGTGAGCGAGCGGCTGCATGGTGTTTAGTTGCCGTCTAGGGTTAAACCACAACAAAGGGCTAGAATTATTGTCACAAATTGTTATGGTAGAGGACCTGAAGCTGGAACTAGTAGTTACTTATTATGTGGACACTGATTATGGATTCACAATCCAACATTGTCCAGGTCTGAAAATTGAAGGGATTTTAGATACTAAAGCCAATAATATGTATTTATCTTTTGGTTTTGTTTATGCTATGATTAGAATTTAGCAACTTTAAAAAATATTTTAAACAAATGTTCCTGCCCTTAACTCCTATTATCTGTAGGAAATTTGTTTTTTTACAACCAAATTATTTGCAGCATTTCTTGAAACCAGCTTAAAATCTTATCAAAACTTTGCAAGTATGTGACCGTAAATTCAAAGCACAAATGCAATGCAATTTAGGCATCAAAGTCTGCTTTCAGGTTTTGAAGAGCTCTATCTAACTTAATTTAAATTACCTTAGTTATGGCTGTGCTCTCCGTCTGTTACACTAGCAAATCTATGAGAGTTACTTTGCCCTGGTAAAGAGTAATTACTTTCCCTATTCTCTTGCATTTTTCCCTCTCCTAGACAACAATACTGGATGAAAGGAAGAACTCATTTAGGTAAAAAAAGGTTGAAATGAACTGAAAAAAAAAGAACACTCTAGTAAAAGATATTTTGATGTGGGCAATTAACATTTCCCCTGGAACACAGCATGGTAATTTCCTTCTTTATTAGAAGCCAAGAAGGACATGTTGTTTTCAAGATTAAGCAATGCTCAGATTCTACCTTCTTTTTTCTTTTTTTCTGATGTCCCTTATGTCCCTTTCATATGGTAAATCATCTAAAGAAACAGTAGTGCATGGTGCTGTATGCATTGTGGTTGATCTGAGCTGTTCTTAGTCCTAGATAAATTATAGCTAACAGCCAAAACCAAATAGGAAACAGAAGAGCATAACAATCTACGTAACAAGTGAAAACTCTCTTATATCAAATATTTTTAGAGGGATAAAGATTATATAGTTAAGAAAAAACAAATTTTATTTTCAGTAACTTAAAGGCCTTAGTATTCTGAAGTTATTAAGAAAAGAAAAAATAAAAACCTGAAAAGAAACCAAACTCCCAAGTCCCCAAATCTAGTTCCTTCAGTCTCTGTTTGAAATCTTTTGCCAAACAGAAATCCCATTTGGTATTGCAATATCACCGGAATCATCATAGATCCATATGAGAAAAAATTTGGCCTTTTCCACACTATCAAAATGATGGAGAAGATCAGTTATTCAGCCTAAAGGCGCGTTTGAGCATTCTCCTTGTTACACTCAAAATGAGTACTATGTTCTCTTGCTGTAATCTTATGTGCATTGTTAAGCCAGTTTTGGGTCTGTAGTTTCCTGCATGCTTGCTTGGCGAATATTGCCTTTGGGTTACTACAAAATGTACATCTCAGCCAAGCTGCACTAATATTGCAGCATGCCTGATCCTGTTCTAAAATCCCTCATCTGCTCTGAGGTCCCGCACAAAATATTTCTGTGAGAAGGAATGCAAATGTTGAATGAGGAAAGACTTACCTTAACTCTTAGTTTGTTATACTGTTCCATATAATCATTATCCTTGCTTTGCCTTGGCTCCTCAGAGAAATTGAGTCTTAAATATGCATATCCAATAACAAGAATTAGCAATGCACTACAAAGTTAGAATCAGAGAATCATAGAATCATTTAGGTTGGAGAAGACCTTTAAGATTAAGTCCAACCGTAAACCTAACACTGCCAAGTCCACTACTAAACCATGTCCCCAGGTGCCACATCTACATGTCTTTTAAATACCTCCAGGGATGGTGACTCAATCACTTCCCTGGGCAGCCTGTTCCAATGCTTGACAACCCCTTCAGTGAAGAAATTTTTCCTAATATCAAATTTAAACCTCCTCTGGTGCAACTTGAGGCTGTTTCCCCTTGTCCTACCACTTGTTGCTTGGGGAAAGAGACTGACACCCGCCTTGCTACAATCTCCTTTCAGGTAGTTGTAGAGAGTGATAAGGTCTCCCCTCAGTCTCCTTTTCTCCAGACTAAGCAACCCCAGCTCCCTCAGCTGCTCCTCATAAGACTTGTTCTCTACACTCTTCACCAGCTTTGTTGCTTTTCTTCGGACACATTCCAGCACCTCAATGTCTTTCTTGTACTGAACACAGTATTTAAGGCGCGGTCTTACCAGTGCCCGAGTACAGGGGCGTGATCTCTTTTGTAGTCCTGCTGGCCACACTATTTCTGATACAAGTTAAGATGCTGTTGGCCACCTTGGCCACCTGGGCAAGCTGCTGGCTCATATTCAGCCAGCTGTCAACCAACACCCCCAGGTCCTTTTCCACCAGCCAGCTTTCTAGCCACTCTTCCCCAGGCCTATAGCGTTGCATGGGGTTGTTACGACCCAGCTGAAGCACTTGGCACTGAGCCTTGTGGAATCTCATACAATTGGCCTCGGCCCATTGATCCAGCCTGCCCAGATCCCTCTGCAGAACCTTTCTACCCTCAAGCAGATCAACACTCCCACCCAACTTGGTGTCATCTGCAAACTTACTGAGGGTGCACTCGATCCCCTCGTCCAAATCATTGATAAAGATATTAGACAGAACTGAGCCCTGGGGAACACCACTTGTGACCGGCTGTCAGCTGGATTTAACTCCATTCACCACAACTCTTTGTGCCCAGCAGTCCAGCCAGTTTTCTACCCAGTAAACACTACACTCATCCAAGCCACGAGCAGCCAGTTTCTCCAGGAGAATGCTGTGGGAAATGGTGTCAAAGGCCTTACTAAAGCCCAGGTAAACAACATCCACAGGCTTTCCTTCGTCCACTGAGCAGGTCCTCTTGTCATAGAAGGAGATCAGGTTAGTCAAGCAGGACCTGCCTTTCATAAACCCATGCTGACTGGGCCTGATTACCTGGTTGTCCTGTACATGCCATGTGATGACACTCAAGATGATCTGCTCCATAACGTCCCCCGGCACTGAGGTCAGAGTGACAGGCCTGTATTTCCCTAGATCCTCCTTCTGGCCCTTCTTGTAAATGGGCGTCACATTTGCCAATCTCCAGTCAACTGGGACCTCCCCAGTTAGCCAGGACTGCTGCTAAATGATTGAAAGTGGCTTGGTGAGCACTTCCACCAGCTCTCTCAGTACCCTTGGGTGGATCTCATCTGGCCCCATAGACTTGTGTGTGTCTAACTGGTGTAGCAGGTTGCTAACCATTTCCCCTTAGATTATGGGGGCTTCATTCTGCTCCCCCTGTCTTCCAGCTCAGGGGGCTGAGTACCCTGAGAACAATTGGTCTTACTATTAAAGAACGAGGCAAAGAAGGCATTAAGTACTTCAGCCTTCGTCACTACGTTTCCCCCGCATCCAATAAAGGATGGAGATTCTCCTTAGCCCTCCTTCTGTTGCTAATGTATTTTTGGAAACATTTTTTATTCTCCTTTACTGCATTAGGCAAATTAAGTTCTAGTCGGGCTTTGGGCCTTCTAATTTTCTCCTTGCATAACCCCACAACATCCTTGTAGTCCTCCTGAGTTGCCTGCCCCTTCTTCCAAAGGTCATAAACTCCCTTTTTTTCCCCCTGAGTTCCAGCCAAACCTCTCTGTTTAGCCAGGCCACTCTTCTTCCCTACCAGCTCGTCTTTCAGCACATGGGGACAGCCTGCTCGTGTGCCTTTAAGATTTCCTTCTTGAAGAATGTCCAGCCTTCCTGGACTCCTTTGCCCTTCAGGACTGTCTCCCAAGGGACTCTGTTAACCAGGCCCCTAAACAGGCCAAAGTCTGCCCTCTGGAAGTCCAACGTAGCAGTTCTGCTAACCACATTCCTTAAATCTCCAAGAATTGAAAACTCTATCATTTCATGCTCCCTATGCCCAAGACGGCCTCCAACCATCACATCACCCACACGTCCTTCTCTGTTCACAAACAACAGGTCCAGTGTGGCCCCTTCTCTAGCTGGCTCACTCACAAATTGTGTCAGGAAGTTATCTTCCACACACTCCAGGAGCCACCTAGACTGTGTCCTCTCCTCTGTATTGTATTTCCAGCAACATCTGGTAAGCTGAAGCCCCTCACAAGAACAAGGGCTAGTGATTGTGAAACTTCTCCCAGCTGCTTATAGAATATTTCATCTGTCTCTCCATCCTGGTTGAGTGGTCTATAACAGACTTCCACCATGATATCTGCCTTCTTGGCCTTTCCCTTGTTTCTTACCCATAAACAGTYGACCCTGTCATCACCATCATCAAGCTCTAGACAGTCAAAACACTCCCTAACATACAGGGCTACGCCACCGCCCCTCCTTCCTTGCCTACCCCTTGTGAAGAGTTTATAGCCATCCATTACAGCACTCCAGTTGTGTGAGTCACCCCACCATGTTTCTGTGATTGCAATTGTATCATAATTTTCCAGCTGCACAATGGCTTCCGACTCCTCCTGTTTGTTGCCCATGCTGCATGCATTGGTGTAGATGCACTTCAGTTGGGCTATGGATCCTGTCACCTTTTTCTGGGAGAAGCCCTAACTCCTATGTGACTATTCTCAGGTGCTTCTGTGGTTTCTAACACATCAATAACCCTTGCATCTTTGCTGCTGCATGGATCTCCATCCCCGACCTCTACTGAGATGGCAGACCGAAGCACCTCGCTAGCACACCTTCCCTCAAACACTGGCATGCTGCCCCCAGGCTTATCTCTAGCAAGCCTGTTTTTATGTCCTTCCCCCTTCAAATACAGTTTAAAGCTCTTTCAATGAACCCTGCTAACTCCTGCATAAAGATCCTTTTCCCCCTTTGAGACAGGTGTACCCCACCTGTCGCAAGCAGGCCTGGTGTCCTGTAGTCTGACCTGTGATCAAAACCCCAAAATTAACGTGTTCTGCATTATCCTCTGTCGCTGAAAACAGTGACACTGAGACAACCCTGCTCTGAGCATGAATTAGTACATGAGATGGTTAGATATAAAGTAACTTCCTTACTAGTACTAAGATGCAAATGCATAACTTGCTATATACCAAGACTTTAAGTTCAGCCGCCTAAATTCCTGTAAACTTGTACCGGCAGGACTAAACCAGTATCTTTTTAATTTCCTCCTTTTATCCTGCAATAATATTTTAAAAATTATAATAATATATAATAAAAAGTATTCCTGAAGTAGTATGTTTAGTTTTACCACAGTAGCTGCTAACCAGAGGACTGGACTGAAAACTTCAGAAATGTTGATATTTAAAACTACATACTTTGAGATTTTGGCTCCCTCTAGTGAAGAAGTGCACAAGCATTCAGGTGATGCATTGGTGCACCCATTCAGACATGAAAGGGAAAATCATTCCAGGATGTTTGACTGATGCATTGTAGCAACTTGATCTGCTACACGAGGCGACTACTGTGGGACTTTGCTGACATAAGTTTCAGTACTGGATGATCTTTGTTAAGCTATAAAGACATCTCTTTCCAAATTTTCCTTAAGAGTATTTATTTTCTTTCATTCCTGTACAAGTACGTAGAATGAAAGGCTGCTTTTAAGCACTTGATTAACGGTTGATTTTTTTTTTAAGTTTTTTAACAGCTACTCCTTTTGTATCAAAGTGCTTGTGAATTCTCAAAATAATAATAAGAATGGAGAGAAGAGAATTAGGTGGAGTGTGGAAAAGAAGGCAGAATTAAAAAAYGATAGATCCACTGCTGGATAGAAATGGCCTCTGGGTACACCTATTTTGTTTCTAGTTGTCCTTAAATCAGCTTTCATTTGCCTTTTTTTTCCTTTTTTTTTTTTTTTTTAAGAGGAGAAAAGAAAAAGAAGAAAGAGATATAGCAAAAGAACATGTCTAAAGAGAGAACAATAACACTGACAACGGAACAAGATAATGACTACTATTGTCAAATGTTCAGCTGAAGAACAGCTTGTCAGATCTCAAGCTCTGTTCGTGTGGTTTAAAGTATTTATTTCTTCCAGATGGTACAGCTTTGCTTAAAGTGATTATAGCAACCTTTCAAAACTTTCTACTAATTAGTCAGAATGGCAGAGGCATAGGAAGGTAGAGTTCATGTTGTTTGAGCAAAAGAAGCCTATTCTTTTTCATAATTTGTCAAGATGTTTAAAATTTCTGTTTTCTTCCATCCATTTTTTGTCAGGTCAAGGCATGAAAAGTAAAACTTCCCTTCCAATTTTCTGCAAAGATCAAGAGAAAATAGACTGTCGGGTTTTTGTTCTCTTCACTCCAACCCATTCAGAACTTAATAAAAGAACACTTTAAGCAAACTTAATTTTTCCCAAATAAGTTTTGTTTTTAAACACAATGATTAGCCATCTCCAATATATCTTTCATCATATTATTCAAGAACATAAAGAGTTTAAAATAAACAGAAGAAGGATAGGAAGAAGGACAAAATTCATTGCTTGTCTGAATATTCCTTTTTATTTTCCTTTAGATGCATCTCTAGTAAACCCAGTCTCCTTAATTTACTGTAAATTGTCCCAAAGGCATACACCAATTCCAACAGATGATTATTTGGAGGGTAGAAGCGTATGGTTATTTTCTGGGTAGGTCCCAGTTTTTTCTTTAATTGTGAAGTTATGGGAATCTGTGTGTATTATTCAGATAAATTGCTCTTTAATTTGTMTTCCTTTATAACATACATACATCAGAGTGCAGTAAACTAACTTGAGTTTGAACACTTAAGTGTTCAGAGGACACAAGGGGGAAAGTAGAAAGAAGTAAATGCTGGAATAAAATGTGTGCTATTGTTTGGCACCAGCTTTTCCAAAACAAAGAAAAATAGAAGAGCAAAGAATGACAACAATCTCTTGTCCCTCTCAAGACAAGAAACAGCAGGGAACAAGATTTCTCAATGCTTTGTTGCTTGTCAGCTTCTTTCTAGTAGATAGCTACAAGTAATAGGCTTAAGGCCACTCTTTATGCCTTCATTAACATAACTGGTTTATAGCCTTTTGCTTCATACTGTCTTTTCAGCATTGAAGAGTACCTGCACACCAGTGAACATGAGCTGAAGGAATAGGAATGCAGTTAATTCATTTCCTTATAAACTACTACAGACTATTTTACTCTTCTCAAAGGTCAAGAGAAAGAACCCCAACAATCATTTTTATAAGACACGTTAGTGGTGTGACTGCTGTGTCATAGAGGGAAGGAAGAATGAGAGTTTGCTAATTAAAAATAAAAAAAAAAATGCAGAGTGACAGTTGTATAATTAAGCTGTGTGTCCCACAATTCCACAGAAATGTGTATCAAGGAGGAAAACTGAGAACTTCTTAATGCGATAACCTACCTATATGTTTTTGACTGCAGAACACATGGAACTCTTCCAGGGAAGTTATTATCTTTTCTCCTGCACCAAACAGGAGTAAGAATACACAAAAAGAAATGTCTAGGTAAGATTTTTCTTTGGGTGAGAGAGAATTCTAAGTTTAAGCCTGGGCTTATCAGAAAACTGGTTACTTTGTCTTAGGAAACTCCGTGCCCATAAGTGAAGGTGTCAGTAAGAAAGAATTCATGTTGCAGTTTACCTGTGGTTGGAGCTGCATTTTTTTGAAGAAGAGGAAAATAGATTGTTAGTTCTACTAGGAACTTGGGAAGGCCATAAAAGATTGTTGCCATTGAGGTAAAGTCTTAGATGGCGAGCTGTTCATGACAAGCTGGCCCTTGTAGGTAAAGGTGCCAGAGCAGACTTGGGAAGTTGGCCATGTTTTCTTCAGAGACAGAATGACAGTGCTAGGTCTTCCTGTTGTATGAGTAGGAATGAATTCAATACAAGGAAATTAATTTTGCAGGAAATAAAAGGTAGCCCAACTAAAAACTTTGCCTGAAGAGAGTATCAATTTATACTTGCTGCTCAGCAGCATGTAATAGTTGTTGACAGTAGTATACAACAGAAGAAAGTTGAAAACTAAAATCAAGTTTGATTTCATTGTAGTCAGTGATTATAAACATGCAACAAAAAAGGCTTGTTCTGACAGGTGAGATTTTCACCATTAATAGAGATCAGGGAAGATGATGAAATCTTTCTGTGTCATACTGAAGCTAGATTGTAAATTATTCAGTAAATACTACAGTGTATTTTAAACTAATTAAGCCTATTCTGATGTGCTTTATGTGGGGCAGTATTGTAAAAATTTGGAATAATATTTAGAAGTTTAATAAAGCAACTTACCTGAGAGCCCAAGATCTTTAATTGCCTGCTAAACATTACAGAAGTGAATATGAATTTTTCTCTGTTTTTTCTAAGCTTCAGTGGTGCACCCGGATTACACTTTCTCCATGATTAAGGGACTAAAACCATCTTAAGGAAGCTTGAAGTAGAGTTTGTGAGAGAAACACCAAAGGCAGTACAGCTCAGAATAAAAAGAAGCATATGTTGGCCATGCAGAGTAACCAAAAATACAATACTTGTGCGCCGTGTAATAATTCCAGGTCTATCTGGAATATTATCAGTCATTAACGATACATATACATTCTCCCTTCATTCAGAAAATGAGCCCTAGATTGCACTAACAACTGCTGTTTCTAAAAATTAGAGAATCACATTGCAAACATTACTGGCATTTATAATGGCTCCAATTAAACAGTAATTGGACAAAGCTAAAAGATCTGAATAGTTGTTGGTTTGAGCCACATGGGTAATAACCCTTCTGTAATTAACCACTAATTAACCTCTAATTATAAATTTTAGTAAATTCTGATCTATTTTTTTCCTGGGACTCTAAACAAACTGAATGTTTCTAATTTATGTCCCAAATGTCAGCTGGTAGACAGGGGATGTGCAGCAAGTCTTGATGCTACCTCTGAGGTGAGGTAGTGGGGGTGGGGGGGGAATAGTAGTGCCTGAGGAACAAAAAAATTAAAGATGGGAGGAGACGTAAAACTGAATGATGCAGGGGTGTTTAAAACCCTGAAACTTCATAGAAGCCATATATGGTTAAACCTAAGGTATAATTTAATGGAAGCAGGGAAAGGCATCTAGTTGAAATGAAGGAGAAGTGTTTTTTGTTTTAAGGACTATTATGAGTCAAAGATGATGTAAGTAAGTAGTAGGTTTTTTATATGATTGATGTGTGTAGGGAGGTAAATCAAGAACTTAATCTAAGTGCCTCAGGAAATTTACAGCTCATGCAGTGAATAAACATCATTGGTCTTGTCACTTAAGCTTGTTGCCAAATTTAGTCCTTTTGCACTGTGCATCAGTTAGAGCAAACTGCACTTCTGAGCCCTCCAGATCTGTCTGGAATATGCTCTTCCTTTAGGTGCTGGCTTTATGCCATCTCCCCTCTCTGGGGTGGAATTATGTAATTAACTTACTATTAGGCCAGGTCCTGACCTCCAGTGATCAATTAAGATTACCTCACCAGGGCTGATTTGCTTTCCTCTAATCTTTTCCTCTAGGAGCAGTGACAGCAGTAACCAGTGATGAGACAGCCTACTCCAGTTCTGAAAGCAAGTAAGAGAGAGCTGATCTCAAACCATATGCTATATGAAAGACTGTCTTACCTTAAGCTGTTCCTTGAATCTGGAAAGGGCCAATGTTCCTCAATTTCCCTGCTCAGAGCCTGTCTTCATGCTAGGTTGCCTCCCTGGACAATCTCCAGTTGTGGACTTTCCTGTGTGGCTTTCTATATACGCGTCATCTAGTTAGCTCTTTGCATTCGCAGAACAGGTCTAGACATATATCTGGAAGTATCGTGCTGTGATTTATTTAGTCCCTCCACTGTTTCATAGGAAGACTTTTTTCCTTCTTTTTTCCATTTTGTTATGACCAATACAGGTAGATTGATAGAATCATATAGGAAAAATCTCAGAATCCAGTGTAATTTAAATACATCACCATTCGCTGTCATAAGAATAATTCATACAGTTTTGGAGTGGAAGAGAAGGCATAGTGCTTAATTAAGGAATCTCTATATTACTATATTCTTTTTCTAATTGAAGTGTTGCTTTTGCAAGAAGGTAACTTAAAGCCACATTGTGTTTTCTATATGATTTCTTTTGCACACTAAAATAACTTCTACACCTGCAGGAAATAGCATATTAGATTTTCTGTATATTTGAATTTTTATTTAAAGTTATTTGTGTTTGGCAAATGCATGGTCACTCTTTTTTCAATAAATTGATTCAATGCAACATTGTAATATGATATATTATTAAGTGAACACTTCAAGACTACTGAACTTTCTGGAGCAGTCTCTTCTGTCTCCCCAAATCAGAAACTCCCCCCCGCTCCAACTTGAACTGAAGTACCACCTTTTCTTAAAAAATAGGAAAATATTAATTTTTAAAAACCTGAAATGATGCATTTTACTTGATTTCTGTCTCTCTTTCCAGTGTATCATGCTATTATTTTATAATTTAGAGGATGGAGCAACTGCCCTGCAAGGAGAGACTGAAGAAGCTAGTAGAATAGCTATTGTTCAATAGAAGACTAGGGGCAATATAATCAAGGCTTACAAAATCATGAATGTGGTGGATAAGGCAAATACAGTAAGTACTATTTTTGTCAAGTCCTATAAGACTAGAATTAGAGGCATTTGCTGAACTAGTAGGAAACAGCTAGTAAGAAAATGGTTTAAAACTTGTAAAGCGAAGCACTTTTTTCTACAAAACTGGCAGTGAATACAATCAGGTTTTATGACCAAGAGATTCCAAAGAAACTTTAACTCCAAACATGGATTTGTAGTAAACATTGTATTTCAGCCTTACTTTTATTACAAGGTGCATCAATGTGCATGTTTTAAGTTTGCCTGAACTTTTGAGTTATTTAAAAGGATTCAAAACAACAGATTCAAAAGGGATTAAAAAAAAATCATGGACAATAGTCTGTAAATGAACATGAATTGGAAAAGGTAGGGATATATCCTAAATAGCATCTGTTTTTTTCTGCTGTCAGTGAGAGCTGGACAAGATGGACTACTACTCGCATTCTTAATAATCCCCATCCTTTCCTAAGGAATCCTCTGTTCTTGCATGTGACTTCAATGTACTTGTTTTCCATTGGATTTCTTTCTATTCGCTTCAAGCTATCACTTTGCCAGTGACACTCTTCCTTTTGCATACTTATGTGCTGTTTGGCTTGTGCCATCTGCTCAGAAGCAACATGGGTGACAAAATAATGAAAACCTTGAGCAGATGTCTAACCCATTTGATAGATTCTTCTGCTACGACAGCAAACAGAATTGGCAGTAGGTGGACCTGGGACATGTGTTAGGGGAAGTGGGTGAAAATGTAGGTCTGCTTTCTACTGATCTCTCTTCTTTATTTTCTATCATCTACAGTCCATTTCTCCTTTTTGTTAGCAGAACATTCCCTGCTGCACCTTTTTTTCCCTGTAACTTGAAGGTAGATTGGGTTCTTCTTGGTGCTTATAAACATTGTGGAATAACTGGCACAGAGATGTGAAGAAAAGCACAGTTAGAGCAGGGAACATGCCTGGGTAGAGTAGAATATACTTACTAAAAAGCTTTTTTGAGTAACTATTACATCATTAACCTTTTATCAGCTTGCAGTCAAAGAACTGCAAGAAAACACACCTAGGCAACACAGTAACTTCTATTTCTTCCCATAAAATATTGTATCTAAGCTCAACACTATTTGGAAGCAAAGCAAATGTCCATTTTGTGGACTACCTTATTAGAGCTGGATTCAGTAAATGATTTTTTTCACTGAAAATG
Organism: Oceanodroma leucorhoa; assembly: GCA_030449065.1. Classification (NCBI taxonomy): domain Eukaryota; kingdom Metazoa; phylum Chordata; class Aves; order Procellariiformes; genus Oceanodroma; species Oceanodroma leucorhoa. The sequence goes on along the minus strand of JASVER010000228.1, from coordinate 410,322 downwards.
AATTGTTAACATGAAATAGGCTATCATTTATATTAGCAATATGAAGCAGATGTACAATGTTTGGATATTTGTATAATATAAACTAATGGAATTTYAGGAAAAATTGAATTGATTGCATATTGCTACTTATTTTCTTCTGGTTATACAGAGGTAAACAGTTATCTTTGACTTTACTATCTTAGCTTAGCTCATTACATAGGTAAATGTGTAGATTTAAAAATATCAATCTGCACTTAGATTTGGTGGTGGTGGCATTTTTAAGGGAATGTCAATGTAAAACTTGCAGAGTACGCTTACTAGTATTTCTTTGATGATGTTTTTTTGTCTCCTTAGGTTAATATTCTAAACAGCTTAGTTAGATTGTATTTTGGAAAACTACCTTAGATATTAAAGTGAGATTACTAATTGTCCTAAATTTGTTCTATAGCTTCTCAGCTGTGAATATAAAATTCCTTTAAAAGGAAAATGTTGTCTTTCTTAGATGGTTTTTATTTCAAAAAGGAAGCTTGCTCCTGGTTTGATCAGGAGTTACACTAATGGGATGCACAGCAGAATAGTCAACAGCAGCTCTGTTAGAGTCAAGTATCTACTCGCTGTTTCAAAGAAATTATATTTTCCATTGCTTTGAGGTGAAGTTGCAGTATTGGTCCTTCCTTCTAAAGTTGTTTAACATACAGTATATACAACAATAGGTCACGCACTGCCTAACAATCTTGGGACTGAAATTTTGAGAAGCTCTACTGCACATGCAATTGGTGTTACTGACGGGGAGGTTTTGTTTTTCCTCCTCTGACACCAGCGCTGACTCTTCACCAAGTTGACCTAGCTCACTGGAATGGCAGGATATTTCCCACTGCTTTACTGAATTAATTCTCTAGCACTTTGGTCAGATAGACTGTTTCACAGAAAACACAAATTAAGTGGTGGTACTATGCATCTGGGAAGAGAGAAGACAGGGAAATGAGGAAGAAGTGGGATGTCTTCCCCACTGTTTCTTGTAATATTTGCCTTGCTCAGCTCTACTTGAGGAAGAGGTGCTTCTAAGGACTTAGAGATCAGAGACAGTATTACCTCTGATCCAAATAGGTATAGGCAGGGACTAGGTGTAGGCAGGCATTAGGCCTAGGTTGTTGATTATAGACATGAAAACTGAAAGAATCTTGCTGCTTCATTTGGGGTCTCCTGAATAATCTGTCCCTTAATCTTTCTGTAGTTCAATTTCCCATCCGTAAATCACAATTTCCCTATGTTTGCAGTGACACTGTGAGGATAAAATTAAATCTATGATCTGAAAGGACTGGGGAGGACTCTGATGCTATGTAGTCATCAAAAGTTTCTGAGATACAGGTTGTCAGGCTGCAGATAATTCTTTATCAAGTTGCCCATAGCTGATAAGCATTAACAAAATAACAGACTGTATGTGCTCTTCTGAGCAATTTTAAGTGTTTTATTCAGCAGGAGTTTGTAAATAAACAGCAAAATTATTTTACAGTGTTGCCATTATTTTGCAATTGCAACCTAAAGAACCAGCACTTAAAATAAAGCCTGGTAATATAATACTGAAACAGTGTGCTACATAAAGGCTGGGGAAATGCTGGTGTTATGCTACCCATGGTTCTATTGAATTGATTTCTGCATGAGACATTAATCGTCTGCTTGGCAAGATTTTATCTTCTTTTGGGCATTGTTGAATGCCCATTTTCACATCACATACTTAAAACACCTTGGAGAGAGAGGTATTATTTTAGATGTTCATGTAGAGCAAACGAAACCAGGCCACCAAGTAACTTCTTCAAAGGTAAAGGAGGAGTCACTGGGTTTGTTACTGAGCGGTTAGTGATTCTTTGATTTGATCTAATTAAGTAGGCTTCTAGGGCTCCTTGCTATTTGGAAATGAGCTGCCGTTTCCTCCTCATCCTTCAGATGAGATTTTATAGATATGGTTTAATTTTAGGTAGTCCTGCAAGGAGCAGGGAGTTGGACTCAATGATCTTTATGAGTCCCTTCCAACTCGAGATAGTCTATGATTCTATATGTGCTGCCAAAATGACATTTTTCTGTGAATCAGTTGTGAGGAAAAAGTAAAAAACCTTAGTTTAGAGGCATCTTGTTCCCAGACAATGTTCGAGCATGCAGCTGTCCAGACCTCTGGCTGCAGGGAGTGCTTGGGCCTGTCACTGGTACCGGAGGGAAGCGGACGTAACTCCTGTGTGTGGTGTGAGCAGGTGAATGATCTGCTCAGCCTGGTGGCAGAGCTGAATGAGGAGGTGGAGAGGTTAAGGAGCATTAGGGAGTGTGAGAGGGAGATAGACTAGTGGAGCCACATGCTGCCATCCCTGAAGCAAAGGCAGCAGGTGGAGGCTCCCCAAGAAGCAAAGGACCCCCTTCCCTCTTGCCACCGGCCAGAAGGAGGGGACCTAAGAGACGTCAGGAAATGGAAATGGGTCCCTGTGCGGCGTGGCAGGCGAATCCCCTCCCAGCCTCCCTCACCTTCCCGGTTGCCCTTACAAAACAAAACAGACTTTTGTATGTTGTAGATAATACACAGCAATGCATAGCCAACAGAAACACCATCTTCATCCTGCTTCAACCCTTTAAGACGTAAAGTCATGAATAGTACTAGGGATCAAAATGATTACAGCTTAGGAAGAGGTAGATCTTGACTTGCTAAAGAATATATTCAGAAGAGGATATGAACCAGAATGGAATTTTCAGATCAAGGTAGAGAATGATGTGCATAAATGGATAGTTCAACATGACAGAAAATGCTTCCAAATTCTCCTCATTAAAGAAAACAGAGACAGAACTCGAATTTCAGGACATAATGTTGTAAATCCAGTGTATTTAACACAATAGTACTAAACTTGCCAAGCCCCCAAAATGCTAATTGCTTTGCCTTTTAGTCTGGGTTCCTTTTGTGTACACCTATCTCTATAATCTTTGTTCTGAGAGTATGTCAGAACACTGTCATCTTCTCTGACATCTTAAAAAGACAACATTTGGTTTTGCTCAGCAAAATAGTCTTTAAAAGTGGGGTTTTTTTCTAGCCTATACCTGTCCCTCTAATGAAAAGATGGTGAGTTTCTGTATGTGTTTTGATTTGTTTTGTTTTGTTTTGTTTCATTTTCCAGGAGGCTGAATTTTCATTACTAGGTTAAGGCTGAGAATTAGCAGTAATGTGCATAGTAGACATAAAACTGAAAAATGCACAGATGATCCTGAAAGAAGGCTGAGAAGTCCAAATCTAGCTTTGTTCAGTTGGGTCTCACAAACAGAGCGGAGTCATTTGTGTTGTGTTTCTTTAGGGTAGTCTTAATGCTTTTCTTAGTTTATGGCCAAACAACTTCATTATTCTTTTGTATCATTCTGACAAGAAAGCAAAACAACCTTAAAGACCCTGAAATCCCATCTTGCAAAAATCTTTTGTCTCTGAAGGATGCTAAATTTGGAAAGAAAACCAGACTTAAGACAAAATTACAGTTTACTCTTTCAATTTTATTAGGATATATGACTAGCTAAACCAGGTGAAAATTCTCACAGTTCCAAGCCTGCTGTGAATTGTCCACTTTGAGCTTTAAATGTCTCTATTCCTGAATGAAATGAACTGTAATGAAACTAATGAAACATTGGGACGTGATTTCACTAAAAGAAAGCTGCAAGAGTATGTTAAACCCAAATTAAAACTTTCAAAATAGCGTGCCGATGAGAATCTTTGTAGTTTTTTCCTCATATCAGACAGCCTTCAAGTAGATGCTTGACCATGGCTTGACCACACTCTGGAGTACAGCAGAGGATGTCCTTGATACAACTGAGACACCAGGAACATTTCTGCATGCACCTAATGATAGTCTATTAAAGGAAAAACAGACCCAATTTTGAGATGGCAATTTCATGGATATTACCTTGTTAGTAACATACGTCCTTCTTACTTGTAGGTCTACACAAACCATCTCCTGCTCACTCCTGTTTAAAGCAGTCATGGTCTTTGTAGCTGAAATGAATATCAGCAGCAAGTCAAGTCAGAAATGAACCTAAAATACCTCTTCAAGCCTGTTTCTAACTCTTCAGAGACTGGGTGGCATTCTTCTTTTAAACTCCTGGACCCCAAACAGTAATATCATGAACTTTTTCAGAATTGCTAAAATTTTTTAATCTTTTACAACAGGGTAAAATTGCTAATGAATTAAAGTTCGTATAACAAATTTTTCAACAAGCAGGAAGAGTAAGGCTTTTTCTTCATGTATGATTAGTGAAAATAATTTCCCTTCCCTGGCAAGTAAATTTGATTCCTTCACCTTTACCTAGACTATGAGATAATTTGTTTTTAATGTGTGTGGGTTTTGTTTTGTTTTGTTTTGATTTGATTTGTTTTGTTTGTTTTGTTTCATTTTCTGGAAGTCTAAAGTTTCATTACTAGGTTAAGGCTGAGAATTTAAAGGGAGCTAGATGTCAAAGCATGTTAAAACTTGGTGGGAACTGTTCATTGAACTCTTTGTGGTCCTTTACAATTCTGAGTGCAACGTGTCATGAACACAGTTCTGTCCATAGACATGAGAGACCACTTGACTACAGCCAGCTGATCTTCAGGACTATATAGCTAGTGTTCCCCAGCATGTGCCCACATGCATCTGTCAGAGGGTGGCATTGACAGCTTTTAGTGACATTTCTGGACTGTGAATTGGGATGGTTGAAGTGCAGGCAGATCTCTGTGCTTTTTGTCTTACAGAAGTATAAGGCCTGGCAGAAAGCTAGTGTAAACAGCTTGGGATTATGTTTTAAACCACTGCAGCGAAATTCACATCTGTAAAATGCTAACACAAGCCTGTAAAAAGACATTTATGAAAACTGGTCTGTAGAAATTACGTAAGGTGCATCTGTAATCTGAGTGGAGAAACTTCTGAGTGCATCTCTGCAGTGCTTTCATTTATAGACCTTCCATAGTTTCATGGTACGTAAACATGAGAGGTCCGTACAATTAGTTATTGTAGCTTCAAAATTAGTTATTGTATCTTCAAAACCCTTGTTTTGAAGAAACTCCTTCACACCCTACTCCCTGCCCCCTTGCTGAGAGCTGCTGTCTTAAAAACAGATTTTGGTTGATGTTGACTGAAAGAGAAATCTAGTACTTTCCACTTTGGGTAATATTGTCTAAAGAATTTGTGAATTTTCTGCTGAGATACTCTGTGTGATGCAATAGGACGATGATGCCCTTAACACAGACAAACAAAAAAACCTTCCTGTCAGTTTGGTCAGTAGGTGGCATTTGAGTTCACTTATAGAGCTCAAAGCTTCAGAAACTACTTTCAAATCTATTCCCATTGCACTCTGTGAGTCTGTTAATATAAGTTTTATAACTGTACTACTGTTGATCTGAGTTTATCAAGTAAATCTCATAGGGTCACAGGGAGTATCAATTTACAATTTTCAAGTGTAGCTCATATTTCTGAAGACTAATAATCTCTTTGGAGGCAGGTATTATAACCTACACAAATAAATTTTGTAATTTTCATTTTAACTTTCAACTTTAAAATGGAATTATGTATTCACTTGACTAGCCTGTAGTAGTATGCTAACATTTGCTCTTAAGATTTAAAAATTAATGAATGTATGAATGAGATATCGCAGCATCCTTCCAGGTGGTTCAGTTTGGAAATTGCATTCTAAAGCATTAAAATGGTGATTCAAAATTAATTCTAATCTGTGCCCAAAAGAAATGCATTAACATAAGTGCATGGTCCCTATTGGATTATAGGTTGATTATTGGTATGCTGGATGCTGTTTTAATAAGTAAATAAATCCCTCTACAGCCTTCTACAGCCTTCTGCTTGATTTATGTCAACCTTTCTATACACCTGCTTATTTTGAATTTGAAATGACAGGTGAATCTCTATTCATCTCTGCAGGTAGCACCAGCATCGATGAACAAACTAGGTGGTACACTTGCCAAATAGCTGGAATGAAACGTAGTTTGTCCCTTTCTGTACTCATCCCTTTCTTTTTTTTTTGTCAGAAAGATCTTAAAGTGCTATATTAAAATCATTTGACATTCTTGTCAAGAACTACAGGTTAAACCACGTTAGTGTGTATCAAAGGGAAAACTGACATTAAAACACATAGATAAAATAAGTCTCAAGATGAAGAGATTCAAGGATGAAAACATGTTTAGAAGTCTGAATTTTATAAGTATCACTTTTCTGTGTTTTTAATAATAATGGTATCTTTCCTGAAACATGATTTAAGGTTAGGGTTAACCACTTCTCAATTACAACATCTCTCCTTCCTCCTACTTCTAGCTGTACCTCCATGCATGGAACTATCTAAGAGCAAGGATGACCCCCTGGTCGTACCTAAACACAAACACATTTGGTTTTATAACCTGTATCATCTCTGTATTGATGAGATTCATTTCCTGTTTGACGGCCTGAGCTGTGCTCAAACTCCTGTGCAGCTGCTTAGAAATCTTCTCTGGTCAGCCTGGAGCTTTGTTTCACTGAGTTTTGTGTTGCTGATTTGCTTTGGTCTTAACTGTGTGTTGCTGGTGCCCCAGTGTAAATTAGAACATTCCTGGTTTTTCTGGTAGTAGGTACTGTTCTGGGGCATGTCGACTTTTTGTCTCAAAGTGAAATAAATGTGACAAAAATTTATTGTTTTCCATGTCAAGCCTTTAAAATTGTGTTGCTGTGCTGATAGCAGAATGTTACATCTGCTTCTAGAGATGTTTTTGGACCACTAGATCATTCGAGCTGCCTTCTCAACAAGACCAAGTGCCGGGTCCTGCACTCCTACACTGGGTGGGAGTGTTGATCTGCTTGAGGATAGAAAGGTCCTGCAGAGTGATCTGGGCAGGCTGGATCGATGGGCCAAGGCCAATTTTATGAGATTCCACAAGGCTTAGTGCCAAGTGCTTCAGCTGGGTCATAACAACCCCATGCAACGCTATAGGCCTGGGGAAGAGTGGCTTGAAAGCTGCCAGGTGGAAAAGGAAATGAGGTTGCTGCTTGTCAGCATGCTGCACATGAGCTTGCAGTGTGCCCAGCTGGCCAAGAAGGCCAACAGTATCCTGGCCTGTATCAGAAATAGTGTGACCAACAGGACTAGGAACGTGATCGTGCCCCTGTACTTGGCCCTGGTGAGGCCGCACCTCGAATACTGTGTTCAGTTTTGGGCCTCTCAATACAAAAAGACATTGAGGTGCTGAAGCGTGTCCAGAAAAGGGCAAGAAAGCTGGTGAAGGGTCTGGAGAACAAGTCTGATGAGGAGCGGCTGAGAGAACTGGGGTTGTTTAGCCTGGAGAAAAGGCAGCTGAGGTGAGAACTTATCTCTCTCTACAACTACCTGAAAGGAGGTTGTAGCGAGGTGGGTGTCAGTCTCTTCTCCCAAGTAACAAGCGATAGTACAAGAGGAAATGGCCTCAAGTTTGCCAGGGTAGGTTTAGATTGGACATTARGAAAAATTTCTTCACTGAAAGGGTAGTCAGGCATTGGAACAGGCTGCCCAGGGAAGTGGTGGAGTCATCATTGTCCTGGTTCCGGCTGGGACAGAGTTAACTCTCTTTCCTGTAGCTGGAGGGGGTGCTGGGTTTTGGGTTTGGCGGTGAAAGGAATGTTGATGGCCCATTGATGCTTTGGTTGTTGCCAGGTGCACCGACAGCCTCCCCCRCCCTTCAAGGTGCAGGGGGACCTGGGGGGGAGCATAGCCGGGGTGGTTGACCCAGCTGGCCAATGGGGTATTCTATACCATGTGACATCATGCCCAGCTTAAAAACCGAGGGTGGTCCCGGTGTGGGGGTGCACAGTTCGCGGGGTTTTTGGTGCGGAACACGTGGGGTGAGCAGTTGCATTGTGTATCGCCTGTTTTTGTATATTCTGTTATTGTTGTTATCATTGTTATTGTCACTGTTCTACTTTGTTTTATTTCCATTATTAAACTGTTTTTATCTCAACCCGCGGGTTTTTCCTCCGTGTGCCCTCCCGATCCTCTCCCCCATCCTACCGGAGTGGGGGGGTGAGCGAGCGGCTGCGTGGTGTTTAGTTGCTGGCTGGGGCTAAACCACGACAATCATCCCTGGAGGCGTTCAAAAAACGTGTGGATGTGGCGCTTTGGGACATGGTTTAGTGAGCATGGTGGTGTTGGGTCGATGGTTGCACTTGATGATATTAGAGGTCTTTTCCAACCTTAATGATTCTATGATTCTATGATTCTCTGCTGCTGATCGTTGAGCCAGTCCTGCTGCTAGCTCTGCACCCCTGCCCACTCAGGGCCCTGTAAATCTTTGGCTAACATGAGCTTTATTATAATTGCTTTGTTTGTATTATTTACTCAAAGTTGTCATCACTGTCAAGAGTGCTGTCTCAAATGAAATATACATATTTACTAGTCTATACATAATTAGATTTTCTTCCCTATCCATCATAGCATGCATTTTGTCCCTAGTTTTCTTTAGCATATCAAAATCAGGTATACTGTTTTATGTACAAATGACTAGGAACTGATTTTTTTTCCTCAGTCATAACTGATTTGTGTTTGAGACTTAGTGCAACTGGCATGTTGCAAAACTGGAACTGTAAAGTGGAACAGAACAATAGTGATTGGTTTATATTGCAACTATTCTTTGTTCAAAAAAAGTCCAATCCTTTGGACAAAGTATACCTTGAGATAGTGTAGTTCACTCCCTAATTTAGACTTCATCTGCTTTTTCAAGATGAAGGTAACAAAAACCTAAAAAGAAACTCCTCTCCAAACCCTAGCCAAATCACTGAGAAAAAGGGAATTTATAATTTCGTACTCCGAGGTGGATTTGGAGTTCCTAAACCTGCGAATGAAAGTACAGGCGATAGAAGCAGCCCTTCAGGAAGCTGACATATCACCAAGCCTACGAAAGGGATCGCCCCTTTGCTCCTCCCCCCCCCCCCGCCAGGAGCGCGATTCCTCCGGGCGGGCAGCAGGTGTCGCCAAAGGCACGCGCTGCGCTCCCTCCGCAGCCCTGCGGCGGCAGAGCCCGGCCCCGCCTGCGGCCCCGCCCCGGGGGAAGCCGCCGCCGCCGCCGGCCGGCAGAGGGCGCTCCCCTGCCTCGCAAAGGGGTGCGGGGCGGTGGCCGCAAACGTCATGCGTGGGTGTGTCGAAAGGGTTGGCAGCGCCAAACCAGGAAATTTGACGTGCCGCGGTGGAAAATAAATCTCAGCCACGCTAAGACACAACGGTCACCTTGGGGGTTTTTCCTTCTTTTTAATTTTGGAAAAGGAGCGAGTGAAGTGAGTAAAGGGAGGAAATTGGAAACTCTTAAGTAGTAAACAAGCAAAAGACCACCTGGATTTTATTGAAACAAGTGTCCAAGTGGTGTAACTTTTCCGTATTTCTTTAGTGCACGTGTGAATGCAAAACATACACCTGAAGAACCTACATGGTGGTAGGTTTAAAAATAGTTAGCACACTGCAAGATTTATTTTTCAGCAGTGTCTGTTCAACTGTGAAAAGAAAAATGTTGTGTAAGGCATGTTTTCATGGAATTCAAAAGTGTTTCAGTTCTTAAACATCAATCCAGAGCAAGTGTTACCCCTCCTCCTCCCAGATGATCCTTCTGTTTTTATTGGCTTTACAGGCTCTAAAAGTTCACTGAAAGTAGCTATGAAAGTAGCCACTTCAGAGTGACACAGATATTAGTTTGACTCCTATTTTTGAAGAAAGTGAATTTAGCATCTCCTACGCTTTATTCATCTAAGCCTGCAATTTTTCTTCCCATTAAATTCTCGATCAAAGTACAAACTGTGCCTAATTGGAGTCCTTTAAAAATGGTAGTATGACAAGCTCTATCAATTGTAATGCAGAATTAAAAAAACCCTTTTATTAGACGCTGAAAAAAATTGAGATTTTGGTAGAATTTCTGGCTTACTCCTGTGTAGTTCCTGCCACATACCACAGTTCCAAAGTCTCAAAACATGTACGTTTCTCTGTCAATCTGTGAGGTTCTTTACTAGCTGTAACTTCCGTGAGACATGGAATGGAAGGAAGATGGCATTAAGTGAATATTTCCACATGGATTTTTCCTTCCTTTATGTGTTTTATTGTTCAGAAGTGAATGTTGTCTGTAATAGGCCAGGCACAAGGGAAAAAAAAAGTAATGATTTAGATGAAGATTGACAGCTAAGGAAGATGTGCATGTTCAGTTAGTTACATTCACTAAATAATGATGTGGTATTACTAACATTATAAGTGAATGTTACTTAAAATAATGTGCAGTTGCTTGTGAAGAGTGAGCATCAACCAGAAAAAACCTTAAGCTCCTTTTAAGAGCAAGACCCTGTTCTGTTTCTCTTCAGAAAATTATTACTTCACCCTTTATTATTTTCAACACATATTTTTTTCTTGTCAATAAAGATAAAGGCTTTATATGTTAAATACTGAAAAATAATTGAAAACAGCATCCTAATTCTGTTCTCATTGCAACTATTGTTAGGAGGCAGTGGAGGGAAATTGCAGGAATGATGGATTCAAGTTTTAAGACAGATTCATACTGAATCAGGTATTGTTCAAGACCCATTCAGAAACGATGAGTATCTTCAATCTGAACGTTATTAGTAGCTGATAAACAGAACCAGAGGTAGGTAGTTGAATGAATCTGTGGCCAGCAAAGGTGAAGATGTTAAAACATCACCATAACTTTGGTCACAATATTCAGGTGCTTCTGTTACAGAAAGATTTGCCATTGCTTATCTGAGCTGGAGACTTCTGCTTAGCCATTATTTGAAAAGAACTTCAAATGCATTGATGAGTAGTTAGCACATAATTTAATACATTGCAGAAATACTCATGAACACTAAATGATTCCTTATAGATATGTTTATAATCTAGAACCATTCTGTTTAAAGAATAACACTGAAGTTATGGTTAAAGGAAGATTGGGGGAAGAAAGTTTTTTTCTCTCCTTAACAAGAAGAGGCAGAATAAAAGCAACACAGTTTTGTGTGTAACATGCACGGCTCCTGTCTAAAGCTACTTTGTGTGTTTGCTTAAAGGTACTTTGTGTGCATCCAGAGTTATTTTTCCCTCTATGATATATTGCACAATGGTGGCTTGTGAAAGTGCCTAGGGAAGGGTGTTGTCTGTGCAGTCCCTGGAGTTTACTAGCTCTTGGTCCAATACCAATTAGATTTAATGAGCTTTCCAGAATATTGCAAAGGCTGCTTGTTTCATAGTTCATGGGGAAGGATGAGGATATATATTTGATACAATTTGAAGGTACAATTTTTTTGTTGAGTTGCCTTTTGCCTGAACTTAACTTCATCTGAAATACTTATGGCTTCCACTTAAAGACGTCTACCTTTATTAGGCCTGCAGAATGTATGTGAAGGTACTGATAATCTATTTTTACTGGTGCTCTTGGCTCTAATTATGCTCTAACTGATGGTCCAGTTGCTGTTACAGCCATTTCATTACAAATCTTGATCAAATACTTGTTTTTTTGGCTGGCAAATCTCAGGAGTCAAGCTTTTATTTGTATCGCTAGTTTTCTGAAGAGGAGGAAGGACGTGATACGTTTCTTACCACTGAATTACAGCTCCATGCAGTGGAAGCATTTTTAGTATTAGCCTAGTTGGTATCATGGTAAGTGCTTTTAGTAAAGAATCTGGCAGTACTTGTATGTAAGATCAACTGAGTTTCCAGTAGTACTGGAAAGCCCAAGACAATGTTTGTCTTTTCATATAGGTGTATTCATATAGGTGGACTTATCTAGCCAGAAGTATTTGGCTAGTAAGGCACAAAGTGATATGTGGCAGTGTCAAATTCACAGAGACCAAACTGAAAGAATATATATTCTGCAATGTCTTCAGTGTGTTAGATTCTTTTGAAATCAGTGATGCTGTTGATTCTTTAAATTGGTGTTCCTTTGCCACATTGAAGCATTGTTTTATTTTATTCTTTTTTACTTCAGACTAGCCTCCAGTATTTTTCATTATAGACAAGTGTCTTGTTTTAAAGCAGGCTTGTGTAGAGACCATGTTAATTTTTGTACGTTTATGTGAGCCAGTGAGCCCAAACATAATTTTTTAACTTGCTCAGGCAGTTTATTTTTCATCGAGAAACTGGCTTCTCCTTGAAAATGGAATTAGGATTTTATTGTCATGGCAACATATTTCAGTAGCTGTTTCCCACAGCTTATATTTTCTATGTTGCTACAGTCCTAGGGCTTATCAGTGTTTTATCTATTGATATTTCTCAGATGAGAAAGACAGCTTTCCGCTTTGTAAAGCGGAAATCTTTACTTCTGCCATATAACTGTATAGTTAAAAGTAGATAAACAAATCTAACAAGAGTCAACCTTTATATTATAGCTTGAGTGTTTTAATTAAAAAGTTATGTATATATATTAAAACACAAATATATGCTGTGGTTTTCCTTTGTGGTCAAAACCAAGTAGAGTTTTACCACAGAGTGTAAATGAAATAATAATTATGTTACTTAAATGGAAGATGATATGGAGAATGGGAGGGGACAATGCTGGGTACAAATACCTGAAGTCTGAATGTCATGTTTCCAAACCATAATATTCAGGAAATTAAAACAGTCTGTTAGTTTTCAGAAATCAATGAAATTTTAAATTCTGTCCTGAATGGGAGGCAAAGGGTAACCAAATCAACAGGTGAGATGCAAGGGGATATTATTCTGCATAAAAGCAAAAGAAATAAGGAATAACAAGATAAGCAAGAGAAGGCAAATATCTCAAACTGTGAAGTACTCGCTACTGAAAACCATTCCTTAGCCTAGAAGAAACCCAGACTAGGAAGAATCCATACACTGCTCCCACAATTGTCTTAAGAGCAAGCTCTGCAGTGAATCCTCAATGTAATGGTGTAGAGCTGTAAGACACTGCAAATGCCTTATACAATGAGTCTGCACCACATTTACAAAACACTACATGCTTCAGCTTGCTCAGAGCTGCTCTAATGAGTAAGTTGTTACCTAAATAAATAAATAAATGATGGAGTAAAGGGCAATAGGCTTGTGCTACAGACCCCATCACTGGAGGATGGACCTAGTAATAGTTATGGAGAGATGCCTTGCAAACATGCCTTCTGGCTGTGATTGAGTTAGAAAAAGCTGTACATTTAGTCAGGTATTAAATTTTCTAGCCAGTTTCTTTCTGATGAATATTGTATTTGATTGTATTTCTTTTTCTGTAATCTGAAATTAGTGCTGCCTATTGACACACTAGTTTTGTTCTGATATTTAAGAAAACATATTACTTATGTAACATCCAGCAAATAAAAGCACACATTACAGGCTGTCTCTTATAGGATTATTTTGCCTCAGAGAGAATTTTCTCCTTTTTCAAGCTCTCAACCCTTCTAAAACACCATCTGTTATCAGACGTTTACAGACCAAAAAGTAATGTTTCCAAATTCTACATGCTGAATACTTCCATATAGTGCAGAGATTTTTCTGAACTACCCATGCATGACATGAATAAAAAAAGCTCACACTTTTAATTACAGTGGTGTAATGACTTAGATTAACTTAAGGTTTCATCTGTTTGTTTTTGTCTTTATTTTGTTTTGCATCCAACCACACTTTAATTTTAAAATCTTATCTATGGTATTAAGCTTTCCATGCCTGATCGGATTTTTGTTGTAGTTGTTGTAGCATACATAATTTGAATAAATTAGTGGAGATAAGTGCCAGGGTGCTGGGAAAAGTTGCCATATAAATGCTGAAATGATAATTAAAAGCTTTTTTCCCAACATTTTTCAATTTAAGAGACTTTAAAATGCCCTTATGTTTTATTACCTTTTCCCTATCTATAGATCTTCTAACAAAATGATCTCCATGCCACTCAGCATTTATAGAAACTCATGTCTCTCTCTCTTCTGGTAAATCTTTCTAATAGCACCACAGGTGTTTAAGTCATCTACAGTTTGGGCTATTTTGTTGTTTCAGAGAAGCAGCACAYGAAATGCAACTTTCTTTGATATGCTCATTGAATGCTGCTGCCTGTTCAAATGGATGTACCAGTGTTCTTAATTACCATTTTTCCTTCCCTCTTTCCAACTTCCAGGAGAAGAATAAAATAGTGATCCTACCTCATTGACAAGGATTTTTATGCTCTGTAACGTTTAATTTGGAGGAAAAAATTAATTCCTTCCACCATATTAGTGGAAGGGGAAGACAATGTCTACATTAAACTTACACTAAGTGTATGTGCAATTTCACATTCAGAATAATCTGTTTTAAGGCCATTCTGTCACTGACAGGGCCAGCCTTGTCCCCTACTTTGCATCAGCTTTAGTGAGTATGTGGACACACTCTGGAGAGTTCAGTCAGCTGGCTGAGCATGAACTGAGCAAGAAAAGGAAAAGGTTTGTTTTCCTGCAGATCAGTACACTGATCTGACTTGCTGCATGGCTACACAGTCTATTACTGACGCTAAATAGGAGTGGGGAGAGGAGAATATCCAGTTCAGCTAAACTGGAAAGACAGATATAAACTTTTTAGAGATTCAAGTTAGGACAGAGATTCTGTCCCAGCTGAGCAGGAAGCTGCGGTTAGTACACGTGTATGAGCTAATTTTAATCTTATTGAGTACTACTATCTGGGTAGCCAAAGTAACCTACATTTTAACACATGCTGACCTTCTGAGTATTTATTGAGGAGAATCATTGTACAAGGCTTTCAGAAATTTCTTGGCTTGTTTTATCTTCAATGTACCAGTTGACCTTAACGTCAACTGATGATAGTTTCGTGCTAACGTGCAATGGGTCAGGATTGAAAGTTGGTTTTTATAAGTGCCCAGAGTATTACATATGACATTTCTAAGTGGGCTACCAGATAGGACATCAGAAAGGGAGTGGGATGTTTAGACAAAATTGCTCAAGGCAAGGCTTTGGGTGACAATCTGGCCCACTCTGGGAAAATGTAAGAGTTGGTGCACGGATTTGGACCAATTTATCTCCCTTAGAATCCTTTTCCAGCAAGGACAATTGGAAAACACTTATAGAAGAATAAGGAGAGAGCAAGCATGTGTGATTCTTCTTCTGAGTAGTCTTCAGCCTCTGACCATTTCCAGCTCTATGGGCAGTCTACTTAATAACCCTAAGTAGTTATTCAGTGTCCCTTTGAACCCATAAAAACTTTTTGCATCCACAGAGTTCTTTATGCTTTTCTGCACCCTAGATCCCTCTCCTTTCATTTCCTTTGAACCTGACCCTCAGTTTTTTTGTTTGAAGTTCCCTGGAACTCATATTGGAAGAGACTAATTTTTTTGTCTCGCGATACCATTGCTTGTTTATACACTTCCATCATTTTGTCCTTATCTCTTTTCCAGACAGAACAGTCCTAGCCTAGTCAGGCAGATGTCATATATAGCCAGTCTCTACATATTGTTACCCTCCTCTGAACCTTTTATTGTTTCAATATATCCTTTTTGAGTTGAGGGGAGAGATGCATATAGGATTTGAAGTTTGGAAGAAACATTAATTTATACCGTGGTATTATGGTATTGTCTGTTTTGTTCTCTGTTCCTTTCCTAATGTTCCTAATCTGTGGCTTGCTTTTTGACTTCTATTGGACACCGAGCTGGTGATTTCATGGAACAATGTGTCATAACCCCAAGATTTTACTCCTTAATTACAAAGGTAGTCTTATAGCTTTGATTTTAAATTTAAAGCTGGATTTATTTCCCATATTCATTACTCTCTTTTTAACTGCCTTAACTACATTAAATGCATTTAACTACACTGAATTTCATCTGCCATTTTAATGCTGAATCACCTAGTGTTCTGTGGTTCTTCTATTCATATGTGCCTATAGCCAAAAAAGACACGCCTCTATTACATATGAACTGTTATCATGATATTGTCACTTAAAGGAGCTGTAGCAAGGGAAAGACAGATTTTCTTTTAGACTCCCCTGGAACTAGAAGGTAGCTTTGCTGCTAATGAATCAGAGAAATTGTATTTATTCATTAATGAGTATGGAGCCATTTAAAGTTACAAAAGTTCTTAATGAGAATGAGAGTGTTAGCAAAAATTTATTAAATATATGTGACAAAAGTCTAAAGAGACCCTTGTGTCTTTTTTCTTTTTAATTTAATGCAATGCAAGGTGTATGAAGCCATAGCAAAACTATTCAGAAATGTTATTTAATGAACAACATAGTTCACTGCAAACTTCTTGTTTCCATGCCTACTTCATATAATACAGAGGGCTCTTGGTTAATTTCCCTGTAGGATATGGACTTTTCTTGGCTAGTACTTGTGGCTTTATAGTTTGGACCTTTAAAATGATTTTGAACTAAATGCTGCTTTTTAAGTCTCTAGGTAAAAGAAATCAGGTACTAGTTGTTAACAAGGCTAACTTTCACTGTTGAATAGGGACAAGGGAGGGAAAGACATGTACACAGGCCATAAAGGTCTGTTAGTGGGAAATACATGCATGCACAAGTCTGGATCTCCCAAGAACCGACTCAGGTGCTCAGTCTGCCCAGTAGCATACCCTGGATCTCAGATGTCTCCAGCTGCTGAGACCTGGGCACATGAGCCCCCAGACTGCAGGCCCACTCCAGCTGCTGGTATAGACTCCCCTTACACGTAGCAACACACACACACAGATGCACACATTATGTGCTTCCCCTGCATCCTATAATATGTCCCAAACTGCTAAGCAATAACCCCTCCCAAACTCTAAGGTTTGTTTCCCAGTGCTCTCTTGGGCATGTGCAGATGAGCCTTTTCTCATGTAACCTAACACTTTGGAGTCCTGTAGTCCCAATCTGCTCAAACCAGATCTAATTTCAAAGTTTGATCATGCTGCTCAGGGTCTTGCTCAATCAAGTGTTGAAAATGCCTGCGACTGGAGTCCACAACCTCTCTGAGCACCTGTTCCAGCATCTGACCATCTTCATGGGGAAGAATTTTTTACTGATGGCAAATCATCGTTTTCCTACAATTGCCTTTCACATTCTATGGATGGTTGCTTTGAAGAAGGAACGGAATCTTACAAATGAGATAATCATAGAATCATGGAATCATTAAGGTTAGAAAAAACCTTTAAGATCATCGAGTCCAACCGTCAACCCAGCACCCATGTCCACTACGCCATGTCCTGAAGCACCACATCCACACGTTTTTTGAATGCCTCCAGTGATGGTGACTCCACCACTTCCCTGGGCAGCCTGTTCCAATGCTTGACAACCCTTTTGGTGAAGAAATTTTTCCTAATGTCCAACCTAAACCTCCCCTGGCGCAACTTGGGACCATTTCCGCTCGTCCTATTGCTTGTTACTTGGGAGAAGAGACCGACCCCCGCCTCTCTACAGCCTCCTTTCAGGTAGTTGTAGAGAGCGATAAGGTCTCCCCTCAGTCTCCTCCAGGCTAAACAACCCCAGCTCCCTCAGCCACTCCTCATAAGACCTCTTCTCCAGACCCTTCACCTCTTTTGGAAGGTCTAAAAAGTCGGACTTTCTTGTGGGCTAGAGGTATTACGGCTCAGGCAGTATGAAAGCAATGATGACATGATGTGAAACCAAGGAGGAATTTAATCTAAAATCAGACATGTTATACCTGTGAGCTTTTTTTGGCTCAGTTGTTTCTAATCTCACCATTTCTGGCTCTGGATTTTATTGTTTACTTGCCTCAATGTTTTCAGTGTTCCACTTCATCTTTACTGAATTTTTAAATAATTGCCGCATTTTCCCCCTGTGCCTTTTTTTTTTTTTTTAAGTTCTCTGCTAGAGAAAGTCAGAAAAGGCTAAGAAGAAAAGAAATACTTAATTATGGTTAGCACTTTTTTTGTAGGATCACAGTGAACCCAACTGCAGAATTTTTTTCAGGCAAGCAAAACTCTCCTCAGAGAGAGCCTCTCAGAGGGCTGTTCTGAAAATTCACTGGTGGTCTGCGCCGACTGAGGAGCGAGGCTGCCAGCGAGGCTGGCAAAGTATAGAATTACAAAGGTAGGTATTTATTCATGCGCATGAGGTGTCCCAGCCAAACTGGGGCACCCCAAATGGGGTTTGACACAGGGTTCTTATAGCCTTGGAGCATTGAGGTGCAACATGACTTCAGTAATCACCAACACCCATACTACAGACTACCAGTCGCAGTAAAACTTTGCAAAGCAACTGTATTTCTGCAGCATTCTTGCTGCCTGTCTATTGATCCAGATGTCCCTGGAGTCAGTCTTGCAATAGTTCCTTACTTATGACACTGGACGATGCTGGGAKGGTTTMAGAGATGTGCYAGAGGGGCTARGATGCTGGCGTTATTTTGGTTGCCCAGGGGTGTCTTTTATCCTTCATGGACAGCTCTAAGCTTCTAGGAAGTCAAGTCCTTCTTTCCAGGGCCGGGCTGTGCTTTCATTTGTTTTACTTCAGCACGAACAATACCAAAGTCTCCAGTAAAGTTCCACTRCCTTGTTACATTGCAGGGTCTAATGTGACCTGATAGGTATTAACAAAGTTAAKACACTTTCCTGCTATAAAGCCTGATCAATGCAATAGTTAGGTAAGGGAATATCCATGACAGGTCTGAATTCCTTTGTGTCCTGTAGAATGTGAGAAGCATGTAGAAACCCCTACCACAGACAAACCCTGTGTTTTACATTAATGGACAAGAGTATAAGCAACTACACACGACGAAGGGCTGCATTTGCTGTTCCTTTCTCCTTAGACCACCCCTCTTAYCGGTAGCAAACAGGTATCAAAAAAACAATTTTTTTTTGGAATACTAATGGAATGTTTGTCATTTCATTTCAGATGAATGAAAACCATGATTGAGTGAATACTACCCACGAGCTGTGCTCATTTCAGGACATTTGCTAATCAATTACGCACTGGGGAGGGTTCCCGTAACAAGTCAGMAGGTACGTACAAAGCAAAGAAACCGTCACGATGCCTGCTTCATGCCACTCCATGCTTGCTAGAGAAAACTCCTTCCAATGTGTTCAGGATTTTTAGTCGGAAAATGCAACGTGCTGCTTTCACACAGCACAAAGCCTTCGTAACAGTGAGCGGCAAGTCCAAGTTTTTAACAATTGCCCAGGAAACTGCATCCTCAGACGAAACAACATACATATGGTAAACCTTCACTTTGTCTCTTACRCTGTTCTGCTTCACCCAGCAAAAAGACCCACAGTCCAACAGTGGGCCCTTGGAAGGAGCACGCGGAACAATCATCGCGCTCATGCTGTCAGTCAAAAGGCGCACAGAAACGGACCAATTCCTGACTCTCCTCTTTTGTAAAAAAACGCCTATGGATTGTTTTTCGGGTCTATGCAAGAAAAAGCTGTTCCTATACATTTCCAAACTGCACATAAAAGCCTTTGCTCTATAGGTTAAACATTTCTTTTACTGTAAGTTAATCAACAGGAAGAGCTGTACATGTCAGGTGATGAAGCTTCAGAGGGAAAGTCAGGTAATGAAAACACCTAGCATCAAGCAATCTGTCAAAATATCTAACTCCACGTGCATTTCCTAGTAAGCCCACGGAGAAAACAGAGATGGAAACACAGAACCCGAAAGGAGCCTTCTCAGGGAAACCAGGTAAATTCCTGTTAGGCAGGCTAGCTGTATGATCTCTCGATCTTAAGCTCTGCAAATTCACTCTGACTTCCTACCATTTGAAAGCGGCTTTGGAACTTTGCTTTTGTGCAATTAGTAGTTTCTCGTATTACGCAATCTGCAGCACGTCTGCAGACGGTTCATATCCACTTGTTCTTGTGCCGGCACTGTCTTTTAGATTAAACGGTTGTTTTTTCCTCCTTATTTTTCACTTTCTGACAGCGTCCGTGTCAGACTGCGTGTAATGCCGTGGTTCAATGAATACTCCAAACACCGTGAGCAAACATGGCAAGCTCATGTTTGAGAAGTCGCAGACTGCCACTTTCAAGAGACTCTTTTCCACCCCCTTGCTGGTCTTGTGCTTGTGCCTGTGTGGCTGTCTTCTGCGGGTGTCCACTCAGCAAACAGAACCTGTGAACCAACTGGCTCAAAACCAAGCCACCAAAACAAGGCTTACTTTTTGGCAGCCTCATTTTGTTAGCCTGCCTAGCCAAGCTCTTCTAAGTCCTTCTCCTCCTCCTCCTCAAAACCAGACTGCCCAAGGACTGTCTTATGCATTCCTGGAAGCAACAGAGAGAATCTGAATCCATTTTTCTGAAAGGTGGATCAGACTTTTATACATTGATAACTATATTATTATTAGGCTATAGGACTAGATTGGTTGCCCCCTTCCCCGCAGATCACAGCACTTTGGTGACTTGCCCTGATTATAGCTACTCTATTGCTTGTACCGAGAAAGTCAATCTATCATTTACTCTGACAAAAGATGCAGGTCGGTCAGGCACGCTCCATCTTTAGAGAATGCACATAGGACTCGGTCTACTTAGTTTCGTGATGTTGATGGATTCTTTCCTTCACAAATTCTCCAGAGCCTTGCATACTACTGATGTCAAAGCCATTATGCTATAGCTGCGCAGTTCCCTGCCTCCAGTTCTTTTAGAAAAAGTTTTCTGTAGCTCAGTAACAAATCTGCTAAGTCAGAGGTAGAAGATGTCAAGAGTTCTTGCTCTGAGAGAGGGCTTCAGTTTCATGGGTCAGTTCTTTCTAAATTCTGAAACAAGTTCCCTGACTCCTTTGATCCAGCCTACTGAACTCAGTCCTTGCTTCCTTGTYCCATCTTTACGTTCATGCYCGACATCATGATTTTTGTTGAAAAAGGAGACAAAGGATTTGTTTGAAGATAATCTGCATGCAACTCAAAATCGGAAATCTCCCTGTCTGCCTCCTGACCTCCCTCCTCCCGTTCTTTTTGTATTTATGAGGCTGAAGACTGCTCTAGTGAGATTTCCCTTAGGACGGAAGCCTAGCTGTTTGTGGTTCTAAGGATTGTCATTCTATTCCTGCAGTTCTTCCCCCTGTGACACAGCTACCGCGTCCCCTTCCCCAACTACGTTCCTCTCCAACCCCTTGAGTTACTCAAAGACGACTTTGGTTTGGAGATCTTCCCCCCCCCAAAACCTGAACCAGGTGAAGGCAAAAATGTGCTCTTCCTCCTCCAGATACCCAACTAACGCTCATCTCCTAACGGTCTTTGACAAGAAAGTGACTGATAAATATGGTAAACCTTGCAACCTAGATGATCGAATTCCTTCGTAGGAACTGATCCTGCAAACATCCACATGTGAACAGCCCCTAGACACCCTGAGGAGAAAGGATGTGTAACAAAACCATGCAGATTTTTCAGAAAAAGRRAKGGAAGAACACCTACAATGAGTTATTGCACTTCCGCTTCAGCTTTTGTTGGTATGAGGAATTGTTTTCCATGTTACCATGCTTGTTTTGTTTCCTGAAGCATTAACAAAGATGAATTTAACTCTCTGGAACCTTTCATGGGATGCGTTCACATGAGACCAATTCCTGGGTAACAACAGCCATCACATACATGATTCTTCTGGCAATTTTTGTAAAGACTAAGAGTGTTCCATGGAAGAAGACTGGTTGGCCCTCTCCCACTTTCAGAAGAGCTTCTCCCAGGAGTGTGGAAGGACACTGCCCTTTCAGGGCTACCTTAACTAGAGCATTCAGTTCTCCAGCCACTGAAACATATTGGACCATTTCAAAAAAGCACCTTTCCAGGAATGCAAAAAAAGAAAACCAAAAGGGCTAGTGAGTAGCTCTTCCCATTGAAACACTGAAATACAATCTCTGAGGCTTAGCTAATGAGAGAACAGCAGCAATGAGAAGTATCAAAACGCAGCTTTTGAGAGGAGCGCCTGCCTCACTAAAACCCTTGATTATACCAGCAGTCACAAATGCTGCTGGTAATGTAGGCACCCTAGCAAATACCTTGAGGGAAATTGGGGCTGTAACTTCAGGACCATCTGTGCGGGTGGTGGATGAAGGAAAGCCCGCAAAACTAAAAGGAGTTACACCACGGATGATGAGGAAACAAATATGGAATGATCCTGTACAAGCCAGCATCCCACGATCAGAAATAAATGGGATTACAGCATCAGGAATGTTTCGCCGATGGCAGAAGTTAGCGCCTACGCAAAAAAGCCAACTGCCCCTGGCCCTGCCGCCAACTCTGTGCCCACCCTCCGCCCCCACCTGCTACCTCAAGGCAAGGCACTACCTGGCAAGTGCCAAAACAAGAGAAATGAAGGTTTGGCAGGTCCCCCCAAATTGCCGCCACTATAGCCTCTTACCGTGAGGGGGACCGACACCCCTATGTTCCTTTAACTATAAAGTGGCGGTCTGGGGGGATTTTACATGTGTTAGCTCTGGTGGATACTGGAGCTGAAGTTACTGTATTACATAGTAATATTAATAATAAAGAAGCCACATCACAGATCTGTGAATTAGGGGGAAATTCAACCCCTGCCCTCCAAGCTAAGGTAACCTTAACAATAGGAAATGCCACTCCATTTACCACAATGGTGTTAATGGCCCCAGTTAAAGAATATATTTTGGGCATTGATGTGTTGCCGGGACAAACAGTTGAAACTATAAATGGTCGCTTTTGCATCGGGACTTGGAAAGCGGGATTCGCTCTTCGGTCTAGAACCGTCTTGTGTGGATTCCTGAAGTGGGATCCTGTTGTGCTGCCCGTGCCCGCCAAGGTGGTAACTGTAAAACAATATCGTATTCGGGGGGGGGGGGGAAGAAATGCCTCATTCAGGCACTTCAACAAGTGGGAATTGTTAAGGAAGCCATGACTGCTTTTAATAATCCTATCTGGCCTGTTTGAAAACCAGACGGCACTTGGAGAATGACAGGAGATTATAGAGAATTCAATAAAGTCACCCCCCCACTTGCAGTTACGGGACCAGACATGGTTACTCTTATAGACAAAAACAGCAAAAATGTACAACCCTGGAAGGTGGTGATAGGTCTTGCTCATGCTTTCGTTTGAATAGCCATTGCTTCAGGGAGCCAAAACCAGTTTGCCTTTACCTGGCAACAAAAGCAATATAGATTCCAAGTATTGCCTCAGGGATACAAACACAGCCCCTCCATTTGCCACTAAATGATAGCAGCTGATGTAGCACTATGCTCAGGTACCTTGACCATTATATTGATGATCTGTTGATTATGGCAGAGTCACAACAAGAAATTGAAGTAGCTGCCAAATTGCTGAAAGCGCATTTACAGAACCAAGGCTGGGCAATTAATCCAAAGAAAAGACAGGGCCCTAGTACTACCGTACAATTTTGGGGAATAATTTGGCATGGACAGACTAGAGAAATGCCAAATAAGGTACAGCAAACAGTCCAGCAATTTCCTGTACCAACCACAGTAAAACAGCTACAGACCCTATTGGGACTTTGAGGGTATTGGAGAACTTTTATCCCAATCTGGTGGTATTAAAGCACTCTCTGCAGAAATTAACTGGGAAGAAGGTTGGTTGGCAGTGGACCAAGCAACAACAAGAAGCCTTTGATGCCTGCAGAAATGCTTTGATTGAGCATGCGCAATTATACACTCCTAGGCGAGGATATCCTTTTGAATTAGAAGTAACAATTCTAGATGATGTCATCTCATGGCGATTGTGGCAGATGACTGGGCCGAAAAATCAGAAAGAACCTGTAGGATTTTGGTCCAAGGCATTACAAGGCTCTGCTGTACATTATACCCCAATGGACAAACAAATTTGAGCTGTAGTTTGGGCACTAGAAAAACCAAAAGAATCACAGGCCAAGATGGCATGACTACACACCCACAAACCTATTCATGGGTGGGTTAATGATGATTCCGTTAGGGCCCGTGCAGGGGTAGCTCAGGCAGCCACACATTGGAAGTGGACTCTAGAAGGTGAAACACCAGTTTTATTGAATGCTGTGGCATTAAGCAAGCAAATCGTGTTTGAACAGCCGGCGTTTTTTTGTCTGAAATCCATTTGTGTGTATGCCAAAGGGCTTCCAAAGATCCTTCTTGCAACAGCCCTCTTGTGAGTCAACGAGCAAGCTTGAAAAAAAAGTAAAAATCGGCACATAAAATGGCTGTGCCCCACAGCGCATAAAACCCCCCCGCCCCACACGAACAGACCCACCCGCAGGGCGGATTGACACCCGGGCCGCGGGTTCCGGCAGCGGCCCGGGGCGGCGCTGCCCGGCTGGAGGAGAAGGGAGAGGAAAAGGGTTTTTCCTTTAAATCTCCACCTGGACGCATTCAACACGCGCGACCCACAGGAGACACGGCTGCCACGACTCCAGCTCGTTGTCGGCGTTTATCGGGAACCGGGGGGAGGGCCCGGGGCGAGGGCGGTGGCGGGGCGGGGCCGGGAGGCGGGCCCGCAGCGGGGCAGCGACGGCTCTGCCATCCGCTCGTCGGGACTGCTGGGCCGGCCCCCGCGGGAGGCGGCAGCGATTGGTCAGGTCTGGGTACAGCATGGCGGCCAAGGCGAGCACCAACCCGTCTCAGCTCCTGCCGCTCGGTGCCCAGCGCCGCCGCGGCGCTTCCGCGCGCTGCCGGTGTCCGGGAATCCCGTCTTGTGACCGACCGACCGACCGACGGGCGGGGGGATCCCGTCTTGTGACCGGCGGGCGGGCGGGCGGGGCGGGAGAGGCCGTTTGCGGAACCTGTGGGTGGTGCGAGCGCCGCCGCTTGGCGGGAAGCTTGAATGGGGCCGGCGAGGGCGGAAGGTGCGCGGCGGGCGGGCGCCTCCCGTCGGGGGGGTTCTCTCGCCCGGCCCGGGGGTGTCCGTCTGTCCGTCGGTCTGCGGGCGGGGCAGCCCTCCCGGCTCGTCCCTCACGCCGCTGCCCGGGGAGCTCGAGAGCCGCGCCCGGGCTGGTCCCCGGCGCAGTCCCTGCCCGCGGCGGCGGAGAGGCGCCGGGACGCGGCGGTCGCCGGCCCGGGCAGTGGGCGGGGAGGCGGCTCTGGGCCGTGGCTCGGGTGCGGAGGAAAGGCCGGCTGGGAAGGGGCGTTTGTTGCAGGTTACAAAATGATTAAAACTGTGATGCTGCTACACTTTACAGTCCCCTGTAAGGTCGCAGGCCAGGGCTGGGTTAAAGACCAGTCGTAGTTCAATGATCATATAGGATTACTTAATGATAGAAGTGAATGTTCTTAGAATTAAATAATTGTGTTTGGATCTTGGGGTTTGGGTCATGATTATAGTTGTTGGGCAGTAGTGGGTGTTCGGTACTTACAAAACAAAGACTGGTCCCCGATGTTCCTGATAAGAACTAAGAACTTACAGGACTGATGCTTTGTTAATTATTAGAAGATGATTAATGAACTATTGTGGAAATCAACTGATGCCTTAAGAAACCGGGTGAAACTGACCCTTCGGTTCGGATAAGAGCCAAGGAATAACTGAGTCTGCGCAGAACAAGAGGTCAGCCAGCGGTGACGAAGAGGAACCGCTAGCCTTCATCCCCACGACCCCTGACGACCACTACCAAGGAACAACGCGCAGGCGCAAGTGGGAGGAGAGCTCATTTTAATGTGAAGCGGGGACAAGCTATGCATATGCATAGGTGTGTGATGTAATGTCATGTATATGCAAGATTCTACTGTATAAGTTTGTGATGAAAGTTGCAGCAAGCTGAACACGTTGTGGTGGAGCGATCCCCCGTGTTCCCAGCGCTGCTAATAAAGAATGCCTGCCTTTTAACACTACATTGGTGTTACGAGGTTTCTTCGCAATTTCGGTGACACGTTGGGGCTCGGCCACCGCGCGGTGGGTAACCACGCCCCGGGGACACCGGGGTGTTCTCGCTGGCGGCGGCGTGGTGCTGCACCGCCAGCCGCTTGCCTCGGAAACGTGGTCATGTACTAGCGGCAGGGAAGTGTGCAAAGGAACACTTTTAAATATATTTTTGTGTCTTTTTTTTCTCACTTTTGTGCTTTTTGCCAGTGTCTGTGGCAATTACTTTTTTGCCATCACAGTGTCAGGGTTTTTGCTCCGAGAAATGCATGTTCCATAAAATAATCTCTTGTACCCTTCAGGTTTTTTGTTTTTATTCACAGAACTTGTGGACAAATGCATCGGCTCACGCATTCATACTGTGATGAAGAGTGATAAAGAAATTGTTGGAACAGTTCTAGGATTTGATGACTTTGTCAGTATCCTTTGATGGAAATGTTTAAGGCCATCCACTTTATGCTTTGRCTCGATTCATTTATTGCTTTTGAGGGGCTTGAGTTCACTGGRTAGAACCTTTTTGTATGGATTAATTGKACTATTCTGATAKTTTTATTTTACAGACAAAATCACCGTTTGGTATAAAATGAAAATACCTTTAAATATTTTGATTTTTACATTCTGGGCCTTATTTTCCTTGAAACTGGATTTTCAGATACGGTGTTAGAAGACGTTACAGAATTGTAAGTATTATTTCTGCCTCTTGTTGCTATTTAATATTTGGTTTCCTGAGGGAAAACATTGTGTAAGACCTGTAAGCAAAGTGTTTTTATAGTTTTGGAATACTTGCCAGCTGAATAGTTTATACCTTGGACTTAAAAACTACAGAGGATGATCTATTCCAGACAGCTGTGTCATAGAGTAGCAGGTGCATGATTTATACTTGTAATCAGATTCCCAATTTGTAGCCTGAATTTTGCATGGGTTGTGTGTTGAACTTTCCAATAGTTTGCTCTTACATTTCCTTAAGGTCTAGGCAAAGATTTAAAAAGTTAACAGACTTAAGGATAAGTATTTATTACTTTGTCATGCTTTGTGTTGCTATTTGAAACATATTTTGAGTATCGGTGATGTTCAAGAAATTGCCAAGATTTAGAGGGTAAATCAGTATCTTTATGTACTGAGCAGAAAAGTGCAATGGATCTTTTTAGTTGCCAGGTAGCTTTCTTTACCCAGATGGTCAATTTAGCAAGATTATGCTGCAGTGTGGCTAATTATATGTTAGTTCCAACAAATGTCATCTTAACACAGAGATTTATGGCAGTTCTGTAATCAAAACTGTAATCATTGTCCCTGGTTTTGTGTTCTTACTTACTTTTTCTAATGCTACTGCAGTGAGATTACACCTGAGGGCAGAAGAATCACAAAGCTAGACCAGATTTTGCTAAATGGAAATAACATAACAATGGTAAGTCATCATTGTTAAAAGGCTGTATGCATTTATTTTCTGCACCTGTAAATCAATCAGGAATTGAGTTCAACTGCTTCAAGCTGAGCTTTCCAGACAGTTCCATTACATAAGCTACTTTCAGGTAGCTTCTGGGGCATACATGTGTATGAATGATGCCATACAAGTGATCTTACTGCCTGCCTTGGTGCATGTTACAGTTGGAAAAAAAACAAAAAAACAAAAAACAAACAAAAAAAAAAAGCCACAACCAAAACACCATGAAAAGAGCATGGCCCTAATTTTATTTTGGTGAATGCTTTTCTGGTCTTCAGGTGTGCAAGGGAGTCACTGGCTTTGTTGCCCACTCTGTAGGCTGGTTCACGCAGTGGCTTTTAACTCATGAGTGTTTGCCTGCATAAGTAGGTAGGGTGGGATACCCGTTACCATATTAGAAGTGTTTGCAGCAGTTTGCATGCTTACAAGCTCGTCAAGTGATTTGGCGGTTATGATACCGTGTGGTACTGGGAGAGCTGTACCTTTAAGCGCTCTGAAAAAAAGTCTGGAGGTCTGTTGGATTATACCAAATTAGAAGCACTATGATTTTTAGTTTATCATGTGCTGATGTATGTAGATCAGTACTGAAACACTAATTAAATATTGTGATTATGCATCCTTAAGCTGAGTTCTGCGACTTCCTAAATACCAAAAAAGCAGATCCATAGTAGTTTTTTGCTCGTCTGCATAGATGGCTACAAAATCTGGACTTCCTACATAAGGGCATTGCTAATTTTGTGGGAAGAGAAGAGGAAAACTGACTTGAGTCTAAGTCGGCTCTGTGTGAATGAGGAATAATCACCATTTTGCTGTCTTACCTGCCTTGCACGCCCTCACTGTGTGTCTGAGCAAATGCCATCTTGGCTTAATTTCGAAGCCTTTTTCTGCTTGCTTTATTGTTCTGCATCCTTAAAGTGCATGTTCTGACTTCTTGTATGGGATAGAATTACTACCATCCCGCTAAGCTGGTGGTATACTGCTCTTGAAGCAGAAGCTGTTGATTCTTAGAGTGCAAATTTTCAGCAAGACATAGACGTGTTTCTGTATTAGATCTTGCATCTTTCGGGGACACATCTTCCCACGTCCGGACGACTATGCTTTAGACTTTTCCTTACATCAGCCCCAAAAGCAGCAAAGCTCTTTGTCTGTAGAAGTGCTATCAGTAAAGGGAATGGTTATCCTTTTCTTGTTTTCCCTTATTTTTCCCTTATTCATATTTTTCCTTTTGTGTTTCTTTTTCTATTGTTCAGTTCTTTACTTTCTTCACAGGAAAATGCTATGCTGACTTACTCCCTGCTGCCTGTAGGAAGGGTTCAGGCTCTGCTTAGCAATGGAAGTTGGAAAGAGGAAACCAGCTTCCCAGTATAGGGACAGTTTGGGGAAGACTCAGCAACTGGAGAAATGCTTCGTGAAAGGAAGCATGTTCTGTGTCCTTTTAAAAATGGGCTGGAGTGTTTCTAGACAGAATCATCTCCTTCAAGTGMATAACAAAGACAAACACCAAAATGTGTGTTATCTCGGAATTCCTTTGTGTCTTGTTAAACATTCTTCGTATTTTGGAGATTCTTTTTGGCATGTGCTTCTCTGGCRGTAACTGACTTCCTCTGTTGGGAGAGGAAGATAATATTGAATCTGAGAACCACTTTTGTAGTCTACCAAAAAGTCTCCATCTGCTAGAATGTTGTAAAGCAAGAACTGTCATGTATGGGTTTGTAGAACTCAGATCATCTGTGCCACTAACACAAAATTGTCTTTTTTTTTTTTTTTTTTTTTAATAGCTGGTTCCTGGAGGAGAAGGACCTGAAGTATAAATTGATACAGTTGTCATCTATGAAGACATGTTGTGTGTATATAATCTAAATAGAGCTTTTGGGGTATGGGTGTGGGTTGTTTGTTTTGGGTTTTTTTGTTTACACACTTTTGCAGTTGACATTTGATAAAAGACAAGTATTTCCTCCTCAGGAAAGGTGCATTGCTAATGATAATGCTGACTTTATAAGTTGAAATCATTACTTTCTTGTAAAGATGCACTAATCTGTTCTGAATCAAAGGCTTTCTTTTTCGTCAGTTATTGTGTTCTGTTATGTAAGTGCACAAGTTCTAGATAGTTTTATAACTGGTTGATGGAATGGAAAAMTAACAGTTATGTTTCAGTTGCTGTCAGTCTTCATGTTTTTCTACATCCGTTGCATTTGTTTATGGCCCAAGTCTATATAAAACACAAGTCGTGGGCCGATGTTGCTGCTCTTTGGAGTACAGGCAGATACTAAGCTGGATCACTTGTTTAAACACGGCTTCAGGCTGTGTCACCAGAAATCACGTAGTAGAGTGCTGTAGAATTCTGAAAGCTCTTCACAGTGGATGCATCTGTTGSATGCTCAGCAGCCTTTGGTTCTGCTGGCCTTGAGGTTCAGCTCTCCTGGACTTCTTTTGCTTGGTAGATATACTTTCTTATAGTAAAGGCGCTGTAATGGGATTTGGCAAGCGAGGACAGACAGACCAGACCTAATTCATGCTCGGAGGGTAAAAAAAAAAATGCTGGTGTTAAAATTTCTCATTCGTGTCAGCGGTGACTCCGCTTTCACCACAAAGTGGTGCTGTGTATACTTAATGAAAGTGGGAGCTGCCTATGCCTGCTTGCATGGTTCGGAGTAGTCATTTTAGAGTAAACGTTCTTTTGGCTGCCTCTGTTCTCCTGTGATATAAAAACTGGACAGATACTGAGGGCAACTACTACTTCAGGAGAATTTCTATAAAGTAAGGAATTGCTGGTTTTATTTTGTCATGATTTAGAATCAGTTATTTTTTCATCCATCAAGTGCACTGCAGCTTTTGCCTCCATAATACACTACTCAACTGATTTCTATGTGTAAATGTCTTTGGAGAGGAATCACAGGTGCCTGCTGTTACCCTGCTTGTCTGCAGTAGAGTATGGGCTCCCAAAGACAGGACATGCTTTGCCTTCCTTTGTCGCCAGAAGAAGAAAGAAGAGTTGAAGACGGGGCTTAGGAGCAAGAGACTGCAAGGAAGTTGTGGTACTAGATCCTTTTGCCTTACTTTATCTGACAGAAAAGCTGCTTTCTGCTGGCTGGGTCTTAGCTCGAAATACGGTGAGAAGTTCTTGCYTTAGCCTATTAAAGGGAAAAGAGACTCCCTCCTCTCTCCCGAGGAGTGTGCTACTTCTGACTCACTTGTTCTGAATAKATGATCTGCAGTTGTAATGTTTAGATGGCATGGTGACACTCTATACCGTTGACTCCCTGAATGGTTTTCTCATTTCTGTCCYCATTTCCTTCTCCAGCCTTTTTTAATACATCAATTAAAAAAGTTGGKTTTTTTTTTTAACTTCTATTTGATTGTAACATCATCTGTCAGTTTTGGCCTCAAACACTGTATTTCCTAGAAATAAGTTGAGTCTTTTCATCAGTACACTTAAAAGATTTCTAGCCAGTGTAGTACTGTTGTGTTGGGGTTTTTCTGAGTGAGATTCTATACACGTTCCAGTGTGTGCACTCAATTTCTACTTCGCTCAGTAGTTTGAAAACAGTCTTAAACTGGAGTGGTTTCATGCTTGGGAGAGAAAAAGAGCAGATCTTGACTCAAAAGCAGCTTTTCAAAGGGCAACGTAAACTATTTTGTTTCTTTTTGGATTTTTATTCTGACAGCACAGTCATCTTTTTTTCTCAGGATTTTGTTATCTCTGAGGCAATATCAAGGGTGTTTTTCCACTCCCTCCTTCTCTGATTGTGTGGGTTTTGGGTTTTTTTACTCCCTCCAGAGGAAGTGCTAAGACTGTGATCTTTTAGGAAGACATTTTAATTCACGACTCAGAGGTCTGCAGACATCACTCTAAAGACCGTTTCTGTGCATCCAAATGCTGTAAATCCTTTATAATATGAAAGGAAAGATCTTTAGCTTTCAGCTGAGAATACAAAGTATTCCAGATGTGTCTCGTTTGCTTTGCAGTCAATATTCCTGTAGCCTATTGGTTTGGAAGTGCAGGTAAGAAGCTCTTCAATTGAGTGAGTGGTGGTTTTTTGTTTTTCCTCCCCTAGAAATCTAGTGCTTAATCATACTGCACTGTCCTGCAGAAGTTGTGCACACTGTGGTGTTCTCCAGAATGCTGCTTAGGGTGCCACTACAAGTAGGTCATGTAAAACAATAACCTTAGGTTTTAAAAATATGTAAAAGTTAATGATGCTTAAAAGCTAGAGCAGGGTGGTCATCAGGTTAAAATAACTTCACGCTTATGACATGCACAGTGATGGTTCCTTTCAGTTTTTTGGTGTTTTGGTTTGGTTTGTTTTTTGTTGTTTTTTTTTTTTTTTTTTTCTTTAAGATGGCAGTGGTTGCAGTGATCATTAGTTTTACGACATGGCTAACTGTCTTAGTATGGACATGGTTGCTTTCTGCCTACTATGTCAGTTTACCTGCAGACATAGTTAAGATACCTGTTTGGAGTTGTGAAGTGTAGATATGTATGTGTGTGAGTATGAAAATAAGACGACCTAAAGTGCCCTCCCCACATCCTTAGTTTTTGCTGACCCGTATTTCAGAGTTATCAAGATTTTAAAGTGACCTGAGTATTGCTGTTGCAAATGTTTCCATGTTTGTCTATTCTGGTGAAATAAATAAAAAAAGAAATCAAAGCACTAGATGTTTTATCRCKTGTCCTATAACTATATAGGCTTTGCCTGTCTAATATTTATTCCCTTTTTTCACGATTCACTATATTTTCTTAACCCTGTGAAATGGAAAGATATTTCTGGCTTACTGTTGGCTTTTAATAGATGTTTTATCCTTGGGGAGTTGCCCAGCAATCAATTCATAGAGTTTGGAATTCAATTGAAGGACTTTTTGCATGCCTGTGTTCAGATATTGATGCTAACAAGCCATCATACGGTTCATGTTCATAGCTTTGTGGATACTTAAAGATAGGCAATAGTCTTATTTTTTTTAATAATGCTTAATCTTTTTCTCTTTGCAAAGAACAAGCAAGTCTGCCTGGTTTTGTAGTACTTGCAGCTTTTCCCTAGCATCAGGCTTTAAAAAGGGGAAAGCCTGTATCAAGTACGCAGTTACAATGGTGATTTTTACAATACTAAGTTGCGTAACAGTCTCGGGAAGAACATGTGTGACTGGGAGCGAGAGTCTGTGGTGCAGCATTACTAACATTTGCTAAAAAAAATTTTGAAGAAAAGCATTTGCTTTATGAAAGATACTTGAGGACAATTTCTGATGCTACTGAAGTTTATTGAAAAATTTGCACTGATTTCAGTGGTTATGCAGATTTGACTTCTGCTCATGCATTAATTCTGAAAAGAACAGAAGCCTGCGTTTGAAGGAGGATTTTGTATGAAATGTAATCGAACTAGTGACCTACTTTAAGAATTATTTTAAAATATTTGGAGCATTGGCTAAAGGCAGATAAGTAAAGTTTATCATATGCTGCTACATCAGCTGTGACTACTGAATACAGCCAGCAGACCACCTCGGAACTTTTCGGCGTCCAAGTGAAACGTGTAAGTTGTAAAGACTTCACAGCCACGAGCTGACGGGCCATGGTTCTCCCAAAGCACAAAGTGCTGTAAGTTGCATTTCTTGCATGGCAGAGACTCTTTTCAACATCAGTAACTATGCAACAGGGTAAAAGACAAATTTAGTGAATGATATGTGTCATTACCAAAATAGCTGTTTGCATTCCAACATGATGCATATCCTTTCTGTAGCGGTAGTGCTGGTACGTGTCTTAGAATTCGGCTGATCCTCTCTTGAACTCATTTAAACTTTTGGCCTCCACTATATCCTTGACAATATGTTTCACAATGGAAAATTATTTCCTTTTTGGGAAAAAAAAAAAAAAAAGAAGAATGGGTGGAGCAAGTGGGGATAGAAAGTCTGTTGTCTGCCAAGGTTGTGGGCTGCTGACTCATTTTTCTGTAGAACTCACGGGGTTTTTTATTTTTCTACCTTAGCCTATCCTCTGCACCTTTGGTCATCTCCTGAAGTTTGTCGGTAGTTTCCTACATCAGTAGGTGAAGGTATCCATTTTATTTTTTAGAGCTTTGGTAGTCTTTAGTCTTTAATAGTCTTTGATAGTCTTTAAATTATACAAGTAATTTAAATCTATAGCTGTCTATAAGCACAATGCTTAAGCAAAAGATATTTGGTCTCTTTGTGATTCTTTTTGTGGCCTTCTAAATGAAAAGTCTGGCTGTGTGAGCCCTAGTTATATGTGTTTTAGAAAACTGATCTGCTTTGCAACCTGAGATTGTTCTGAAACAGAGCAAAGTATGAGAGACATGGTCTTGTGGTTTTGGCTACTATCATGTGTAATTTAAACATACTGTGTAACAGCCAAATGTTTTTGTGATTTAAAAACTTCATGTAACTGCATGAAGGATGAACGTGCCCCAGGAATAGCTTCTTGTGTTCATGCACCTTGCCAGTGTTTTACTACTGAGGGAAATCCTAGCAATTGTAAACAACTGGATAATTCATCAGAACCTCAAACTTAAATGTATCTCAAATAATTATTGTATCACAGCTAGTCTAGTGCATTAACTTTTTATGTTGCGAGCTCTTCCATAATCATCTATTTCTCATTTTATAGGGTAGACAACAAAAGAGTTTCTTGAAATATCTAAAAGGAACTTTGGATGAGAAAAGAGGAGAGACAGAATGGGTTTTGAAGCGTCGATGCAATATTCTAGATTGTGTTCCAGTTTACCGAGGAAAAGACTACTTTGGTTGCATTACCAAACTATTTCTCTTCCACATCTGTAAGCTACGCTTATTATCTCATGCTTAGAAGCTTAAAAGATCCTGAGAAGTTAATTTCAACCTCTTAATAAAGGCTGCTTGGCTAACATGGTATTATTCCATCTGTGCGGTCTAGATGAACTCACATCTTTCTCAATGACAACTGTTGAGCTGAAAGTTTTTTATTTTCGCATGTCCTGGATATGAGAAATGAAAGGGCTGAGTGAAGTGTCAGAGGTTTGAATTTACGAGTCTACTGAAGCTTTTAATAAGTGCCCGATTAATGTTTAAGAGCAGAAGAAACCCTAGTGAACTCAAGGGGGACCATGTTTTTGTGAAACAGCACCTCTGGTTTTAGTACTCAACACTAGTTTAGAAATGCATAACTACGTAATGCAAAGCAGTGAAATCATGTGAAGTGGCTCTTGTAATTTGTGTTGCGAATAAATTTTGAATGAGCAATTTGTTCTAGCAGATTCTGTGGTCGTTCATGTACTGGTTCCTTCCCCATAAAGCATAAAAACGGTCATAAATATCAGATTGTAAGTTCTGGCTCAATCAAAAGAAATTTGCTTACACCTCATCAAGAGGAAATTTCAACTTCTAGGTGATCCAGTAGTACACAGATCTAATAATAATAAAAATCGCACTACAGCTTCTACACTTTGTTGGACTGACGCGGGAAGGTGCAGTACCTTACAGGTGCAAGCTTAGCTGTAACCAACTGTTTTTAACATAGTGTAAGTAATTTTTTTTACCCTATGTTCAGTTTCAAAGTTACTGCGAATGCTAAGCTGTGTGTATGCCATAATGCAGTATGTTTAGTAAGTTGGAGTGAATGTTTCATAACAACACAAGAACCAAATGACATCTGGCATGGCATTAGAATTTACCCCAAAACCATGGCAGGAGAATTTTGCCAGGAAGTACCTGTCACAGAAATCCATGACACTGCCAAATCACCTGTTTTCTTCACAAGTGAAGATGTGAATTTCCAGTAAGACATAGCTAAATGAAGAATCTCTTACTGAACACTAGGGAACTAATATTAAACTGAAGTCAAGTTTTCACATGAAGATTCATTGTGCTTATTCTTGAAGTTTCAGATTGCATAGAAAGGGAAGGTATTTGTCACATTAAGTCAACAGGCAGTTTTAAGGTGTGTACTTCTTGCTCCAAGGTTAAATGAGCAGTTTATCCAAAAGCCCCCTTAAAGCAGGGGCCGCTTTAAAAGTGAAATCCTTCAGTCACCAATACTGTTAAGCCTTATAAATAGTTGAAATTTACACCAAATTTAAAGCTAATAATTTTGTCTTGCACAGATTTAACAGTACCTTGGGGAAAAGTTGCTTCCCTTTGAGATTAAAAAGGAATTACTCCTACGAAGAATAGCTGTGTATAATATAAACTTCTCTGCCTTATATGCTGCTAGCATTAGGACCTGTGCTAACCTAAAGAAAAGCAAACAAATGTCAGTGAGTTTTCTCATGATGATGTGAAAGAGTGATTTTACAAGAAGGACATTCCTCAGCTACCCATAACAATGTTTTCTGTCTCCCGTTAAACATTTAGCTGAAAGTAAGCTGCTGTTCTCTGCTAAACTCTGGTTGTCCTCTGCACTTACAGTGGGACCGAGGGTAAAAACTGCCTGGATCTGGAACCTTGGTCAGAGCTGTGAATGTGAAGCTCTTAGGGAAGAGCTGTTTTAACTTAACCTGTGTTTCTGCTTAACAAAGAAGAGATGATGTTCTACTTGCTACTGATTTCATGGTATTTCTTTTCTCCATCTTTCTCTTTACTTTTCTGACACGCTGGAGGCTCCCAGAGGGTGGGACGGTGTCACGAGCACTCTGGCACAGCGTCTCCACTTTAGTTCAAATAATTGGCATGTGTTTCTTAGGCTGTTGCCTGTAAAAAGCATTTCCCTATGGCAATCGTCTCAAGTGACAAAGTGGATGGGTCTGTTGGTTGAATTAAACCTCTCTTGCATTGCTGCTTTCCCCACCCCATCCCCTGTCAAGTTTACAACAAAAGTCAAGTAACAAGGCAATCGTGAAATGGAAATGTTAGTGGGTTTTAAGGCAAGGGGAACTGTTATTTAGTCTGCACTCCAGTAGGCCATGGAAGACGTTTGTGCCAAGCAATTGCTAAAACAAACTTGGTATGATTGTGGTTTATTATGGTAATGATTAGGAATGAACCAAAAGTACATCATGGCTGTACGAGTGTAAAGAAGTAGCTGAATTGCTGTGGTCTGTTCATACTGGATACACACTATTTGATGTACGTGTATAGCTAGTATTCACATACTTAAGTAATGAATTGTTCTAGTTTGTGTGTACAGAATTTCAAGTGACTCAATTCTGGATGCTGTAAATATTTGGAGAAATTAGTGCTGAAATTCTGAACTTGCAGAAGAGAGCCACCACCTTGAAATATTTCTTTTCTTCAAAGGAAAGACATCCATATAATACTACCAGTGCTGTTTAATCAGAATGTTACATTAAGGCATTTTCTTTTACTATCATAGTGTAAGATTAGGCTGATATTTCTGTTTTTCACAGATATTTCACAGTTCACAAAGAATGGGAAGCTCAGGAAGGCAAAAGAACAAAAGCTTTATTTTGTAATAGGAGCATCTAGAAGAAAGCAGTAGGAAAACACCCAATGACAAAACTATCTTTGCAATAAATCTTTGCTCCTCTTTGGTTATTTATCCCTCTTCTGTCACTTCTGCAAAATCTTCCAAGCATTGGAATTGTCTGCTGTGTGTGTATCGGTTTGTGTGTTCTCTGTCTAAAATTACATGCGCAGAACACAGAGTTGTTTTGTCTTACTTGAGGCTCATGTAGCTAAGTGTATAAAGGAATCCTTCAGGTCTAAGAGCTGCAATATAGTCAGTTTACTTTATCAGCAAAGGTTTATTATTGAACCTCCACAGCGGTGTTCTTAGGGATGATGAGTCCCTATCTCGTGAGTATAATATGCATCTAGACAATAGCTCACAGCTATTTGTGTTAGAGGAAATGACGGTTCATTCTTAACATTTGAGATTACCATTGCTTCTGAATTTAATACGACTGTGGAAAATACAGTAATAGCGCACATATGGATGAGATGTTGCAGGACAACAAATAGGCCGAATACGTAAATCATAGTTTACAACCTGCTGYTTTAAAAACTAAGGGTCAGACTGAAGTATCGGAAGATGCCTCTTTAAAAATCCTGTTAGTTATCTAACCCCACTTGTTTGCATAAGTGGCTAAAGACTTACTTTTTTTACATACCCCGGAACTGCCTCAGCCTATTTTACATGTCTAAATGTTATTCCTGCTGAGAAAGTAATACGTGAGTCCTCCTGCCTCCTCATGGCATCACAGGGAAGGTATCTGGGCATAAGGGAAATAAGGAATGGTTGTCTGGGGAGGGGAACAGGGGCTTGGAGTGTGGCCTGCGTGCTCCAGACCTAAAAAATTCTTGAGCTCAACTGGGTTTTGCCACTTTTAATAAATTCCAACTTTGGAGATGGAATGAACTTTTCCCTCTGAAACTTGTTTTCCAGTAGATGAGGGAAGGCCCACAGCTAGCTAAAAATCAGGTATTTTTAAAAAACACTTCAATGGCAAGAAATGTTCTGAATAAATATATTTAAACCGCTTGGTCCGTGAGAGTATAAGTGTTTGCTGTCTTCCAAATCATTCAGACCTGACAAAGGAATCTTCTAAAATGCTGGCCAAAGGCTAGAAATCATGATTTAAATAGTTTTCAGTGTAAATGAAATAAAAGTTAGTCCATGTAAACAGATTCCATTTGCTGAAAAACTCAGTTCCTTGCAGAATCTGTGAGTGTTAAAAGGCTGCTGGCTGTAAGGTGGGAATGCTGCAAAGATGTGCAGTCCAGGGAAATGGTGCGGTCGAGAGGATTTATCTCTGTTGAGTCGCGCAGTTGTAGGTTTGCTGCTGAGCCTCAAGGTTGGAAGATACTTCTCCAGAGAGCTGTAACTAAAATGGTTGGGCTGCTGGTGGAGCAGAATGAGTGCACTTTCTTCTTCCCCGCCATCAGTCTTCCTCCCCCCAGCTCGTTCTCTGGGTGCTGAGTGATGCTGCTCTTCCTGCCTGTGTATCGGGGAGGACTTTGGTGTCACGTACCTGCGGGGCCTGCTCCATCTGCCTCCGCCACGGATGAAATGTCATATCTCCTGACGGAAAGCTTGTCACCGCCTGAGGGAAAAGGCATCCGTTCGCAGCTCGCATCGCTCCTCCGCTGCCGGGAAACATTTGTGCTGGCAGACAGGGCACGAGCCTGACGGCTGCCTAGAGGGAGGCAGGTATCCCTGATGCTGACTGTTCCATGAACTCCTGTGGCCTCATTGCCTGCCAGTTTGGGACTTGAATTTAGAGGCTGACACCTGGTAAGAAACAAGTTAGTGCTGCAGTCTTTCCCACTGTGGAGAGGAGGTTTTGTCACTTATTGCTACAAATCTTTTCACGAAACTTGCATTAGCTTTGCATCTTTGAGCACTTTACCCTTTGAGATCCAGGCAAATCTGATCAAGAGTTAAACAATGATGAGGAAGTCAGTGATCCGATAAGCCCTATTTTCCTTTAGGCTGAAGTGCAGCAACAGAAGATCATTTCAGGCAGAGCCGGAAGGAGAACTTGGCTCTTGTATTGTGGCAGACCCCAATTTCATCCACTTTGCATTTCAGAAGAATAATTAACTCTGTAATAGCTGTTCCTGCCATTACATTGGCATCGTGACTGTAAGGCAGCTTTTAGCTGGTGATTCACCAAAACCGAGTGTTGGTCATGTACCCCCTTAAAACCCCAGATGGCCCAACTCGGGAACAAACCGTATATTACTCTTCAGGCTGTGCATGCAGGGCCTGCGTAGTAGGTGTCTGTAGCTGTCTGAAGGGACTGTATGGAAATCCTGTATTTAGAGCTCGGTGGTGTCGCTATGAGAAAAAACCACACGAATAGGATCGTACAGTTAGCTGGAATTATGATGCCTGTGTGCAATTTGGCTTCATGTTGGGCTGGCAAGTTTAATTCTCGCATTTCTTAAAATTTTGTGCCTGTTTTTCATAATTCTGCAATGCTATAAATCATTAATACTTTTACTCCTTCAACTTAACGTATTAATCTTTTTTAAAAGGAACATTTAAATAAAATGAACTTTCCCTTACCACACACCAAAACTGAGGAGAATGGGGAGATGGGGTGTTCTAGAAGATAGGCTAATACTTTTTATTTCCAGTCCCATCTTCTCGTGCTTATGGAAAGTTCTTCCTGATCAAGCGACACCTCCAGAGAGCAAGACGTGTTCGCTACCTGACATGCTACTTTGTGCTGAAGCTGTCTTCCCTGCGAGGAGAATCAAGAAGAAAATACAGGCAGACACGCGGAGGCAAAGAAGAATTAAACAATTGCAGAGGATTAAAATAAAGAGGCTGCATGCACTGTTGCTTTCTTGCTTTCCTATGCACTAGTGGCACTGTTTCCGTCCAGAGAAGGAAGACCGCCCTAGCAAAGGAAATTCCCATTCACAGTTTACTACGTCAGCATTGAGTTGCTTTGGGATCTCACTGTAGGAGCATAACAAGAGGAGAGCGAAGCAGCCGGCGGCAGTCAGCTCTGAGGGACAGAACTGCTTGGGAAAGGGGCGGATTCTTTCCAGGCACAAAGGAGAAGCGGGATAACAGGCTGCAGCTATTTGACTTCTTGGTAGAGGTGCAGCCGATTGTTACTTTTGTGTTGCTTAATTGGTATCGCTGAAGGGTTATGTGAAGAAACAGGGACAATACGCTCAGGAAGGTGTACCTATATTCTACTGTCATTTTAAACATCTGAGGAAATATATATCACAGTCCCATATTACACGGATCCCGAAGTACCTTTACAAGTTGCAGTGCCCTGGTGAAGTTTTATGATACTGATTTTACAGATATGCAATTAAAGTCAGCTTTGGAAATCTCCAGCAGCCGAGAGCTGCGTTCAGATTGTACATCAGTTGTGCTAGTGATGCTGTTAAAGTTCTAGTTGGTCGCTGTATCTATAGTAAACTCTACAGTTACAAGCTATCAATATAGTGTGGTCGGTGATGCTGTAGCGGTTAATACGGCAGAATGGTTGAGGTTGGAAGGCGCCTCTGGACATCATCTAGTCCAACCACCCTGCTAAAGGCAGGGTCAGCGACAGCAGGGCGTGCCGTGCTGAGTCCACTGTGTGCCACCACGCCGCCTTCCCCCCTGGGTGGGACAAGGTAGCCCTGTTTTGGCCCCAGGAGATCGTACTGAATGACAAGTAAGGACATAAAGGAGCAGTAAAAAGTGTTACGTTTGCTCCCGCTCCCTTGTGCGGCGGATGAAGAGCCGCGCGAATGCATCTTCCCAAACCACCCGAGGCGCGGCCGGCGCCGGGTGCCGTGACCTCCCCGGTGCCGCTCGCCTTCACGCACCGGGCCGACCCCCCCGCGGGGCCGGGGCGCGGCCGGGCGGCGGCAGGGCTGTCCCCYCGGAGCGGACCCTCTCCCGGGGCGGCGGGAGGCGTGCGCGCAGGCCCGGAGGTGCTCGGCTTCCTTCTCCCACTCGCTCCTGCCTCTCCGCGCTGTGTGCATGGGAGGGAAGCAACGTCCCGGCGAGGCGGGGCCCCCGCGGCGGGCTCGGCCGCCCTAGCAGCGGGGCTTTTCTCCCGGGAGGGAAGGTGGGGCCGGGGGAGCGGCGCTCCGGCCGTGCCGGGGGCCGCTGCCGGCGCAGAGGCGGGGCGCCGCGGGGCGCAGCCGGCGGCGCGGGTGTGAGGAACCAAACTGCGAGAAACTGGATTGCGGGACATTTATCTCAAAGATTCCTTATCTGGGTGGAGAATGTGATGAACCACATTGTGAGAAACTGGATATTCCTTATCTCCGTGGAGAATGTGATGAACCACATTGTGAGAAACTGGATATTCCTTATCTGGGTGGAGAATGTGATGAGCCAAACTGAGAAACTGGATTGCAGGACATTTGTCTCAAAGATTCCTTATCTGGGTGAAGATTGTGATAAGGGCGACTASGAGGTCACACAGACCTCTGGTTCGTGAGGGGCTTTGTGTTGTCCTGCCAAGCCGTGCCCTTGCCGCGTGACAGGCGGGGCTGAAGCCCCGTGCAAGGTGTGCCCATACGCAGGAAGGCAGAGATGGGCACGTACATGCCGTCATCATGGAAACTGCAGCCCCTGGATGGGAATAAAAGGGGCTGCAAATACACGACCGGGCAGAGGCGCTACCACCCACCACCGAAGACACGGGAAGCCCTCCCGCAGCGCTATCGTCCACTGCCGACGACGCCGAGCGGCTCTCCCTCGTGCGCTGTCGCCCACCGCCGACAGCACCGAGA
The DNA here is from genome assembly GCA_030449065.1 of Oceanodroma leucorhoa. NCBI lineage: Eukaryota > Metazoa > Chordata > Aves > Procellariiformes > Oceanodroma > Oceanodroma leucorhoa. The sequence continues at coordinate 369,106 of JASVER010000228.1, read as the reverse complement.
AGCCCTCCGCTCTGCGCTGTCGCCCACCGCCGAAGACTCCGAGGCTTGGATCCCCGGAACGCCGCGGATTCCTGGTGGTGACTATTCTTGCAACTCTATCCCGAATGCTTGCTTGATTTCTGTCTTTTTTTCTATTCAAGCCTATCGCTACTACCTCAGTTTTTACTGTTGATACGCTACTGCCTCAGTTTCATTTTTTACTTTTAATAATAAAAGCCGTTCTGGGCGTACGGTATTTGACCTCGTTTGTGTCTTAATCTCGCTCCGGGGATCACATCGAAACCTCCCCCGACATTGGATCGGGACAGCGGGGCGGCCATGGGCTCCGTCACCTCGGCCCTGGGCCGGCCGCGGCGCGCCCYGGTGCGGGTGGGCGCCGAGCCCCCCCGCCGCCCCCCGCCGGGCCCGGGGCCCGCCGGCCGCCGCCGCGCCGCCGCTGTCCGCCATGCTGAAGCCCCGCGGGGAGGAGGAGGAGGAGGAGGAGGAGGAAGAGGCGGGCGGTCCGGCGGAGCGCCCGGCACCCGTGAGTGTCTGCGCGGCGGGGGAGCGGGGGGACGCGGAACCGCCGGGGCTCCCCACCGGCACCGGCACCGGCACCGGCACCGGCACCCTGCCGCTGCCGCCGCTGCTGCCGCTCCCTCGGCGCGGGGTTTGCCCAAGCGGTGGCGGCGCGACGGGTCGCGCAGCCCCGAGGGGGAGAGAAGGCGGGGGGTCCCCGAGGGGGTGCGGGGGAAAAGCCCATCCGCGGGCATCTCCCTCCTTCGCAGCGGGGAGCGGCCGGGGCTCGCCCCGAAGCCGAGCGCCGTTTGCTCTGGCGGTGTGAGGGGTGGAGGGGCGCGGATTAACGGCGGGGAAGCGGATCGCTGGGAGCTCTATCCAGCCTCCCGGTTTCCTTGTGCAGCCGTCCGGGTATAACTTYAGGATGAGGAACGAGTGGGAAGCGTTAGGAGTTTCTGCCCGGGACGCGGGTGTTTGAAGTTGCTCCCTCCACGTCAAAACTTCCTGGGCGAAGATTTCTGGTCTTACTGTGCGTGCCTCTGCAAAACTTCTCCCGTCGCTGTCCTTCAGTTCCAAAAGAGCGTACCATACTTTTTGGATGATTTAAAATGATCAGTGGCTTTTATTCAGTCAGGGGTAATCAAAGCGTAAGTCTGCTTTGGCACTGCATTGGTTAAAAAATCTTTAATACGTTGCAAAGGAAGGCAGGGATGTAATCTCATATGAAAACAAACTTATATGCCCAGGGAAGTAAATAACCTGCTCTTTATGCTGCTTAACATCAGCTTTCTCTTGTCGCTGTACCTCCAGTTACATTAGGTGATAGGCGAGTGTAACTGTTTAGCGAGGCTTGCTTCATAGCTCTCCTTTGTTGTGTCTACTCTTTAGACCACGCACATAATCACTTGAAATCAATGTTCTAACACAGCTTAAGGGTACTAATCTAACTAAATGCAAAGTGTGGCTCTTCAATTCTAAATGCAGGATCTCTCGTGAGAAGGCTTGGCCATGGTGACCTTTTCATTCATACCATCCCTCCTTTCTTCCTATTTTAATATCTCCTGTTCATGACATTCTATGAGTTGGAGCAACTGTTTTTATGTCCCATCAATTTTTTATAAATTACTGACACATCGGTCTTTTCACTTCAGGTGCTTTAGTTATGTCTTCAGTGCAATGCACTTGATTCCTGATCAGCCTTATAATGCCAACATCACAAATGCCTCAAAAATTCAGAATAATACAGTCAGATCCCAAGGTGTTGTCGTCCCTTGAAACAGACGTTAACTCTTCACTCTGCAGGAGAAGAGTATGTATGGTGGAATATGCAATCTACTGGGTCTAAGTTTCTTCTTTACACCTGGTCAAGATGCTATTTACCTGGAATTTGAATTGAAGGAATTAATTTGGCATTAAAATAGATTTAGAGCACTCAGCACTTTTTTTTTTCCTCTGAGTGGTACATGGGTTGTAGACTTCAAATACTTCAAAAGTCTTGCTAAAGTGCATGACTAGTGTTGGGGTCGTTTCAGCCCAGGGTTGTTACGGTGCTAAGCCTCGAGGCAATGGTCTGCTGCTGCTACTTCCAAATGAATATTTACATTCACAGGGTGTTTGGTGTTGCTGAGCCGCACATTCGAGATCTAAATATTTCTCAGGATTGTTATTCTCAGCAATGATATCACCCTTTCTTCTGTTGCAGCCATTTGAAATATTTTTTAAGGTATTCTTCTCGCTTATGCCAGGAACATATACAAATATTAGCTAAGCAGTGTCAGATGTAACAGGAAATAGATTTCTTCACTTATGTTGTAACCCACGTAATTAAACTTAAGAATGGTGCCTTACACTGGCTGCGAAATTAAACAATTAGACATGATAATGTGTTTTGAGATTGATTCCGTTTCACTGAAGGAGACTATAGTCCGGAACTATTTGACTTGACTGGGATTTGCTTGCATCCAACTTAGAGGCTCGGTTTTAGCCTGGGCTTGAATGGTTGGTGGGGCAGAGGTGCAGTGCTCTTATGGGAGTTCCTGGAGACACCGTTCCTCAAGGGACTTACCTGGCAGTTTCCGGAGCTCTGGGGAGCAGGGTACGGGGATGGTGGGAAAGGAAATCCGCTATTTTGCTCAGTTCCCATCACCTATGTCAAAGAAAGGGCCTGACACAACTCATCCTGAATTGCCACAAGTACTAGCCTGTGGCCTTTCCACTTATGAACATTTTCATCCACTTAAGAGCAAAATACATTTCAGTTGCAGTTTGCAAAGTGGCTTCCAATGGTTTTATTGATCTTAAGGCCTAGTCTTTAAGTCACAGTAGCATACGCATACGATTGCATTATGATGCTATGATTCCAGGGAGACTCTCTGTTTAGAGTGTGGTATATGAATAAGACAAAAGGCATAAATTAATGAAACCTTAATTTATCTCCAATGATTTTTTCATCATAAGGCCTCGGACAGTAGAGGAAAAAGGTTTATTCTGATAGAGTGCACCCGTCTGTCTAAATCACGTGAGTTACGAGCCACTTCTGATCTGAGCCACTTTCCTACAGATAAATGTAGGAAAACAGTCAAGCCCCCATTTATTAATTAGTGCTAAAAACTTATGAATTAACTCCTTCATTCTTCCTTTTTTTCAAGCACAGGATTTTTTTACTGAAAAACTGATTCCTGTATCATTGTCAATGACTTCCTGGCCTCCAGCTTTGCCCCGYGGATTTCACTGTTCTTTCTGTGAACTTGAACGGGTGAACAGTCATGGGTTTCTCTGATGCCTTCAGAGCCCTTTCCCGGCCCTCAGTCAGAGACCTGAAGAGTCCACCTGAGGCAAGAGTGCTCTTTTCCCTGCTAGCATGCAAACAAACACCCCATGTTGTCTCCTAGCAAGCTAACCATCCTTTATAGAGCCCCCAGATGTTAAATTGCTCTTTCATGTCCAATGACAAATGTTACACCTCCCACCTCCTCCATAAAACGATGGGAACCCGACGCGTTGTCTGCGACGAGTATGAAGGGTGAGAGGACTCAGTGAGCAGCTTTGTTTCTCTGCCCATGTGCCAAACAGCCCCAGTCCTTACAGTCGGAGAGCAGAGTCGTTTGGGAGGTTCTGTAAGTCACCTTTTGTTTCACGCAGTGGCGGAGTGCCTCAATGACAGACCTTTCTGCTAGATTAATGAAAAAGGCTATGTAGAAATATTAGTGTTCTTGGAGTATGTTATCTGTGGTTGAAATGCAATATATTTGTTCTGGATACGTTTATGATTTTTTTTTCTTTTTTTTAAATCCAGAAAACATTTCATCTAATCTGTGGGACACGTTGTTAAGCTGGAGTTGTGCATACATGCATTAGAACAATGGGCATCATTTTAAAGTCCTGAAGGCCTAAAGGGCGGTTATAGGAACGTAGGAGATAGTTTTAATGTCATGTTTTCATCCATTGGACTCTGTGAGACTATTTGTCAGCCCCATCAAAGAGTGATTTGCATCCAATACCATTGAGAAAACAGGAGGGGAATCGAGAGATGAGTTAGGGGTGACAGGGCGTTTTGGGGGATTGGACCTGCAAGTGTAAGCATAAAAACAATTTCCTAACATCAGCAAAAATACTTTGAGGTTTTAATTTGACTTTTAGGGAAGCAGCATTCTTTGAGTTGAGAATTTTGAAGCCCTTCCGCTGTTAACAGACAACATTTTGCCAGACACCTGCCATTCTTTATGCGCTATGTTCTTTCCATGGATTTTTATTGATTGTTTTCTATTTTTGTCTAGTTCTCTACTGTCTCCATTCATGATCCTTTTCTAAGACATTCAGAACTGTATCTCACAAAGAATGCAACTCTACAGAAAGTGTCTGACTTCTGGCAATATGTGCATACAAAAATAGTTAAAAAATACATCTGTATTAATTACTTACGGCACCTCAGGGCTCTAGTGCTGGCTGTTTATGGAAAAAGGAATACTTTAGGAGGCTCAATTGGTATTAAACAGGTGAGATACATGTCTYTAAATTGGGCTCTGGGGGACTGTTTCAGGGTAAGAGCATGCAGCACTGATAGAACTTGCTAATTACTGGCTAGCAATGTGGTTACTGCTATGAAATACGAAAGATCAGAATCCAGTCCATCTGAACTAGCTGAAAACTAGTAAAACCACTAAAATACTGATTTGATCTGAAGGTTTCTGCTAGATATGTGGCTGAGGTATTGCTGTGAAAAACTAAATGGCTGACATGATTTGTTCCATCTTTTGAAATGCTTGTTCTCCTGTGTGGGGAACCTTCCGTGCTAGGGCCCGAGGGCAGCAGCAGCCTTAATTACCCTGATGAGCTTCTCCCGGGGTCTCCACCCCTCCTGCCCACAGCCCAGGAGCTCCATTTAAGCTCTGCCTGGGGCTGCCCCTTCCTCTCTAAGCAGTGCTGGGGGAGGGCTGGTTTTCATTGCTCCAGCCCGCAGCATGTTGGCTGTTTTTCTGGCTGTTGGGTCGCTGGGGGCTTGTCTGGCCGCGGTGGGACCGTGTCTGACCTTGGCTGCTCTCACTGGGCGCGATCGATCCTGACTGAACTTCCTGGCTTGGTATCGGACTTGGGTTGTCGCCATGGGCTCGCCTGGTGATCTGGACTTGCAGCCGCCTCTGGGGCTGCCCCACTGCCTTACTGGAGCRGTGAGACGGGTCCTGCTGGCCCGGGGATCCCCATCGCTTGAGGAGCAGCCAGCTCTCGTGTGCCTGAACTGGTAAGCCATCTTTCAGCCTGCTTCTAGATCTGGGGCAAAGCATTTTTGATCAGCCCTGGTGTGTCAGTGTGATGGCAGGAAGTCTTTGTTTTCGTGTTTTTTTTTCCTTTGTTTTTTCCTTTGTTTTGTTTGTTTGTTTTTTAGGGGGGAGGTTGTTTGGTTATTTATTCTTTGTTTGTTATTCTTTGTTGAAATTATGTTTTGGAAAATCAAGATCTCCAGTTCAGCACAAAAATCTGCAAATAGCTGTACTATGAAACCTGTTGAAAGTATTGGCATCACCTTGCTTGGACAGGTTGGAGCCTGGGGATAAATACTGTCTAAGGGAAGTCTGTCTTTCGAGCCGAGAGGCTTAAGCTGGCTCCGTATGCAGTGACAACTCCAGAACCAAGTGTGCTTGGCTAATTATCTTAGGCTGAACGGATTACACTGGGTACTGTGCTACCAAAAGGCAACTGCACCCGTTTGGATGCAGGCTGGCAGAGTCAGCACAGAATGCGGGCTCACACCATCTGCGCTGCCTGGCTCAGGCTGGGTGGCATAGATGCGTCCTCAGTGGGGATGACCTGGACGAGAGTGTCCCCAGGGCCCAACAGCAGTTCAGGGTGCTATTTCCGTGTTTCATGGCGCCTTTTTCCTTGCCTCCAATTCTTGAGATGCAGGTCTCGGAAAGGGCTTGCTGCAAGGGCAGGCTGGGGTGGAGGGGAGGGTGCTCTCCATCACAGCCGTACACCAGGCCATGCGCCCTGGCACAGCAGGCTTATCAGCCTGTCACGCAGTCCTGCGCTGCAACTGTGACCTCGCTTTGCTCCCAGGTAGTGTTTTAAGGAGCGGAATGCCTTTTCCTGTAGTCTATGTAAGAGCACATATCCTAGTTTTAAGCACTTAAGTAGATCTTGGAAGACTTTCCAAGGAAAGTAAAAGTCATTATGCCTGTCTGATGGATGAGGAGGTCAAAGTACAGCACCTAGCTGAAAGGGAAGGAGGTACTGTGCTTTAAGGAGCTACATCTGCAGCTGGACAGTCGCAGACATGCATGTCCTGGGCCTCAGGACTGAAGCAATTTGGCCAAGGTTTGTGGTAGGTGGGCACAGAAATCAGTTCTCCCTTGTCTTATTCAAGTGCTGCATATAGCCCTTTATGGAATCTGGCTTATTATGGCAGATCTGCATATAGATGGCTTGGTGCCCCTGGCCTGCAGTGGAAATGCCTCTTGAGGTTGCTGCGAAGCACTGGGCAGAAATAGACAGTGAGGGATGTCTAGTGATTGCTCACGAGCAATAATTCCAATGCCTTATTTGTACAATAAAATACACCATTTTTCTGGATGGTGAATTCAAGCTTGCAGAAGCTACCCAGACACTCCCAGTGACTACTGTCAGCTATGATGGTGTGGAATTAAGGCTGAGCTGTGAGGGTGGCAGGTGCTTTAATTACGTATTTTGTGATTTATTTACTTTTTTTCCTGAGATCTATATTTAGCTGGTCTGTGCATTCTGAAAAGACACAAACACCACAAGGCTCACCGAGCTTTCCATTGGCAAAATTTGGAGGCACTGAAGTCTAATTAAATGTTTGAATTTACTTCTATAATTTAAAAACACAGAGGAAAGGAATAACAAAATCCCTGCGGATGTAATTGTGACAGTTGTGGCTTTTTCTTTTCTTTTTGGTGAGCCGAAAAAACAAACAAGAGAGTATTTCACTCTAGTAAATGTGCAAATAGCACTTTGCTCATTATCTGTGCAGCAGAGTTACATTCTTGGCTTCTTGATATTCAGATGCTTCCTCCTCTCATGGCCCAAGGATCACAAAAAGACCTGGCTGGCTGGATGCATAGCGCATAGCTATCCAAGTTTCAGCAGCTCCAAACCAATGTCCATCGAGTTCCTGTGGTAGGRAATTTAGCTTTCTTCKRACGGAGGTTTTGGAGAGCAGGCAGGTCCATAGACTGCGTCTGCCTAGTGTAAATATAAAAGCAATGCTTGCACCTCTGCATTTTKGTAAGCAAAAGTTTCAGTCTCCTTCCTGAGTAAATAAGGCCCATCCTATTTTATTTAACTTCCAGGATCTGTTTTCAAATTAGTTTCTGGCAGGTGAGAAAAGCACGTTGGATGTTGGGAAGCTATTCTGAGGAAACGACAGCTGTGCACCTCTGCTGATATCAGCCGTTTCGGGAGGGCTTTGCCACTGTTGCCGGCAGCGTCCTGAGCTGGAGGGACCTTTGGGCTGCCTTACTGCCGTGGTTCTTGCGCTGTGCCTCTTGTAAGTGGCTCGGGGAAATCTTTCTTTTGGCCGCTGNATCTACTGGGTCTAAGTTTCTTCTTTACACCTGGTCAAGATGCTATTTACCTGGAATTTGAATTGAAGGAATTAATTTGGCATTAAAATAGATTTAGAGCACTCAGCACTTTTTTTTTTCCTCTGAGTGGTACATGGGTTGTAGACTTCAAATACTTCAAAAGTCTTGCTAAAGTGCATGACTAGTGTTGGGGTCGTTTCAGCCCAGGGTTGTTACGGTGCTAAGCCTCGAGGCAATGGTCTGCTGCTGCTACTTCCAAATGAATATTTACATTCACAGGGTGTTTGGTGTTGCTGAGCCGCACATTCGAGATCTAAATATTTCTCAGGATTGTTATTCTCAGCAATGATATCACCCTTTCTTCTGTTGCAGCCATTTGAAATATTTTTTAAGGTATTCTTCTCGCTTATGCCAGGAACATATACAAATATTAGCTAAGCAGTGTCAGATGTAACAGGAAATAGATTTCTTCACTTATGTTGTAACCCACGTAATTAAACTTAAGAATGGTGCCTTACACTGGCTGCGAAATTAAACAATTAGACATGATAATGTGTTTTGAGATTGATTCCGTTTCACTGAAGGAGACTATAGTCCGGAACTATTTGACTTGACTGGGATTTGCTTGCATCCAACTTAGAGGCTCGGTTTTAGCCTGGGCTTGAATGGTTGGTGGGGCAGAGGTGCAGTGCTCTTATGGGAGTTCCTGGAGACACCGTTCCTCAAGGGACTTACCTGGCAGTTTCCGGAGCTCTGGGGAGCAGGGTACGGGGATGGTGGGAAAGGAAATCCGCTATTTTGCTCAGTTCCCATCACCTATGTCAAAGAAAGGGCCTGACACAACTCATCCTGAATTGCCACAAGTACTAGCCTGTGGCCTTTCCACTTATGAACATTTTCATCCACTTAAGAGCAAAATACATTTCAGTTGCAGTTTGCAAAGTGGCTTCCAATGGTTTTATTGATCTTAAGGCCTAGTCTTTAAGTCACAGTAGCATACGCATACGATTGCATTATGATGCTATGATTCCAGGGAGACTCTCTGTTTAGAGTGTGGTATATGAATAAGACAAAAGGCATAAATTAATGAAACCTTAATTTATCTCCAATGATTTTTTCATCATAAGGCCTCGGACAGTAGAGGAAAAAGGTTTATTCTGATAGAGTGCACCCGTCTGTCTAAATCACGTGAGTTACGAGCCACTTCTGATCTGAGCCACTTTCCTACAGATAAATGTAGGAAAACAGTCAAGCCCCCATTTATTAATTAGTGCTAAAAACTTATGAATTAACTCCTTCATTCTTCCTTTTTTTCAAGCACAGGATTTTTTTACTGAAAAACTGATTCCTGTATCATTGTCAATGACTTCCTGGCCTCCAGCTTTGCCCCGYGGATTTCACTGTTCTTTCTGTGAACTTGAACGGGTGAACAGTCATGGGTTTCTCTGATGCCTTCAGAGCCCTTTCCCGGCCCTCAGTCAGAGACCTGAAGAGTCCACCTGAGGCAAGAGTGCTCTTTTCCCTGCTAGCATGCAAACAAACACCCCATGTTGTCTCCTAGCAAGCTAACCATCCTTTATAGAGCCCCCAGATGTTAAATTGCTCTTTCATGTCCAATGACAAATGTTACACCTCCCACCTCCTCCATAAAACGATGGGAACCCGACGCGTTGTCTGCGACGAGTATGAAGGGTGAGAGGACTCAGTGAGCAGCTTTGTTTCTCTGCCCATGTGCCAAACAGCCCCAGTCCTTACAGTCGGAGAGCAGAGTCGTTTGGGAGGTTCTGTAAGTCACCTTTTGTTTCACGCAGTGGCGGAGTGCCTCAATGACAGACCTTTCTGCTAGATTAATGAAAAAGGCTATGTAGAAATATTAGTGTTCTTGGAGTATGTTATCTGTGGTTGAAATGCAATATATTTGTTCTGGATACGTTTATGATTTTTTTTTCTTTTTTTTAAATCCAGAAAACATTTCATCTAATCTGTGGGACACGTTGTTAAGCTGGAGTTGTGCATACATGCATTAGAACAATGGGCATCATTTTAAAGTCCTGAAGGCCTAAAGGGCGGTTATAGGAACGTAGGAGATAGTTTTAATGTCATGTTTTCATCCATTGGACTCTGTGAGACTATTTGTCAGCCCCATCAAAGAGTGATTTGCATCCAATACCATTGAGAAAACAGGAGGGGAATCGAGAGATGAGTTAGGGGTGACAGGGCGTTTTGGGGGATTGGACCTGCAAGTGTAAGCATAAAAACAATTTCCTAACATCAGCAAAAATACTTTGAGGTTTTAATTTGACTTTTAGGGAAGCAGCATTCTTTGAGTTGAGAATTTTGAAGCCCTTCCGCTGTTAACAGACAACATTTTGCCAGACACCTGCCATTCTTTATGCGCTATGTTCTTTCCATGGATTTTTATTGATTGTTTTCTATTTTTGTCTAGTTCTCTACTGTCTCCATTCATGATCCTTTTCTAAGACATTCAGAACTGTATCTCACAAAGAATGCAACTCTACAGAAAGTGTCTGACTTCTGGCAATATGTGCATACAAAAATAGTTAAAAAATACATCTGTATTAATTACTTACGGCACCTCAGGGCTCTAGTGCTGGCTGTTTATGGAAAAAGGAATACTTTAGGAGGCTCAATTGGTATTAAACAGGTGAGATACATGTCTYTAAATTGGGCTCTGGGGGACTGTTTCAGGGTAAGAGCATGCAGCACTGATAGAACTTGCTAATTACTGGCTAGCAATGTGGTTACTGCTATGAAATACGAAAGATCAGAATCCAGTCCATCTGAACTAGCTGAAAACTAGTAAAACCACTAAAATACTGATTTGATCTGAAGGTTTCTGCTAGATATGTGGCTGAGGTATTGCTGTGAAAAACTAAATGGCTGACATGATTTGTTCCATCTTTTGAAATGCTTTTTCTCCTCTGTGGGGAACCTTCAGTGCCAGGGCCTGAGGGCAGCAGCAGCCTTAATTACCCTGATGAGCTTCTCCCGGGGTCTCCACCCCTCCTGCCCACAGCCCAGGAGCTCCATTTAAGCTCTGCCTGGGGCTGCCCCTTCCTCTCTAAGCAGTGCTGGGGGAGGGCTGGTTTTCATTGCTCCAGCCCGCAGCATGTTGGCTGTTTTTCTGGCTGTTGGGTCGCTGGGGGCTTGTCTGGCCGCGGTGGGACCGTGTCTGACCTTGGCTGCTCTCACTGGGCGCGATCGATCCTGACTGAACTTCCTGGCTTGGTATCGGACTTGGGTTGTCGCCATGGGCTCGCCTGGTGATCTGGACTTGCAGCCGCCTCTGGGGCTGCCCCACTGCCTTACTGGAGCRGTGAGACGGGTCCTGCTGGCCCGGGGATCCCCATCGCTTGAGGAGCAGCCAGCTCTCGTGTGCCTGAACTGGTAAGCCATCTTTCAGCCTGCTTCTAGATCTGGGGCAAAGCATTTTTGATCAGCCCTGGTGTGTCAGTGTGATGGCAGGAAGTCTTTGTTTTCGTGTTTTTTTTTCCTTTGTTTTTTCCTTTGTTTTGTTTGTTTGTTTTTTAGGGGGGAGGTTGTTTGGTTATTTATTCTTTGTTTGTTATTCTTTGTTGAAATTATGTTTTGGAAAATCAAGATCTCCAGTTCAGCACAAAAATCTGCAAATAGCTGTACTATGAAACCTGTTGAAAGTATTGGCATCACCTTGCTTGGACAGGTTGGAGCCTGGGGATAAATACTGTCTAAGGGAAGTCTGTCTTTCGAGCCGAGAGGCTTAAGCTGGCTCCGTATGCAGTGACAACTCCAGAACCAAGTGTGCTTGGCTAATTATCTTAGGCTGAACGGATTACACTGGGTACTGTGCTACCAAAAGGCAACTGCACCCGTTTGGATGCAGGCTGGCAGAGTCAGCACAGAATGCGGGCTCACACCATCTGCGCTGCCTGGCTCAGGCTGGGTGGCATAGATGCGTCCTCAGTGGGGATGACCTGGACGAGAGTGTCCCCAGGGCCCAACAGCAGTTCAGGGTGCTATTTCCGTGTTTCATGGCGCCTTTTTCCTTGCCTCCAATTCTTGAGATGCAGGTCTCGGAAAGGGCTTGCTGCAAGGGCAGGCTGGGGTGGAGGGGAGGGTGCTCTCCATCACAGCCGTACACCAGGCCATGCGCCCTGGCACAGCAGGCTTATCAGCCTGTCACGCAGTCCTGCGCTGCAACTGTGACCTCGCTTTGCTCCCAGGTAGTGTTTTAAGGAGCGGAATGCCTTTTCCTGTAGTCTATGTAAGAGCACATATCCTAGTTTTAAGCACTTAAGTAGATCTTGGAAGACTTTCCAAGGAAAGTAAAAGTCATTATGCCTGTCTGATGGATGAGGAGGTCAAAGTACAGCACCTAGCTGAAAGGGAAGGAGGTACTGTGCTTTAAGGAGCTACATCTGCAGCTGGACAGTCGCAGACATGCATGTCCTGGGCCTCAGGACTGAAGCAATTTGGCCAAGGTTTGTGGTAGGTGGGCACAGAAATCAGTTCTCCCTTGTCTTATTCAAGTGCTGCATATAGCCCTTTATGGAATCTGGCTTATTATGGCAGATCTGCATATAGATGGCTTGGTGCCCCTGGCCTGCAGTGGAAATGCCTCTTGAGGTTGCTGCGAAGCACTGGGCAGAAATAGACAGTGAGGGATGTCTAGTGATTGCTCACGAGCAATAATTCCAATGCCTTATTTGTACAATAAAATACACCATTTTTCTGGATGGTGAATTCAAGCTTGCAGAAGCTACCCAGACACTCCCAGTGACTACTGTCAGCTATGATGGTGTGGAATTAAGGCTGAGCTGTGAGGGTGGCAGGTGCTTTAATTACGTATTTTGTGATTTATTTACTTTTTTTCCTGAGATCTATATTTAGCTGGTCTGTGCATTCTGAAAAGACACAAACACCACAAGGCTCACCGAGCTTTCCATTGGCAAAATTTGGAGGCAYTGAAGTCTAATTAAATGTTTGAATTTACTTCTATAATTTAAAAACACAGAGGAAAGGAATAACAAAATCCCTGCGRATGTAATTGTGACAGTTGTGGCTTTTTCTTTTCTTTTTGGTGAGCCGAAAAAACAAACAAGAGAGTATTTCACTCTAGTAAATGTGCAAATAGCACTTTGCTCATTATCTGTGCAGCAGAGTTACATTCTTGGCTTCTTGATATTCAGATGCTTCCTCCTCTCATGGCCCAAGGATCACAAAAAGACCTGGCTGGCTGGATGCATAGCGTATAGCTATCCAAGTTTCAGCAGCTCCAAACCAATGTCCATCGAGTTCCTGTGGTAGGRAATTTAGCTTTCTTCKRACGGAGGTTTTGGAGAGCAGGCAGGTCCATAGACTGCGTCTGCCTAGTGTAAATATAAAAGCAATGCTTGCACCTCTGCATTTTTGTRAGCAAAAGTTTCAGTCTCCTTCCTGAGTAAATAAGGCCCATCCTATTTTATTTAACTTCCAGGATCTGTTTTCAAATTAGTTTCTGGCAGGTGAGAAAAGCACGTTGGATGTTGGGAAGCTATTCTGAGGAAACGACAGCTGTGCACCTCTGCTGATATCAGCCGTTTCGGGAGGGCTTTGCCACTGTTGCCGGCAGCGTCCTGAGCTGGAGGGACCTTTGGGCTGCCTTACTGCYRTGGTTCTTGCGCTGTGCCTCTTGTAAGTGGCTCAGGGAAATCTTTCTTTTGGCCGCTGGGGAAGGGGAAGCAGGTGATGAGACTGGCTGCCATCAGCCCCGTGTACSAGCGCAGTTGCCTGTAGCTGTGTGGGCTTTCACTGCTGGGAGTAAGTGTTAGGGGGTGRCAGGTTGAGGATGAAGATTTTCTTTCTGTATTGGATTKACACRTTTCCTTAAAGTGTTTAAGTGGAATTTGTAAAACTGMGTGAGGAAGGTTATGGGCGTAATTCTGTGTCTGCATTTTCTCATCCATTTCTGTTTCTTCCCCTAAGTTATGGAGGTCCTTTTGGTCTGCTTGCCCTTGCCACCCCAGAGAGGAACATGCTTTTTTTGTAGTTGCTGTCAACACTTGTGACCCACATTTGCTTATCAAGGGTGTAATTACATGAAAGCCTGACACTGGGATTTTTACAACACAAGGCATGACTAAAGGTTATTGTTCTGAGCTATAATTAAGCGCTCATCTTATTGCAGCGGGTCTTGAAGGGAACTTGATAGTTATTATTAACTGTAAGTGTGCCTACATATAGCTGCAACAAACAACTGCAGCTGTTACATCATTGCTAATGGGACATAAAGCTGAATCCCCCCTCAGTTTGCTTCCCTCCTCGGCTTTTCCTAATTCCTGGGAACAATTGCATGCTTCAGCATATGTTGTTCTCCCGCACCCTGCATATAACCATCCGGATCTTGTTTTCTGATGTCCCTTTTGGGCTGTTCCAACGACCCAGAGGAGAAGCAAAGCTGCTGGAGATGCTCATTTTGCCTCGGCCAAGGGATCCGTCCCATTTGGAGGCTTTTTTTGCCGTGTGACCTCTACAGCCACAGTAGCATCAGTGTGCAGTATCTAACCCAGCGTTCAGGGTTTTCTCAATGCTGTACTTTCTCACGCAATGTACCCAGGTACTCTCAGACTATACCTGTGCTGCTAAATGAATGAGCTTGAACGCTGCTCACCCATTCTTCTGAGTTGTTCCCTCGGGTGCTGCTGGCTTGTGTGAGTGTCTGGATGTGGCTGGGTGGTGGCACACAAGGGACTGTTGTTGCCGGGTGGTGATGCGAGACTGGCCCGGGTTTGGGTCGCTGCACAGGTATCCCTTGGGGCCACTGGGTCCTACGGAAGATCAGACAGGCCAGCCTGTGCCACTTGGCCTCAGGACCCATCTGTGGCCCTGTTCTGTTTAGCCCTGTGGCCTTGAAGGCTGACCACCATTGTGCCATTTGACATGCTATGGCTCTATAAGAGAGGAATTCCTTAATAGTAGTATTTTGTAATACTACTCTGGAATGGAAAGGAGAATCTGGCTCCTGTTGCCTCTGTGGGAGGGTGAAATTTGTCTGCTTGCAGCCATAAGACTCCTTTGATTTCAGAAGTGAGTCTCTACTTCAGGACCAGAGCATTGCATCAGCATTGAGCTGGCCAATGGAGAAGTTGAGTTTTATTCGTAATGAGAGTAATTACATGAAATYACCAGCTGAAGACAGTTTTTTCTCAGACTGACAGATGTTCTTTCAGGTGCAAATTGTGGATGGTACAAAACTATCATCYGCAGAGCCTAGSAGTCTCTTGTTCCTCATACACGTACTGTGGGCTTATACACTCACTCTTCTTGAAAGCTTCCTTATTTGTSTTGAGGATAAAACTCTGYCTATAAGTTAGCAACCTGCTTTGGTGAAGGGAAATGAAATCCAAGACAGACTCCTGAAAATGTAAGCATTTTGCTAGTGCAAGATGAGAAGWAAATCTGATGTATGGCACTGCTTTGGTTTTCTATATTAATGTTAGTAAGAGTTCTTCGATCTTGATTCGCAGGTATGTAGTCTGTTATCACAACAGAGGAAAATCTTCTTTTGTTTTAATCTAATTTTATTGACTCTATTTGAAGTATAGTTTTAAAGTTCTTGGAGAAAACTTCAGAACAAAATGACTTGAGGGAATTGAAAAATGAAGTTATAGTTTGTCGTGGTTTAACCCCAGCCAGCAACTGACCACCACACAGCTGCTCGTTCACCCCCCCACTCCGGTAGGATGGGGGAGAGAATTGGGAGGGCACACGGAGGAAAACCCGTGGGTTGAGATAAAAACAGTTTAATAATGGAAATAAAACAAAGTAGAACAGTAATAACAACAATGATAACAACAACAATAACAGAATATAGGAAACAGCCGATACACAATGCAACTGCTCACCCCATGTGTTCTGAAGGAACCGCGTGAACCCAACCCCAAGACCCCCTGGTTTTTATGCTGGGCATGATGTCACATGGTATAGCATACCCCATTGGCCAGCTGGGTCAACTGCCCTGGCTATGCCCCCCCCCCACTCCCAGCTCCCCCTGCACCTGGCAGAGCATGGGAGGCTGAAAAGTCCTCGGTGCAAGCACCACCCMGCAACAACCAAAGCATCACTGGGCCATCAACGTTCCTTTCATTAGCAAACCCGAAACACAGCACCCCCTCCAGCTACTGGGAAGAGAGTTAACTCTGTCCCAGCCGGAACCTGGACAATATCCACCCCTTATTCTATACCATTGAGTTCATTTAGTCCATGTCTTTGGACTCCACTGGTCTTAACAGTCTCTCAGGGCAGGGGAGATTGTTGCATCCTGAAGCCAGTTCTGGTTTCATTATCGCTGCGCTCGTCCGGTTCTATCATAGTTGCGCTTTGCTCATTTTCATCAGAGTTCATTCTTTTTTAACCTGGATGATTCTTACTGCAATACCACTGATATGACATACAGCATTATATAGCAATTAACATTATACACCTCAGTTGATTGGCTGTTTTCACCCAAAATCAAATCCCCTTGCGGTACGCATCGGACTTCCCCATCCTTTCGCATTACCCACCAAGTGCACCCAGGTCCTTGAGCAAAAGCAATCCCACGAATGGGTTTTCCCTTARTCCCGCCTCGGGCAACCCAGACTGTCTTCCCCAGCATATTCCTTACGTGCACTACAGGGACTTTATCCCCCTCTACAGTACG